>JAECWT010000207.1:1200000-1575059 GCA_018150885.1 Drosophila tristis | reverse complement strand
ATGAACAACAACAACAACAACAACAACGACGATATTATCGTCATCTCCTCTGACGAGGAATCAGAAGCCTCCACCACCAGCACCGAAGTCGACCAGTACCATAGATCTCCGACGGGAGAATCTATGGTCCCCCCACCAAGGCCGTGCGACGCCGGGGGAGTGACCAGCAGCTCGCCAGCCGGAGACAGCACCACCGGGGCGGAAGAGCCCTCTGCTATTCAGCCGTAGACCGGCGGGACATCGCCACCAACGACCCCCGCGCCGCCCCCGACCAGCTGCGTGCCTAGCAAGAAGCCCCGGAAACGGAGCCAACCGTGGAGGGGGAACCATCCTCTGAAACCATATTGGACACTGGCTGCAGGGCCAATGATTGGTAGGTAACCTCTGTTACTCTGTCCATCAGCCCTCTGCACGCGCAGACATAATTCGGCCATAGGGATTTATGTAAGAACCCTTTCCACGGTCTGGAGTGGAAATAAGATATCTATAAGACATTCATGGAAGGCCGGCCGATCTATAAAAAGGCAGTCCACCAGCCATCAGGGGGCAGTCAGTCAAACCACCATACGCGTCTTAGAACCATTAAACATAACATAACCGGGTAGAATAATAATACGGAAGAATAAAGAAACTCATTAAAAAAAAGTAAAAGAACCAAAAGTGTTGTGATTTCTATTTCAGTTTCTGGCAAAGTTCCTGGTTTTCCCGATAAATCGTGAGTTATAAATAACTTGTAATTCAGGACCCTGGACAGACTGATGCATACCTCAGCCTGAAATAGGACATACACAATACCCCTGAACTCTTTTTTGATTACTAGTATAAAAATGGTTTCATTTTTTATGGGCAAGTTTACAGTGAATGATTAAAGCAGATGGTTTTCCTACTCGTGAGCATGCTACATACAGTTGAAGATGTGAAAATACCGGATGCTCCAAATTTAAACCACAAATTTGGAACGATAGTCCTATTGATTTATTAATAGTCAAAGCAAAAGCACGAATGGCAAATTTTATCGGTTTGAGAATTTGAAATGGCATGTGTCCATGAAAAAGCCATTTATCTGGGCTGGGGAAAAAAAATCGTTGATCTCATTGACCTTTATCTTTTCCGGCCATAATGGACAGACAGACAGACGGACAAGGCAATCGGCTATCGACTCGGCTAATATGATCAAGAATATATACTTTATGGGGTCGGAAAATTTTCCTTCTCTACGTTACACACATCCACTTTATATAAATCTAATATACCCCTTAACTCTAGTATTGTAGGATAAAAAAAAAATACCGTTCATTATTTTATCTCTCTAAGCATTTTTCAAGTTTTCGGCACAATGACGAGCTTGGAAGAGTTAGTTTATCACTGATCTGTAAACAAAGTGCCCGCGAAATGGAAGCTGTCGTTCCTTATGAATATAAAATTGTTGCTGGCTTTCGAAAAAAAAAAATTGAAGTTGTTAGATATAGTCACCAACCCAACAACCAAAGCAATTTTTAAAATTAAAAGGGCATTAAAAACTAAGTCGCACGGTATGTTTGTTATGTAGAACACTGTAGTGTCTCCGTGGCTTTGTCAAATACTGGCTTGTCGCACTCAACTGAGTCTTGAGAACAACCCACAGCCACGCTGCTGAGGTGCTACAAAACTTTGAACAACGTTCCAAAAACTTCCGTACTGCTCTGCCTCCGCCGTATTGCTCATCGTCAAAGCTAGTTGATAAGTCATATAGCAAATTTACCAATAAATTATAAATTCAATATTATTCAATCTCAACATTTGTACTTTAACCAAAGATGGGGGAGAAGCGGAAAAATTTTTTTGCCCCAAAAAATCGGCGATTGTTTTTGAAAAAAAATTTTTCCCTTTCGCGGCCTTTCTACGGAAGCCATATTACTAGAATCTTCTACTATTAGGATTTCGGCTGGGTTACGAATTGGGGAGTGTTATAAGTGAAAATTAATTTTTTATAATAAAAAAATATTTAATTTTATTAGCTTCGGTCGTTATAGTGTCATAAGGCCCCAAAACAGGGACGTGGACATAGCCCTGCGTGGGCGCTATGACACTTTCTTGTATGTCATAGCGCCCGTGGGCGTTATGACATGCACCCTGACACACTTTATGGTTGGGAAACAATACTGGCTGACTATGAATGGCTTGTACGCGTCCTAGCCTTTGAATAACATTTGACGAATTATTCTTCTTATAATATTCGGGTACTTCGGCGAGTACTTTTCGCAAAATCATCTGCTTGATACAACGCAAAAAATGCAGTTAGAGTGGTTGCTGGTGGTTGCGCAGCTCTTCGCATTGCATTTCCGGGAGTGAAAAAAAAGCGTTGACCGTTTTCAAGATGAACAGCTAAATGAACTACAAGATGCCTATCATGGATCGGGAATGATGATATGCACACTACTGCTTCATTTTAACTGATGTATCTGCCCATTTGAAATTGAGTGATTTCTTCGGTAACATTAGCAACTGCTCCAAAAACAGCGCAATAAACTTTGTTGATTTATTTCCAAATGTATTCAATAAAACTGACCTAAGACTGAATTGCAGACCTCTACGTTTATGTGCGCTTTATAAATATTAGATAATAACGGTGAATATGGAATAGCCAAACGATTATAAATCTCCACCAAATCTTGATTTGAACTCTCAAAGTTACCGAACTTAGGCTCATTTGATTTCGTTGATCGACGCCGATATTCCGGATATCCATCAGTGCCCGTCACTGTATCGGAGACCAAATTTTTTGGAAAACGTTTGGAGCATTTCGCTTCAACCATACACGGTGAATTCAAATTTAACGCACCACATGGACCATTAGTCATATTTTTGGTGAGCACTTCAAACAATTCAGGATCCACTCTCGGATCTGGAATTTCTGCCGAATCACATCGTCAATTTGATTCGGCCTTATTTTTTCTTAATAAAAAAAATTAAAGAAGCGCAAGATGGAAACCAGGTTCCTACCATTCAATTGAAGACATTCAACATTGGAATAAACCTAACTGGCTTTGAACACGACAATTAAATCCATGAGATGCTCCAATTTCTGTCAATTAAAAACCCGTAAGCACATTTCAATTTATGACTGAAACCACTCCAAAAAAACAATCGATTACCACCAAACAATCGATTATCTCCACAATAGCTTTCAACGTACGATTAAGAGCGTCCAGTGACTTCTTGTTGGCCATATAGTACACTACACCCATCCAATAAAAAGAGAGAAACATTGCTTCAGCACCCTCCCCTCGCAGACCATTGCAGATCTTTTGAAATGTTGCATGTAGGATTATGGTAAGCGCAGCCTTCAGCATTCAAGGGCAACTTCAGGGCAGGTGCGCCGTTCGACCACCATCCAATAATGTGGCAGCGATGCCGACGAAGCCAAAGCCAATGCGCTTCTACCTTGTCTCCGAATGGTAGCCAAAATAATCGAAATGACAAACGTTTTTCCGGTACCTCCAGCTGCATCCAAAAAGAACAGTCCACCATTTTGTTCTTCGATAGCTCGCAATATTTTGTCGTAAGCCGTTCTTTGGTTGATATTTAACCGTGGCTTATTGTTTTGCACAAACGAATTAAGCTCGGCACGATCATACTGCTGTTCACGCTCCAGTTCTTTGTTGAAAAGGTCGTGTATATAGCGATTAGGCGCTGTCATACCTAATTGAGCTAATGCTTTGCTTGCCATCATCAAGCAAAGGTCTTCAATAGCAATCAATGCTTCGTTGTAAATTTCCGGCGTATAGTCCATGTTTATATCACCCGTTTGACAGCGCAATCGATGTAAAAATCCTCTGACAAATGATTTTGATGTTTTTGCCACAATTTAATTGGCTTTGCTGGATTGCACGTGTCTATAATAATTGCGAAAAGTGTCTGAATTTGATGTGGACTTGATGACAATGCTGCATCTTCAAGTGTAAGATCCCAATGCATGTCAATCTCAAGCATATTCAATCGTTCGCATGCTTCGCGATACGTCCCACACAATTCTTCATCAACAGTTCGCAAAGATTCAAATGATGTTGGTCCACGAACATTTATTAGCAACAATCGCAAATAATAACACTCTTGATTGTTAGGATGAACGGTATAAATTCTTCCTATCGCATCTGAGTGAAACAATACTGGCTGACCGCGTCTTCGCCTTTGAAAAAGGCATATAGCAATGTTTTCGTAAAATCATCTGCTTGACACAACGAAAAAAATGCAGTTAGAGTTGTTGCTGGTGGTTGCGCAGCTCTTCGCATTGCATTTCCCGGTGTGAAAAAAACGCGTTGACCGTTTTCAAGATGAACAGCTAAATGAACTACAGTTGGATGCCTATCATGGATCGGGAATGATAATATGCGCCATACTGCTTCATTTGAACTGATGTATCTGCCCATTTGAAATTGAGTGATTTCATCGGTAACATTAGCAACTGCTCCAAAAACAGCCATATCCCTGCCCTTGTTGATGTATTTGCAAATGTATTTAATAGATTGAACTGAATTGCAGACCTCTACGTTTATGTGCGCTTTATAAATCTTAGATAATAACGGTGAATATGGCACAACCCAACGATTATCAATCTCCAAATCTTGATTTTTAACTCTCAAAGTTACCGAATGGCCATTATCTTCAGTTGATCGACGCCGATATTCGGGATATCCATCGTTGCCCGTCACTGTATCGGAGACCAAATTTTTTGGAAAACGTTTGGAGCATTTCCCTTCAACCATACAGGGTGAATTCAAATTCAACGCACCACATGGACCGTGAATCATATTTTTGGTGACCACTTCAAACAATTCAGGATCCACTGTCGGATCTGGAATTTCTGCCGAAATCACATCGTCAATTTGATTCGGCCTTATTTTTTCAATCAGCCAAATTAAAATATGCGCATGAGGCAAACCTCGTTTCTGCCATTCAATTGAATACATCCAACATTGAACAGACCCAAATGCACCGTGTTTGACAATTAAATCCATGAGTGATTTCAATTTTTGTCTAAAAACACGTGCTAAAATATCATGGCGATCTTTCGATGTTTGGCCAACAAACAATAATTCCGAGATTCCTTCCCATTGCGGATTACACGGGAAGGTGATGAAGAGGTCTGGTCGACCGTAACGGTGAACGTATGACATCGCATCTGGCGCGTACTCAAACATATGATGTGGACTTCCAATATACGATTACGGTAATATTATCATAGTTCCAACGTTTTGTGCATTACCATCGTTGTTAATGGCATCACGCAAATGAACATACTCTTCGGAACGTAATTTGGCTTGGTTGAATCGAAGAAAATTTAACCGTTCCGATTCAATTTTTGCATACATGTCAACAATATACTGGTGGAAAAGTGCTCTACACCTCAATATGTGGTTGTCTTGATTTTACCGTATGCGTAATAGTTTATAGCACTAACTTTCTTTGTTCCTTCTCGACCGTTTACTGGATTTATCATTTTAATGTTGAAATTATAGCCATCTTGTCCGCTCCAAAACAATATGGGATATTGTAGTGCATCATAACAGCGATGAGTCTCGGATACACGTTCAAGTTGTTCATTTCTACGATGAAGCACAATATCACGATTATTAAATTGCTCACCAACTATGACTATTGCCACTTCGTCAACTGTTTGTGCATTGAAACGCCTTGCATGTTCGCCAACCGGTGTTTTATCAGCTCGAATAACAATTTTATGATCGTCAGATGGCATTCGATCAAGCGATGTTTTGAAAACCTGAACCAATTCGTTGTGCTCATGGAACATATTTTGCAAATCGAAAATAATTTGTCTCCGCGTGTTGGTAATAATGGCACACCGACGATCAGCTTCGTCTTCCGCGTTCCCGATAAAATATAATTGCAAAAATTGGTGGTCTGCGTTGTCGAAAGGTAACAAAGAGCCAGCTCGATGGTATATTTGACCTTGAATCTGAATAAAATATATGATAGAATGAGAACAAACGTACAATTTGCATAAACAAAACTATTTAATTACCTTGAACGTTGGCATGAAGTTGTCTCTTATAATATTTGTGGCGCCAAAAGATGTCATTTGAAAACTCGAATTATACTTTCGTATATTGTTCAAAAAATGATTAGACTCAGGTGTCAATCCATTAAGTAATGTGCTCAATGGTTGTGGTGGGCTGCCTAATTCAGGCAATTTCACTTTACCACTCGCACAGCACATCCCATCTGCTTCACCTTTAAATTTTAATGCCTGACAATGGCGACAACGGTCGTTCATTGGACCAATTATAATTTGCCTATGAGAAGCGTAATCGGTGACACTACTGTACGCGAACGCAACACCTTGTAGATTTTGAATATCACGACGTTCATTTGCAGTTGTTGTTGCATCATTGTTCCGTTGATTTGAACGGGACCTTGCTGTGCGTAGACGATTATTTTCATTGCGATGTGTAATGTCTTGGCTACTTTCACGGCTCCTTGAAGCCACAACTTGAAACGAATTTCGCGTTCGCCGACCCAAATTTAATCGTCTCGACATTTAACTTTAAAAACCACACAGGTTGGTTTAAAACGCACACATTTTCAAAAGCAACAAATATACTTACACAAATTGCAATTTTTTCAGAAAACAAATTTTCACACAAAAAGTTATAAAAAACAAAATCTATCATCAAATGTTCTGTTCTACAGAATGACACAAAATGAAATGAAATAGGCGTTCAAACACACATTTTTAGACCAAATTTGTTCTACAGAATGACACAAAATGAAATGAAGTAGGCGTTCAAACACACATTTTTAGACCAAATTTGAGATTTTTTTTTTGATTAATTTTTAATTTTTGTGGAACCTATTTATAGAAAAGTGAAAACAAAGAATGCCGCATACTCTGGCTATCATTTAAAAAAAACCGCATGCAATTTGGTGCACGCGTTGCGGAGAAATGAAATGAAATAGGCGTTCAAACACACACTTTTGGACCAAATTTAAGATTTTTTTGATTCATTTTTAATTCTTGAGGAACCTATTTATAGAAAAGTACAAATTTGTTTGGCAACCAGGTCACATTCTCTTGCTTATTAAAAAACAGAAATTAAGTACACGGTTGTGAGATAGCTGCTTACACAATAATATTTTTCTACAAATTTATAGTATAGATTGTCACCCAATAATGATAAGTTATAATCATTAATTACACTACTCGGACAAAATAAAATATTTATTTTTTCCTCAAGGATCTAATAGCCGACTATTTAGTGCCATGTCTGTCTGTCTGTTGGCTGTGGGCCTTAAAATTAAATCCGCCTTTTTGTCTATGTATATACCTAAAAAGAAAGAACAAAAATACAGGCTTGGAAGCTGCAATAACCAGCTAAGTGGGAACAAAAAGCAAACGAAAAGGGTGTAATTTGGTACCTGATCGCATTCCTTTGTTCCCAACAAGAGTTGGGCCTGCAACCTCTCCAAAAGGTATTTTTGTTCATTTTTTCCATATTTTAGGTTTGGTTAACGAATTTAGCTCCAAAGTCTCTCCATAGATTTAATGTTGATACCTTACACGACGCCAAATAAACGCACCTATACACGAAAAAAGAGGACACAGATATAATTTTTCACTGAGTTTTTTAAAGTCAAAATTTCGTAAAAATACCCCACAAAAATCTGAGTTCGCAGAGTCCAAGGCGTTAGGTATCACAAAATTGGTAAGCGCACACAAAGGTATGGCATCACACTACCAACTGTAATTATCTTTGAAAATTCGCACGCCCCTTTCCAACCAGACGTAACATAGGACAATTATCGGTGGCAGGCACAATTTTAAAGATACGATAAAACTAAAAGCGCAGTATCGTAGAGAATGCCCATAGCTACCAGATTGACGAATCTGAATGAGATCGGATCATAATTATAGCCAGAATGAAGAAATTAATTTTCTGTTGGTTCTTCCGCCCCCTCATGCCAGAGACACGATACTCATTCTCCTTCTCGCTCGCACACTCTGCCGCGTTCAGTGCGCGAGCAACACCTAGCGGAGGAGATTTAGAATCTAATGGTACATGTATAATCTACATGTTCGATTTAAAATATACATTGTAGATGTAGATAAAAAATGTAGCAAAAAAATGTAAAATGTAAACTTTTTTTTTAATTCTAAAAAATCATAAGCTCAAAAATGTTTATACCGACTGAGTACGGGTATAAGTAGAGTCGCGTCCCCAGAAACAACTCACACGTTCCTTCTCGTTTTGTAATAGAGAAGATGAGAAAAGAACATACAAATAAGCTATTTTTTTCTTTGACCTCAGTCGGAAAATCTCGTGCGTATGCGTACGTTTTCTTGCCATAAGCTTGCCATTTTTTGTAAATTTGTTCAATTTTATTTATACTTCTTGGGATGGTTTTTAGGGTAAAAACAACTAAAATTCGAGTTTGACCGTTAATTACGCCACTTCCAGTGACATGCCTACTCTTTTTCTTTTAACAATTTATTTTGAAGTACCATGATCCAATGGTTTGTCACAAGCAGTCGATGCAACCAACGTTACTCCAAGGTGAATGTATCAACGCAAACAAATTCGAAGACGCAGCACAGGTCGAAAGACAGAAAGACGTCGACCGAAGGAAGAAAGAAAACCGACAACTCAGCACACGCGCGGCCAATCGACGGAAAGGCGCGGGCCAAGATTGTATAACCAACCCCCACCACAGCAAAACAAAGTAACCAAAGCACTCAAATGACGAGGTCAACACCCAACAAAATGAAAACTCAGCACACCTCTATTTCAGTTGCTGGCAAAGTTTCTGGTTTTCCCAATAAAGTCCCCGTGAACTACAAATATCTTGTGATTCAGGACCCTGGACAGACTGATGCATACCTCCGATAGGTCCTCACTAGTGGCGCCCGAGCAGGCCTTTAAGGGATTTTTTTTATGGAAAATTTCAAGAAAACCGAATTTAAGGACTTCGTGGAAAACTGCCCACTGCCATCAAAAGAAAAATTAAATAGACACGCTAAGCTCACCAATAACTCACTCACGTAATTCGGGCGCGAAAAGAATCGCGAAAGTGGCAGTGCCGATCCTACAAGTACCGTTTAACAGTGACAAAATGAACAGAAAACCACCATGGAATAACACGACGAGAAACAACCAGAGGAGGTATACCCTGCGGGACACTTCAGGGGCCAGCACCGGCTGGATCCACAAAATTCGTCGAGACGAGCTAGAAGTCCTCGCCGAAGGATTCGGATTCGGCAACGAAGGAACGGTCAATGAGCGCCGACAGAAATTGGACGCACTCGTCGCCGGGCCACTCGCGCAAGACGCCTGGGTTCGCTTAAGAGAGTTCGAGAGGCACTATGCCAAACCAGCGTCATGCTCTCGCTCCAAGTCACCACTGCCCATTACTCCTGGACCATCCGACACTCGCCAAATGGATCCCAAGATTGGATTACGAGTCCCCACAGCTACCGAATACCGCACTCCTGCAGCCCCGTTGCCAAAGCCTCTAGCAACAGAGACTCACCCAGCGCCCGTACCGAGGATCGTGCCAGCGATCGACCGACCCATGGAAGGGCACCACTACCACTACGCCGCACCAATGGCGGAACGAATCCGAAAATGGGGAATCCAGTTTGACGGCCAAGATGACCCTCTATCGTTCATTGAACTGCTCAAAGAACGCGCGCTCTCGTATGGGGTGGACACAAACCAGCTGCCACGAACTCTTCACAGACCGTTCCGTTGGTTCCGCAACAGCCGCCTACAAAGTTCCTCATTGAAAAATTTCCGCCAGGGATTTTAAACGTTCTTTTTGCCACCACGGTATTTTGAAAAAATAGAGGACACAGGATATAATTTTTTTTCGACTTTTTTCGAGTTTTTAAAGTCAAAATTTCGTAAAAAATACCGCACAAAAATCACAATTTTTGGCTTTTCAATGCTTTATATTTCCCAGACGGCAAGCTGAAATCACAGTGTTTGGCATCAACTTCTAGCTTAATTATCTTTGAAAAATAGCAAAGTTCTTTACAACCAGACGTAAGATACTAAAGTTATATGAAAAAAAACAAGCGCTACCTCTGAAAAAGCTTAAAAAAAAACCAGATTAAAAATTCTTCAAAAAAGTTCTGCCATAGAAAAAAATTTTCATCAAACCATTTCCTAAGCCCCAAATCTTTAAGAAAAGTTGGTTTGTTCCTTGAGGAAAAATCGTGTCGGGTAGTGTAATTGGTGAAGTCTATTGCATATATATTGATACACCGGATACAACATATCGTCATTAATCAGTTATTGGCAGCAGTAAGACCTGCACAAGTTTTGCGAACTAGTTATCTAAATATGTTAACCTCAGCTAAACTTCTTGATATTCACCAATCGTTAAATTTTTTAACAGAAACTAAAAAAAAATAAAAATTCCTTATTTTCAATATGAACTAGTTTCTAAGTTTCAATATTATTTGAAAAAAGGACGAATTCAATTTTAATGTATATTTATAAAAAATTATAAAATATGTATAAAATAACGAGAAGGAACGTGTGAGTCGCTTCTGGGGACGCGACTCTACTTATACCCGTACTCAGTCAGTATATACCTTTTTTGAGATATGATTTTTAGAATTAAAAAAAAAAAAATAATTTTACATATTTTGCTACATCTGTTATCTACATCTACATCTACAATGTATATTTTACATCTAACATGTAGATTATAGATGTACCATTTATATTCTGCATCTCCACCGCTAGGGGTTGCTCGCGCACTGAACGCGGCAGAGTGTGCGAGCGAGAGGATGATATATCGTGTCTCTGGCTGTTGGCGGGGGGAACCAACAGAAAATTAATTTCTTCATTCTATAATTATGGTCGATCTGATTCAGATTCAGCAGTTTGGTAGATATGGTCATTCTCCCGAGACTGCGTTTTTAGTTTTATCGTATCTTTAAAATTGTGCCTGCCCAGATTTTCGTCCTTTGTATGTGCGGAAGGGCGGTGCGAAATTTTGAAATTCATTACATACAGTATGGATCACAGAGTCTTGAAACCAAATTTGGATGTTGTGCCCTAGCTTTTGTAGTCTCTGAGATCAGGCGCTCATCAAGACGGACAGATTCGGACGGGCAGACGGACATGGCTATATCGCCTCGGCTATTGATGATGATCAAGAATATATATATTTTATGGGGTCGGAAACGTTTCCTTCTCTGCGTTGCACACATCCACTTTTACCACAAATCTAATATACCCCTTAACTCTTTTTTGAGTACGGGTATAAAAAGGCAAATAAGCCTAAGAGAATTGGCGAGTGACACTTTTCAATAAGACCGTATGCCATGAGTCAGTTAGAAAAGTACTGAATCTACACAAGTACTCATCATATGTTGATGATTGATCATTGCTATCCTCTGTTAACATTGAAAAGCGCTTGAACTTTGGTATATTTCATTTTAGCGATTCGCTGGAGTATTGGAAAGATGTAATTTTTTGTGACGAGGAAAAGATAACGATGCATTATAATGAAGGAACAGGAAAAGATTGGCGGAAGCCAAAGACAGCTCTCCAGGCCAAAAACATTGTGCCAACCGTTAAATTTGGCAAGCTCTCATTCATGGTGTGGGGCTGTATAAGGCGTTGGAGAGCTGCGCATTTTTAATGATATAATGACCAAGGAGTTCTTTTTGGAAAAGTGCAAAAGTTTGGCTTTTTTGATCCAGGACACAGCAGCAAACTCAAATACAAGCTATACCAAAACAACGAACCGAAGCACAAATCGTTACTGTGTCGCACCTGGGTACTTTACAATTGCAGTAAAGTTATTGATACGCCCGCCCAGAGTCCGGATCTGAATCCTATAGAAAATTTGTGGGCATTGGTGAAGAAAAGGGTGGCCAAACGTCGTCCCACTTCTAAAAATAATTTAATTAAGTGCATTAATGTGGAGTGGCAAAAACTACCTAAATATTACGACATAAATGCGCTAATATCATTGATGTCGCGTCGCCTCAGGGCAGTTATGGATGCTAATGGTGGGCATACAAAATATTAGAAAATTATATCTTACTGTTACAAAGATTTTTGATACTGTTTGCATTTTGCCAAGTATTAATACACAGCTAATATATTCTGTTTTCTTTGCTTAAATTTGTTTATGTTTTTGTTTATATTTTTGTAACTTTTTTTGTTATTTTATTTAAGAATATATATATGAATAATATTGTAAGGGACTGAACATGAAAACAAGTGCATTTCCCATGTTATATTATGTTAGAGTTGAGTAACATAAGAACACAAAACAATAAAGAAAACGATTAAAAATTCAAAGAACCAAAAAGTAATGTGATTTCGCTAACCATTCTATTTTAGTTGCTGGCAAAGTTCCTGTTTTTCCCAATAAAGTCCTTGTGAATTATAAATATCTTGTAATTCAGGACCCTGGACAGACTGATGCATATCCCAGCAAACACCGCTACTGCAAGGTGAACATATCAACACCAAAAAATTCGAAGACGAACCACAGGCCGAAAGAAAGAAAGACGTCGACCGAAGAAAGATAGAAAAGCGAGGTCAAGCGCGTCCAATCGACGGAAAGGCTCTGGCCAAGATTATATAACCAACCCCCACCACAGCAAAACGAAGTAACCAAAGCTCTCAAATGACGAGATCAACACCCAGCTCTCGTATGGTCTCTTATAGTCTAGGCACTTTTACCACAAATACAATATACCCCTTAACTCGTTTTGAGTACGGGTATACAAAATCGGTTGTTAGACAGAGAATTAAGATAATTTTCAGAAAATTTTAAAATTTCAGTTTGGCTCATCCTTGGAAAACCTCTTAAAAAATAACCATATCCGACCACAAAATTTTTGCACGAAAATTCTTTATAATTCGCGATCTATCGACTTTTGTTGTTGGACCTTTAGCCCACTTTTGTACATGTACAATCATTTAAACTAATTCCAGGTGTTACAATCCGATGCAGGCGGTCCAAGTCGGTGGACGCGAGCCGCCCTCCATCAAGTAAGTTCCACCGAACACAATCCAAAAACACAACAAAGTACTCTCGTTTTTAGACCTGTCTCTTGATTTTCAAGGGGTGATGAGCAGGAGGACACCCTGAACAACAGTTAGTTGTAAGTTGGAATATATGTGCAATCACTTCTGTCATATGCTAATGAAACTTATTCCAGATGTCACAGTCCTACGAAGGTCCAAGTCGGTGAACTTGAGCCGCCCGAAGGGGAGCAGGATTCCTTCGCCAAGTAGGTTTCACCGCATTAAGCAAATGCAACAAATATAAGAAAATATACTCTTCTTTGGAAGAAATGCGCAGCCGCACTGCTCCAAAGGGGACAGATTTTATAGATAGATTTATATAGATTTCCCTCCCATACATGATGGTGCGGCAGCAACCTGCCCCATAGGAACCGTACACCCGCATGGAGCATCAGGAATCTATAGGGAACGAGACGAAAGCCCGAGAGGAAAGGAACCCCGGAGGCAGTGCGGCAGCGACCTGCCCCGTAGGAACCGTAAGCCCGCATGGAGCGGCAGGAACCAGGGCTTCGAGGTGGCTCAGAGGGGCTAGCGAACGGCCTACCTCTGTAGGTAGGTCAGCTGTGAATAAGCGGGAATCCGAGAAGTGACTTTAAAGGATTTTTTTGGAACATTTCAAGAAAACCGAAATCAGGGACTTCTGGGATTAAAGACCCACTGCCATCAAAAGAAAAAATTGAATAGACAAGCTAAAATCAACAATAATTCACTCACGCAATCCGGGCACGAAAAAAATCGCGAAAGTATACGCGTCGCCGATCCTAAAAGTGCCGTTTAACAGTGACTCAGTGTCAAAACCAACAGAAAAACCACCATGGAATATCACGACAGGGAACAACCAGAGGAGACATACCATGTGGGACACTTTTCCAATCCAGCGGTCAGCACCGGTTGGATCCACAAACTCCGTCCGGACTAGCTAAAAGTCCTCGCCGAAGAATTCAGATTCGGCTGCGAAGGAACTGTCGATGAGCGCCGAAAGAAATTTTCCGCACTCGTCGCCAGGCCACTCGCGCAAGACGGCTGGGTTCGCTAAGCAGAGTTCGAGAGGCACTATGCCAAGCTAGCCTTACGCTTTCGCTCATAGCTAACACTGCTGGCCACGGAGTTCGAGAGTATTCAAGAACGGACCATCCCGAGCACTGCAAACTACTCCTGGACTATACCACACTCGCCAAATGGATCCCAAGACCGGATTACAAGTCCCCGCAGTCACCGAATATCGAACTCCTGCAGCCCCGTTTCCAAGGTCTCTAGCTACAGAGACTCACCCAGCGCTCGTACCGAGGATCGTGCCAGCGATCGACCGACCCATGGAAAGACACCACTACAACCACGCCGCACCAATGGCGGCACGAATCCGAAAATGGGGAATCCAGTTTGACGGCCACGATGACCCTCTATCGTTCATTGAACTGTTCGAAGAACGCTCGCTCTCGTATGGGGTGGACACAAACCAGCTGCCACGGGCCATGTCCGAACTCTTCACAGACCGTTCCGTTGGATCCGCAACAGCCGCCTACAAAGTTCCTCATTGAAAAATTTCCGCCAGGGATTTTAAACGTTCTTTTTGCCACCACGGTATTTTGAAAAATTGGAAGACCAGATGCGAGCCCGCAAGCAAGCGGTGGGGGAACTGTTAAAAGATTTTCTCTACTCATGCACCACGCCGGGTACGCAGCCAGGGAACTGAACAGGATCTACGACAACGCGCTGCCAACATACTAGATGTACGTGCGGCGACACGAACTACAAAGCCTAACACAGCTCATACTGTTGGCCACAGAGTTCGAGAGAATCTAAGAGCGGACCATCCCGACCACTCTCGCACCCCCGCGGAACAAGCCAAGATATGCAAGGTCGGCTACAGAGCAGAAGAACGACGACTCGCACCGGACGCCATTTCGGAGACCCCATTGGGAGTCGGAAGACACACCAGGGATATCGCCAGCTCATCCAAACAGTACGACGAATCCCGATGTAGCACATCGCATGATCACACCCCCATCGCCAACCCACGCGCAGCCTGTCGCCAGTTTGGTGAAGCGGGGCATGCGGCATACGACTGCCATAATCCCTCGATCCTATTCTGCTGGGAATGTGGCAAGCGCGGAACACGGACCATCGATTGCTGTCGTCAGAACCCGTCGGGAAACGACTCGCGTCCTCGACTGACACGGGATCAGTCGGGAACGACGTCTCCGCCGACCCACAAATAAACGAGAAGGAACGTAGTGGGGACGCGACACTACTTAGTGCTACCATTACTCAGTCAGCACATACATTTTTGAGCTTATGATTTTTTAGAATTTTGCATTAAAAAAAAATTTTACATATTACATTTTTTTGCTATATCTGTTATCTACATCTACATATTCAATGTATATTCTACATCTAACATTTAGATTATAGATGTACCATTTGTATTCTACATCTCATCCGCTAGGGGTTGCTCGCGCACTGAACGCGGCAGAGTGCATAGTCTGGACGTTGATATGCAATGACTGCACCATCAAGTGGCCCATGCGACACCAAGCCGAAGCGTGTTACGCGCGGAACCCAGGCAGAAACGCAGCCCCTCCTCCCGCCCAACCGACCGAGGGGCGCTGCCGCATGACGCGCGACGCGTGTTACCGAACCGATCGCGAGCATGCAGGAAAGATAGGTGTTAGACTAAAATTCGAGGAAAATTAGAACTAAACACAACTCAAAGAGCTAAACATGCACAGATAGCTCAGTCCAGATAGCTAAAAAATAGTACTAATTACGGGAAAGGTATGTTAGTATTAGTGATTTAAGAAGAGGAGGGGAATTAGTAGTGGATATTATGTGGTAGAGGGAATTGCTCGGACTTTATTAAAAGCAATCTACGAGGGTAAGATGGCAGTCTCACATCTGCATCCCAGTTAAGGCCACGCAGAGCAAAAAGTAAAAAGTTTTTCTGGACTGATTCTATACGGTCCTGGTGTACTTTGTACTGGGGGCACCATACACAAGAGCCGTACTCTAAAATCGGACGAACAAGCGAGATGTAGAGTCTTCGTTTTATAGGGTTCGTCAAATTCCTTTGACCACCTCTTTATAAACCCAAGCACACCCATGGCCTTATTTACCATAGTGGAAATGTGTTCAGAAAACTTTAACTTTGGGTCTAATTTAACACCAAGATCGTCAACCAAGGTAATTCTCTCAAGAGAACCACCGCAGAGGCTATAAGGAGCCAAAATGGGGCTGGAGCGATGAAATGTCATTACTTTGCATTTCGAGGCATTTAGGTGTAACATATTTGCACGACACCATGACTGAAAGTTATTGAGATCGGATTGCAAGCGAGAGTAAAATAAAATGTCCTTATACTGGACACAAAGTTTAACATCATCCGCATACATGAGTACTCGAGAGTTTTTTAATACTGAAGGCAGATCATTAATAAAGAGTGTGAATAGTAGGGGGCCTAGATGGCTGCCCTGTGGTACTCCAGAAGTAGCCTTAACAGGTGAAGAGAAGGAGTTTTTGAAGAGGACTCTTTGAGACCTAGAACGAAGGTAGCTAGAAATCCATCTGAAAAGATTAGGCGGAAACCTAAAAGGTCAAGTTTTTGTGCTAAAAGGGAATGGTTTACAGAATCGAATGCTTTACTGAAATCAGTGTAAATGACATCCGTCTGCAAGTTACCTTGAAAGCCTTTAATGATAAAAGATAAAAGATGAGTTAATGGATAGGGTAAATAGTTTAAGCAAGGGTCCACACAGAGCGTCGGCACAGTACCTAAGTACACAGCCGGGAACTCCGTCGGGACCTGGTGAAAACACCGGCTTAACTAGTCGAAGATCATGAAGCAGTGAGCTTTCATTTAACAAGGGGCTGAAGATGCCATTCGACCTTGGTAAGCTGTATGGATACGGCTGACCAGAGTAGCTTTCATGAGAATAGGTGGTCTGGAAAAATTTGGCAAAAAGATCGGCAATTGCCTGATCATTGTTGGCTGACATATTGAGAAAAGATAGCGAGGATGGATGTGCGGACGTTCTACGCTTACTATTTACGAAGCTGTAAAACTGTTTAGGGTCCTGTGAAAATCTTATCCTGCATCGAGATAGGTAGTTTTTATAGCATTAAGCGTTAAGAACGGAGAAATTTGACCGAGCTATTACATAGTGAGAAAGAGAAGAGGGAGAACCAAATTCTCCAAATTTTTTATAAAGTCTTGATTTTAAGTTTTTTAGACTGGATAACTCTTTGGTAAACCAAGGAGGCTTTCCAGATCTAACCGGACAAGAAAGTGGGACACATTGACATTGTAAAAAATGCTTGTGCCTTTCATAACGTCAGTGCACAAGTACAGAGCGGACCAATCAAAATCACTAATGAGGTTATTAAGCTTCGTAAACTTGGCTTTACGAAAGCAGCGGACACGTTCAGATAGCCTACCCATTCGATTCAATACAGTTGGGCCAATATCGACTGACACTTCGAAAGTATGATGGTAGGAGTCTTCAGGTATAGTGAGCGGAAGGGCTCGGGTTAACAACGCTATGGTCGGATCCGAGACAAAGGACACATCAAGCATTCGGCCCAAGGAATTTTTCACATGGTTGACTTGAGACAGGGATAGGTCTAGCAAGCCGTCGATAAAGTCGTGTCGTGATATGGGCACAAGGTTATTAGACTCGTTTACCGAAGACCACACAGTACCCGGCAAATTGAAATCACCAAGAACTATCATATGGTCTTTATCTGATAGCGAGGAAGAAACAGTTTTTAAAGCGGACAGGTGATGCTCGTATATTAAGATATCCGAGGAAGGTGGAATATACGAGCAAGTAATGAAGATGGAAAAACCTGGGAGAATTGGTTTTACGCACAGGAATTCCAGGTCTTGTTGAACCTGGACCATGAAATGTTCCGACGTGAAGTTTGAGTCCACTGCAATGAGAACCCCACCTCCACGCCGAGACGAACGGTCAATTCTAAAAATTGTGTACCGACTTGCCAAGACTTCGGAACTAAGAATGTCCGGCTTTAACCAAGTCTCAGTAAACACAATAACATGAGACGAAAATGCGAGACTCTCAAGAAAAAGAGTGCTGAGCTTACTACTCAAGCCTCTAGCATTCTGGTAGGTAACTAAAAGAGAAGAAGTTAGTTTTTTTGGATGGGTAGAAGTTGAGGTGGAAGATGAGGGTAAAGATGGAGCACTGGTCTGACTACTAGGAAGAGTTATGGGGGCCTATTCTTTTTCTTAGCCTTAAACTCTTTAACCACCAAATACTCCGGCCAAAACTTGGCGGAACAAATGGTGTCAAATTGAGTCAGGGAGACGCTTATCTTAAAGGAAGATATCTCCCTGGCGTAAGAAAAGTTAAACTTTTCCACCTTTAAGCCAACGGCTTTTATTTTGCTTTGTATAAAAGCGGTTACATCATTGGATGTGAGGTCAGGGGCTAGCCGCGAGACAAAAACTTGTCGCTTTGGTGGGACTCCAACCAGTGGTTTTGGCACCACAGGCCTAGTACCTATGATGCCAGTATCCGGTGGTCCTGGATATCTATTAGCTGGTGGGAGCGAAACTGATGGGATAATTAAGGAGTTGGGTGCGGACTCGACAGACACGGACGCTGCAGACATGTCTACCTGCATACTCTCCGAAGTGACCCATTCGGCTCCCGAATCTGCATCACCAGCAGCGATCGTTGCCCTTGGAGTAGCAAGCGTAATCGACTACTGCCTTAGTGCAGTGGTCGGAGTAAGTTTTTCAGATGCCGGCGGACATGAGGCAGTCGGCACTTGCAAGTCCCACGACGTAGACTTCTTTCGCCTCGAAGACTCAGCCAGCAGCTGTAAACTGCTGAACTGAGTGTCCATGGCCTAGAGCCGATCATATTGCTGTTTAAAGCCTACGATCAGCTCTTTCGAGCCACTCCGCGTCTGCTTCATGAACGAACGCATGTTTTCCCTAGACGGCAATAACTACGACAAAAGAGCGGCTAAATGTAATGAGAGGGCGTACTTACGAAAAGCAACAACACAAACACACGAATAACCGACGCACAAAATTAATTAAATAAGTTGTGTTTTTACACAAATATCAGGCATGCACCCGCGGTAAAAGTTGATTTTAGTGTAAGTTAGTTAGAGAGTTAAATTATAGATCAAAAACACCGGCTGTTTAAGTTAAACAAAAGGAAAATGCGGAGCGCAAAACAAAAACACGTCAGGTCACTACGAAAGAGAAGAGCGAAAAAGAAAATCAGCAGAGGGTCTCTGTCAGAAGGGGTAGGGGAAGCAACTGAAAATGAGTTTCTTCATTCTGGCTATAATTATGATCCGATCTGATTCAGATTCGGCAATCTGGTAGATATGGCATTCTCTACGCTACTGCTTATTTAGTTTTATTGTATCTTTAAAATTGTGCCTGCCACAGATTTTCGTCCTTTGTGGTGGCGGAAGAAGGCGGGGCGAAATTTTGAATGACAGACGGAAGGACGGACAGACGGACATGACTATATCGACTACCACAAATACAATATACCTCTTAACTTGAAAAGAAAGTGAATTCATCTTAACAGCTTAACGGCCCGATTCGGCTATCGATAAATCCCTATTAAACATAACAGAGGTCTATTTGTATGACCTGGCACTAACGCGTGTGTATAATAGCAGTAAATTTTGCGCTTAACAGTACAGGAGGAAATAAACCTTCAGAGCGCCTTGAAATGAAAAGTAAAAACGCAAAACGCAAAAGTAAGTGAAAGCCGGAGCCTGTCTGATTAAGTTCAACGTCCATAAATTGCCATTAAGCAAACATTAAGCTACAAATTGGGGGCTCGTCCGAGAAAAAAGAGAGAATTGGATTTATGTGAGTATGAATAAAATACGAAGGAGAGGGACGGGAAACCCTTATATAATTTCATCATGGTCTTAATCTCTCCATGTATAATGGGGAGATTAATAACAAGATTGGGCAGTAGGTTGTCCAAAATAAACTATTTTGGTTAGATATACATTAAAAAATTTAATTTGTCGATTTTTTTAAATAGTATTGAAACGTAGAAACTAGTTCATATTGATAAAACACTACTCGACACGAGTTTTCCTCAAGGAACAAAACCAACTTTTTCTTAAAGATTTGGGGCTTTGAAATGGTTTGATGATATTTTTTTTCTAAATGCTTTGTGATTTCTGCTTACCGTCTGGGAAATATAAAGCATTGAAATGATTTTTTTTTGGTTATTTTTCCCGAAATTTTTACTTTAAAAACTCGGGAAAAGTCGAAAAAAAATTATATCCTGTGACCTCAATTAATTAATTATTAATTAATTAGGCTTCGTTTAAGGTATTGATCATTAAAATCTATGTAGAATCTTTGGAGCTAAAATTCGTTAACCAAACCTAAAAAAAGAAAAAAAAAAAAAACCTTTTTGAAGCGGGCCCAACTGCCAATTAGGAACAAAGCAAACGAAAAAGGGTTGTACATTTGGTACCTGATCGCGTTCCTTTTAAAGTAAAAATGTTGTAAAAAAATACCGCAAAAAAATCATAATTTTTGCTTAATTTCTAGCTGTTTTTATTATCTTTTACAACCAGACGTAAGAGACTAGAGTTAAAAAAAGAAGCGCTAGCTCAGAAAAAATCTTTAAAAAATACCAAAATTCAAAAATTCTTCAAAAACACGTTCTGCTATAGAAAAAAAACCATAATTCTTTAAAAAATTGTTAAGTCCCATATCTATCAGAAAAAATCGGTTTGGATTCTTGAGGAAAAATAAAGTTGGATTTTGTTGAGTAGTGTAAAAAGATATATTTTTTTAGGTAATGTTAAAAAAGTAACGATTGCAATCGCACCAATCGATTGGTGAAAATCAGGAAGTTCAGCTGAGGTTATATATTTAATTGCCTTGTACGCAAAAAACTTGTGCAGGTTTTTTATTATATTTTATTGTTCTTATATATTCTGGTTGCGTAAAACTTTGCAGTTCTGAAATGCTGACAAATTCAGCTATAAATCCGACCAAGACCCTTTGTATCTGCAGCTTAACGCCTGAAAGATATTATGCTTTCAAATTCTAATTTCATCATTTTGAGGTATATTTTTTTGAAATTTTGACTTTAAAAACTGGGGAAAAGTCGAAAAAAAAATAGTTCTTGGCATGCTTTTTTAGTTTTAGATGGACGATACTTAAGTTATGTGAAAAATAGAAAAAACCATGAAAAAAATGTTGAAGTTATTCAAGTTAAACTACGATTTATCATACTCGATATATTATGTTCATCTAGAAGTTTAAAGAGTTCCATCCCTATCGTATCTTCTTATGTATTACTCTTTTCTGTTTATGGCTCACTCTTAATAAAACGTCGTCGTGTTCACATCGTTCGTCGTGTGTTCTCATTTTACAATTTCACTGTGCAGGCAATATCTCGCTAACAAAAAATACCAGATTTTAAAAATTCTTAAAAAAAAAATGACACCATAAAAAAAAACATAATTCGTTAAAAATTTTTAAACCCCGAAACCTATAAGAAAAAGTTATTTTGAGCCACAGCCTAATTCTAGAGCAGCTTGGTGCCGCATTGGATCGTCGTGTCGGCCTATGTGCCAAGGAAGTCGATGCCGACAATAACTTGTCCTAATATGTTTGGCAGGACCAGGAGCGGGATTTGAACCTCTCGTTGATCCAACTTGATGTTCGCCAGTAGAACTTGTGTGATCTCTCTGACCGGGCCATCGGACAGGCGTATGCGGACGCATGCATCTTGCAGGTTGGTGTTGTTGTCACGTGTAGGGAGTTCTTTAGTCGCGGGTCGGAGGAGGCGTCGTTCCTGGCTGATCCCGTGTCAGTTGAGGACGCATGTCGTTTCCCGGCGTGTTTTGTCGGCAGCAATCGAAGGTCCGTGTGCCGCGCTTGCCACATTCCCAGCAGAATAGGATCGAGGGATTATTGCAGTCGTATGCCGCATGCCCCGTTTCACCAAACTGGCGACAGGCTGCGCGTGGGTTGGCGATGGGGGTCGTGATCATGCGATGGTCCGCTCTTGTATGCTCTCGAACTCTGTGGCCAACAGTGTGAGCTGTGTTAAGCTTTGTAGTTCGTGTCGCCGCACGTACATCTAGTATGTTGGCGTAGATCCGGTTCAGTTCCTTGGCTGCGTCGTACCCGGCGTGGTGCATGAGTAGACGTATCTCGATGAGGTAATCCTTAAACAATTCCCCTACCGCTTGCTTGTTGGTCCGGATCTGGTCTTCCAATTGTTCAAACTACCGTGGCGGCAAGAAGAACGTCAAGAATTCTTGGCGGAAATATGCCCATGAGCTGCCTTGCAGTTGGCTGGTGCGGTACCAGCGACTGGCCCGATCGGTGAGAAGTTCTGTCATGGCCCGCGGAAGCTGATTTGTGTCCACCCCATACGAGAGCGCACGTTCTTCGAGTAGATCCAGAAATGCAAGTGGGTCGTCCTGTCCGTCGAACCTGATTCCCCATTTCCGAATCTGTTCCGCGATGCGGTGTGGCTGTGGTGGCGTCCATTTATGGGAGGGTCGATGGCTGGCACGGTTCTCTGTGTTCGGCCGCGGCTGGGACTTGAAACCCGGCTTTTGGGTCCGTTTTCCGCTGGTCAGATGGTCCAGGAATGGTGGGCATGGGTGACCTGGAGCGTCCTGCTGGTTTGGCGTATTTCCGTTAAAGGCGAGAGTGTTCCGGCGACTAATGCGGCGAATGTCTTACGTCGCTGGTGGTGACCCCTGGATTGGTGTGGTGTCCCTCAGGGAAAAATTCGTCGGGTTGACCGTCTCGGTGGGCTTCCATGGTGTATTTCGGTGGTTAGTGGCACTGACTTACGTTTTGTTTGTGGTACTTCTGTACGATAGCACTTTCGACTTGCCAAAACTTCGGAACTAAGAATGTCCGGCTTCAACCAAGTCTCAGTAAACACAATAACATGGGACGAAAATGCGAGACTCTCAAGAAAAAGAGTGCTGAGCTTACTAGCATTCTGGTAGGTAACTAAAAGAGAAGAAGTTAGTTTTTTGGATGGGTAGAAGTTGAGGTGGAAGATGAGGGTAAAGATGGAGCACTGGTCTGACTACTAGGAAGAGTTATGGGAGGCCTATTCTTTTTCTTAGCCTTAAACTCTTTAACCACCAAATACTCCGGCCAAAACTTGGCGGAACAAATGGTGTCAAATTGAGTCAGGGAGACGCTTATCTTAAAGGAAGATATCTCCCTGTCGTAAGACTACGCTTTCGCAAAGCCAGCAGGGGATATTGACCAGCCCAATGGGTGATCTGCTTCTTGCAGGTTTTTTTGGCACAGACGACAAAATTCCATATTTATGTCTTTTATGTTTTTTACTTCGGGAAAACAAAGTTCAATACAAATAACAATCAGACCACTGTGCTGAGCAAATGCTTAGAGCAATGCTTAAAGCGAAATCGGTAAAAGATGAGAGAGGAGAGTGGTTGCAGCAACAGCTTATAAGTGAGAGCGTTACTGCACAAAAAGTTACAAGAGCGAGAGCGAAAGGACAGTTATTGAGAGTTAGGTGATAGAGAGAGTGATAGACGGCAATAACTACGACAAAAGAGCGGCTAAATGTAATGAGAGGGCGTACTTACGAAAAGCAACAACACAAACACACGAATAACCGACGCACAAAATTAATTAAATAAGTTGTGTTTTTACACAAATATCAGGCATGCACCCGCGGTAAAAGTTGATTTTAGTGTAAGTTAGTTAGAGAGTTAAATTATAGATCAAAAACACCGGCTGTTTAAGTTAAACAAAAGGAAAATGCGGAGCTCAAAACAAAAACACGTCAGGTCACTACGAAAGAGAAGAGCGAAAAAGAAAATCAGCAGAGGGTCTCTGTCAGAAGGGGTGGGGGAAGCAACTGAAAATGAGTTTCTTCATTCTGGCTATAATTATGATCCGATCTGATTCAGATTCGGCAATCTGGTAGATATGGCATTCTCTACGCTACTGCTTATTTAGTTTTATTGTATCTTTAAAATTGTGCCTGCCACAGATTTTCGTCCTTTGTGGTGGCGGAAGAAGGCGGGGCGAAATTTTGAATGACAGACGGAAGGACGGACAGACGGACATGACTATATCGACTACCACAAATACAATATACTCCTTAACTTGAAAAGAAAGTGAATTCATCTTAACAGCTTAACGGCCCGATTCGGCTATCGATAAATCCCTATTAAACATAACAGAGGTCTATTTGTATGACCTGGCACTAACGCGTGTGTATAATAGCAGTAAATTTTGCGCTTAACAGTACAGGAGGAAATAAACCTTCAGAGCGCCTTGAAATGAAAAGTAAAAACGCAAAACGCAAAAGTAAGTGAAAGCCGGAGCCTGTCTGATTAAGTTCAACGTCCATAAATTGCCATTAAGCAAACATTAAGCTACAAATTGGGGGCTCGTCCGAGAAAAAAGAGAGAATTGGATTTATGTGAGTATGAATAAAATACGAAGGAGAGGGACGGGAAACCCTTATATAATTTCATCATGGTCTTAATCTCTCCATGTATAATGGGGAGATTAATAACAAGATTGGGCAGTAGTTTGTCCAAAATAAACTATTTTGGTTAGATATACATTAAAAAATTTAATTCGTCGATTTTTTTAAATAGTATTGAAACGTAGAAACTAGTTCATATTGATAAATCACTACTCGACACGAGTTTTCCTCAAGGAACAAAACCAACTTTTCTTAAAGATTTGGGGCTTTGAAATGGTTTGATGATATTTTTTTCTAAATGCTTTGTGATTTCTGCTTACCGTCTGGGAAATATAAAGCATTGAAATGATTTTTTTGGTTATTTTTCCCGAAATTTTTACTTTAAAAACTCGGGAAAAGTCGAAAAAAATTATATCCTGTGACCTCAATTAATTAATTATTAATTAATTAGGCTTCGTTTAAGGTATTGCTCATTAAAATCTATTGAGAAGCTTTGGATCTGAAATTCGTTATCCAAACCTAAAAAATGAAAAAAAAAAAAAAAACCTTTTGGAAGGTTGCGATCCCAACTGTCAATTGGGAACAAAGCAAACGAAAAAGGGTTGTACATTTGGTACCTGATCGCGTTCCTTTTAAAGTAAAAATGTTGTAAAAAAATACCGCAAAAAAATCATAATTTTTGCTTAATTTCTAGCTGTTTTTATTATCTTTTACAACCAGACGTAAGAGACTAGAGTTATGTGAAAAAAAGAAGCGCTAGCTCAGAAAAAATCTTTAAAAAATACCAAAATTCAAAAATGCCTCAAAAACACGTTCTGCTATAGAAAAAAAACCATAATTCTTTAAAAAATTGTTAAATCCCATATCTATCAGAAAAAATCGGTTTGGATTCTTGAGGAAAAATAAAGTTGGATTTTGTTGAGTAGTGTAAAAAGATATATTTTTTTTAGGTAATGTTAAAAAAGTAACGATTGCAATCGCACCAATCGATTGGTGAAAATCAGGAAGTTCAGCTGAGGTTATATATTTAATTGCCTTGTACGCAAAAACTTGTGCAGGTTTTTTATTATATTTTATTGTTCTTATATATTCTGGTTGCGTAAAACTTTGCAGTTCTGAAATGCTGACAAATTCAGCTATAAATCCGACCAAGACCCTTTGTATCTGCAGCTTAACGCCTGAAAGATATTATGCTTTCAAATTCTAATTTCATCATTTTGAGGTATATTTTTTTGAAATTTTGACTTTAAAAACTGGGGAAAAGTCGAAAAAAAAATAGTTCTTGGCATGCTTTTTTAGTTTTAGATGGACGATACTTAAGTTATGTGAAAAATAGAAAAAACCATGAAAAAAATGTTGAAGTTATTCAAGTTAAACTACGATTTATCATACTCGATATATTATGTTCATCTAGAAGTTTAAAGAGTTCCATCCCTATCGTATCTTCTTATGTATTACTCTTTTCTGTTTATGGCTCACTCTTAATAAAACGTCGTCGTGTTCACATCGTTCGTCGTGTGTTCTCATTTTACAATTTCACTGTGCAGGCAATATCTCGCTAACAAAAATACCAGATTTTAAAAATTCTTAAAAAAAAATGACACCATAAAAAAAACATAATTCGTTAAAAATTTTTAAACCCCGAAACCTATAAGAAAAAGTTATTTTGAGCCACAGCCTAATTCTAGAGCAGCTTGGTGCCGCATTGGATCGTCGTGTCGGCCTATGTGCCAAGGAAGTAGATGCCGACAATAACTTGTCCTAATATGTTTGGCAGGACCAGGAGCGGGATTTGAACCTCTCGTTGATCCAACTTGATGTTCGCCAGTAGAACTTGTGTGATCTCTCTGACCGAGCCATCGGACAGGCGTATGCGGACGCATGCATCTTGCAGGTTGGTGTTGTTGTCTAGTTGTCGGGCGAGGTTTCCGCTGGATGCCCAGTGTCGATTGTGGCTTCCCTTGCGTGTCCTACTATTGTCACCATTGTCACTATCCGCCCGTTGCTCACGTGTAGGGAGTTCTTTAGTCGCGGGTCGGAGGAGGCGTCGTTCCTGGCTGATCCCGTGTCAGTTGAGGACGCATGTCGTTTCCCGGCGTGTTTTGTCGGCAGCAATCGAAGGTCCGTGTGCCGCGCTTGCCACATTCCCAGCAGAATAGGATCGAGGGATTATTGCAGTCGTATGCCGCATGCCCCGTTTCACCAAACTGGGGGTCGTGATCATGCGATGGTCCGCTCTTGTATGCTCTCGAACTCTGTGGCCAACAGTGTGAGCTGTGTTAAGCTTTGTAGTTCGTGTCGCCGCACGTACATCTAGTATGTTGGCGTAGATCCGGTTCAGTTCCTTGGCTGCGTCGTACCCGGCGTGGTGCATGAGTAGACGTATCTCGATGAGGTAATCCTTAAACAATTCCCCTACCGCTTGCTTGTTGGTCCGGATCTGGTCTTCCAATTGTTCAAACTACCGTGGCGGCAAGAAGAACGTCAAGAATTCTTGGCGGAAATATGCCCATGAGCTGCCTTGCAGTTGGCTGGTGCGGTACCAGCGACTGGCCCGATCGGTGAGAAGTTCTGTCATGGCCCGCGGAAGCTGATTTGTGTCCACCCCATACGAGAGCGCACGTTCTTCGAGTAGATCCAGAAATGCAAGTGGGTCGTCCTGTCCGTCGAACCTGATTCCCCATTTCCGAATCTGTTCCGCGATGTGGGCGGTGTGGCTGTGGTGGCGTCCATTTATGGGAGGGTCGATGGCTGGCACGGTTCTCTGTGTTCGGCCGCGGCTGGGACTTGAAACCCGGCTTTTGGGTCCGTTTTCCGCTGGTCAGATGGTCCAGGAATGGTGGGCATGGGTGACCTGGAGCGTCCTGATGGTTTGGCGTATTTCCGTTAAAGGCGAGAGTGTTCCGGCGACTAATGCGGCGAATGTCTTACGTCGCTGGTGGTGACCCCTGGATTGGTGTGGTGTCCCTCAGGGAAAAATTCGTCGGGTTGACCGTCTCGGTGGGCTTCCATGGTGTATTTCGGTGGTTAGTGGCACTGACTTACGTTTTGTTTGTGGTACTTCTGTACGATAGCACTTTCGTTCGATACTCGTAGGATCGGCACTGCGGCACTACTTGCTCGCGACCGGATTTTGCGTGGGCGCGGGTTTTTGTGCTTGACGGGTATTTGTCCTCGCTAGCCTATTCTCTTTCGGAGGCCGTGGGTGTTTGGTCCACAACCCTTGTTCGTTTGCTTTGTTCCCAATTGGCAGTTTGGTAAAAATACCGCACAAAAATCATCATTTTTGCATTTCAATGCTTTATATTTCCCAGACGGTAAATCACAAAGTGTTTGGCATCAACTTCTAGCTGTTTCAATTATCTTTTCAAAATAGCAAAGTTCTTTACAACCAGACGTAACTACCTCTGAAAAAAGCTTTAAAAAAAAAATCCCAGACTTCAAAAATTCTTCAAAAAAAAGTTCTGCCATAGAAAAAAA
Source organism: Drosophila tristis (assembly GCA_018150885.1). NCBI lineage: Eukaryota > Metazoa > Arthropoda > Insecta > Diptera > Drosophilidae > Drosophila > Drosophila tristis. Next base: position 1,547,059 of record JAECWT010000207.1, on the reverse strand, counting down.
ATCATAATGCTTTAAAAAATTAAAAAGCGCCATATCTATCAGAAAAAGTCGGTTTGGATCCTTGAGGAAAAAAAAGTTCGATTTTGTCAAGTAGTGTAATTAACGTATATTTATATAAAAAAAAAAAAAAAAATTTGACCATAATTATTACATGAAATGAGAAACTAATGTTAAATTTGTAATATTTTAATATTAGGTAAAACTACTCGAAATCCATTCGGACCAGTAGATGCGGTCAAACCAGGTTGGCTCGAACTGCAAGTTGCGTGTTGAAGCTGAGTAGCTATACGGTTCCGACTGTGGCTGGTTCAATTCATTTACATGCGAGGTGGTTCCAGCACAACTAGACGCCATCCAACCGAGTTGGCTCGAACTGCAAGTTGCGTGTTGAAGGTGAGTAGCTATACGGTTCCAATGAGGTCGATCCCAGAGTTGAACGCCGTCGGTCCCAGGTCTTCGGCTCGTAAGCTGAAACCTCAGCTGCGCCACATCCGTTGAATGAACTGGCATCTATATACTGTATGGTTACTGGCTGGAAGCAGCGATTAATCGGTTATTTTACTTTGCGGATACAATTTTGCTGGCTTGGTGGCTGTATAAAACATCATTTTGTATCAAATAGTGCCTTAGCTGTTCGACTGCTCGTCCCAGAACAAAGAGAGAATTGGATTTGTGTGAGTGTGAATAAATTATAGAAATAAAACGAGAAGGAACGTGTGAGTCGCTTCTGGGGACGCGACTCTACTTATACCCGTACTCAGTCGGTATACATTTTTGAGGATCAAATTTTTAGAATTTTAGAATTAAAAAAAAAAAAATTTACATTTTAAATTTTTTTGCTACATCTGTTATCTACATCTACATCTACAATGTATATTTTACATCTAACATGTAGATTATAGATGTACCATTTAGATTCTACATCTCCTCCGCTAGGGGTTGCTCGCGCACTGAACGTGGCAGAGTGTGCGAGCGAGAGAGAGAATGAGTTGTGTGTCTCTGGCTGGAGGAGGCGGGGGAACCAACAGAAAATTAATTTCTTCATTCTGGCTATAATTATGTTCCGATCTGATTCATATTCAGCAATCTGGTAGATATGGGCATTCTCTACGATACTGCGTTTTTAGTTTTATCGTATCTTTAAAATTGTGCCTGCCAGAGATTTTCGTCCTTTGTGGGGGCGGAAGGGGGCGGGGCGAAATTTTGAAATTCACTTGTAGCAGTGTGATATCACATGAGTCTGGAAACCAAATTTGGTTGCCCTAGCTCCTATAGTCTCTGAGATCCAGGCGTCAAACAAGACGGACAGACGGTCAGACGGACATACGAACAGACAGACATGGCTCTATCGACTCGGCTATTGATGCTGATCAAGAATATATATACTTTATGGGGTCGGAAAATTTTCCTTCTCTGTGTTACACACATCCATTTTTACCACAAATCTAATATACCCCCTAACTCTTTTTTGAGTACGGGTATAAAAACGACAAAAATTATATCCTGTATCCTTATATTTGTTTACAGGTGCATCAATTATGTGACGTTTAAGGTATTGTTTATAAAAATCTATGGTGACACGGTTGAGCTAAAATTGGTTGACCAACCCTCCAAAAATCACAATTATGCGTTTGAAATGTTTGAAAAAGTTCGATTAAGTCGAGTTGTGTTATTGGTATATTGACGGATTGGATATAATATGACATTGACTTCATCGTTTTCGAACGTTGCCAATTGATGTGATCGGTGAAGTAAAAGAATTTATGAAAATGCGCCCCCAAGCATTTGACCTCATTAGCAAGGGGTATGGGAACATTGGAAATGTTAAGACCAATTTTTAATCCTTTCCAATTTGTTCTTAACTTTGAGATTGCATTTAAAAACTGTGGGACGAAAGAGGATACTTTCGCATTTGGGAATATTTATTTTTAAGATGCCAATTCAATGTAAATTCTTCTACAGCATTGCAAATTTTTTGTATGTATCTGTTAATATTTGCTATTGTTCTGTCGATTTGGTTTTAGTTATATTTTTTATTGATACTTTATTTAATTTCGTTTTAATTTTGGCTTGGGTTTGTTTACATTTTAGCTTAGAGTTCACTGTTACACTGGCCTGCTGAGTGTAGTCTCTTGGATTTGAGCTAATGTTCTATATATAGTGCAGCCTCTTGGGTTTGGTCTGATGTACTGCCTAGTTTATATTGATGTACTGCCTGCTTCTTCAGCCGAGCTTGGGCTTTTGAAGCAGCTGGCGATCGCACCTGAGACCAAGATTTTCGTATGTGTCTTTGACCCGGAAATATTTAATAATTGCTAACTTATGATTATTGCGCAACAATTGTGGGATGGGTAAGTAGGCCGAAGCTTAGTGCTTCGTTGAAAATTGGATAGTGGGTCAGCGGAGTGCATCGTGCATCGCGGCAGGGGATGGCTGAAGTTGGGGATTTGGTTTAGAAGTGGTTTTTGCTGAATCTGCATCGCGGAAGGTGATGGCTTCATGTAGATCAAAATAGGTGGGGGGAATCGAGAATTTCGTGCTGATTGCGAAATAATGCAAGAATGGGTAGAGTTAATGATCAGGACTTCTTATTTTTAGTAATTGTGTGTCTTGCTTAAGACTATTTTTTTTTCGGAGGTGCTGACACACCGCTATTTGCGGAGTGTGCTATGTGCGGCTCTGTGTATATCAGTTTGATTATTGTTCCCGACCAGAGTGGATGCGTCTTTAGCAGTCAGAAGACGGACACGTCCAATGGCTGCAATTTGTGACTGCAGTGCGGTGGGAAGGTTAGAATATATATGTGAAAAATGGTTGTCGAGAAGCAGCAAGATTGGAGAAGCTGAAATAGGCTTAACACAAACGACTAAATGTCGCATAAGTTGTTCAAAGTCAGGCGCGCACATCCAGCAAAAACCATTGTCAAAACCAGCAGTCCCCGATGAAAAATTGTCTAAGAAGCTGGTCTGCCTTTTTTTTCTATGAAAGAATAAAAACGAAAAGGTAAAAGTTAAAAGAAAAGTTAAATAAAAGTATTATACGCTAAATGTCAAAAAGACAAAAAATAAACTTACAAAGCGTGCAGCCTCACAAATATAAAGGTGCTTCTAGACGATGCAGCGGCTGCACGTGAAGCTTTTATGTCTTTTGTGTGTGTCTGTTCTTGTTTGTGATATCACACTGCTATAAGTGTATTTCAAAATTTCGCAGCCGCATCAGTGACTCAACGTTCCTTCTCGATTTTTAAATATACTTGTAACAGTGTGATATCACATGATTTTGGAAACAAAATTTGGTTTGCCTAGCTCTTATAGTCTCTGAAAACTTGGAGCAACTTGGCGCAACTTCAATGCAACTGAAAATAGCAAGCAGAACTGGTTTATATGGAATTACTGATTCAATTTAAAAGTTATGTTGGCTGACCAATCCACCAACCCCTATGGGATAATGTGTATGTGTGTTGGTTGCACGCGATTACCAAAAAGTAATTTTTTATAGTTTATAAAAGCGATCTAACGACATAGATACTTACAGCTAAATGAAACATAATTTTTGGGCGCTTTGAAAGACTTTGAAATATATACTTACAGCTAAATGAAACATAATTTTTTAGCGCTTTGAAAGACGAGGAATGATAATATATAAATAACTACAATTATAAATAGTTAAATGAATATTTAAATTTTTTTTGTATTATTTTATACCCCATTTTCTGTTTCTATGCTTTTCGTACTACATACTACTCATTTGGCTTAACGCCATGGCATCTTCGACGCAAAGCTTTTCCATTTGATCGGAGTAGAAGGCGTTGAAATTAATTCGGTGCACCAGATTCATGAAGCGATCAGCGGTGTTCTTCTTAGCCATATTGTGGATTTGCTTTATCAAATATATCAGCAGTCCGGTAAATTCCTGATAGAAGCGATTTATGCGCTCCGAGAACGTATCTGTCGGATCCAACGAGGTCTCCAACTGGCAGAAGTAATAGAAATTTAGTTAAACATTTCACATTTATTATATTTTGACTATTGTACAGAATAATCATCTTAGCTACTGGAAGGAATTTCAAGATCGAAAACAAAACGGTTAAGGAAGCTAACTTAGACGAGCCGGTTTCAAATACCCTTGACGGTAAAACAATACTCCCAAAACTCACATTTTAGCTCAACCGTTTATCCATAAAAGTTATGAACGAGTCCTTAAACGACTCCAAATTAATGCACTTATGAAAATAAAAAGAGGTCGGCGCGGCCCTATCTATTGTGGGTTTGAAAATGCGCAGCCGCTCATGTACACGTGTATTTCAGAGGTTGGCACATATTCAATCTTTCGTTTTTTTTTCTATCTACGCATACAAACGCACTGCAATATATGTGATGTGTGCATGGTGACCACTGAAATAAAATAAAGAAACACAAGATTTCAACTGTACTTTTATACCCGTACTTAGTCAATTTATAAATTTGTGAGCTTATGATTTATGTAGAGCTTAAAAATATTTTACATTTTACAATTTTTTGCTACATTTGTTATCTACATCTACAAAGTCTATTAAACACATTATACATGTAGATTCTACATCATCTCCGCAAATGTCATGCATTGTACAGGGCAGAGTGTGTACGAGCGAGAAAGAGTACGCTGCAGCGCTGGATGAAGGTAGCATCTGCACATGTATTTCTTCATTCTGGGCTTTGATAATGATCCGATCTAGCCCAAATTCGGCAATCTGATAGATTTAATCATTCTCTACGATATTGCGTTTTCAGTTTTATCGTATCTTTAAAATTGTGCCTACCACAGACTTTCGTCCTTTGTGGTATCGGAAGGGGGCGGGCGAAATTTTGAAATACACTTGTAGCAGTGTGATATCACATGAATCTGGAAACCAAATTTGGTTTCTCTAGCTCTTATAGTCTCTGAGATCTAGACGCTCATCAAGACGGATAGACGGACATGGCTATATCGACAATATACCACTTAACTCTCTTTTTCTGATAGATTTGGAGCTTTAAATTTGTTTAAAGAATTATGGTTTTTATACCCGTACTCAAAAAAGAGTTAAGGAGTATATTAGATTTTTGGTAAAAGTGGATGTGTGTAACGCAGAGAAAGAAACGTTTCCGACCCTATAAAGTATATATATTCTTGATCAGCATCAATAGCCGAGTCGATAGAGCCATGTCTGTCTGTCCGTCTTGTTTGACGCCTGGATCTCAGAGACTTTAAGAGCTAGGGCAACCAAATTTGGTTTCCAGACTCATGTGATATCACACTGCTACAAGTGTATTTCAAAATTTCGCCCCGCCACAACAAAAAACGAAAATCTGTGGTAGGCACAATTTTAAAGATACGATAAAACTAAAAACACAGTATCTTAGAGAATGACCATATTTACCAGACTGCCGAATCTGATCGGATCATAATTATAGCCAGAATGAAGAAATTAATTTTCAGTTGGTTCCCCCGCCCCCTCCATGCAACGATCACGCTATACTCATTCTCTTTCTCGCTCGCTCCTAGCGGAGGAAATGCAGAATCTAAATCGTACATGCAGAATGTACATGTTAGATGTATAATATACATTGAAGATGTAGATGTAGATGTAGATAGCAGATGTAGCAAACAAATTAAAATTTTTTTTTTTTAATTCAAAAAAATCATAAGCTTAAAAATGGATTTACTGACTGAGTAAGGGTATAAGTAGAGTCGCGTCCCCAGAAGCGACTCACAAGTTCGTTCTCGTTTTTTGTTTGGCATAATTTTTTTTAAAGAACTTCAAAGCTCCAAGTCTATTAGAAAACATGGGCTTAGTTCCTTAAAGAAAAATCGTGTCGGGTGTATTAATTAGGGTCGTTTAAAGTATTGTTCATTAAAATCTATTGAACTAAAATTGTCTGACCAACCCCCGAAAATCACATTTTACCGTTTGGATCGTGGATGGCCCTCCAAGCAATGCTTGTTTTGACATTTTTTAAATTAAAGCAAAAGCTAAATTGGAATTACATACCAAGTAAACAAAGATTGCACCCATTTTAGCATAGCCATTTCTACATAGCTTTTAATAAACAATACTTTAAACGACGCCTAATTAATGCCCCTATATTCAAATATAAGTACACAGGATATATATTTTTTTTTTTTCGAATTTTCCTAAATTTTTAAAGTTGAAATAATGAAAAAACAAATATCGCACAGTAATCAGCAATTTTGCATTTGAAAGCCTAATATTTCCCGGATGGTAAGCTGAAGCTATACAGTAATCAAGATTTCTTTACAGATGCATTTATTAGCTTTTGAGAATGGAAAAGTTTATCACAACCAGATGTAAGATACTCAAGTTATGTGAAAAAAAGAAGCGCTAACTTTGAAAAAGCAACAAAATTTTTAATTAAAAAAAGAGGCGAACAGAGTAAATGAAAAAGTGTCTTTCAGAGCTAGCTAGTCTGTGCTTAAGACATACTATATTATTTGTTCTTCGTGATGCAGTAAACCTTAGTATGTCTGATAGATATGGTGGTTCTTTCTTGGTTATAATTTTATGTAAAATTATTAATGCTCGCGAGTCAATCCATTTTGTTAAGCGTATACCAAAAAGACTGCCTGCATGAGTGGTTATTCGCTCAGAACATTATATGATAGATTTGGTTTTTATACCTTTTTGTATCAAAAATTGTTTTCTGAAAAAAATTCAATTTGTGTAAGTATATTTGTTGCTTTTGATTACACTAGTCCACACAACATTTACGCTGTGGCCCATAATGACTTTTTCTGACAGATTTCAGGATTTAAAATTTTGTAACGAATTATGGTTTTGATCTTTTAATACCGCAAAAAATGATGAAATTTGAATTTGAAAGCTTAATATCTTCCAGGCGTTAAGATACAGCTACAAAATGTCTGGGTCGGATTTATAGCTGCATTTGTCAGCTGCAAAATTCTATGACACCAGATATAAGATACTAAAGTTATTTGAAAAATAGAAGCACTACCTCTGAAAAAAACCATGAAAAAATACCAGATTTGAAAAAATTCTTTAAATAAAAACTAAACTATAAAAACAAATATGGTTCTATAAAAATTTTTAAATCCCGAAATCTATCTGAAAAAGTCATTTTGGCCCGCAGCGGGAAGAAAAATTTCAATTTTGTCGAGTAGTGTAATTCGTCAAACAATTCAGAGTGTTATTATTTGCGATTGTTGCTAATAAATATTCGTGGACCAACCATCAATATAATCTTTGAGAACTGTTGATGAATTTGCTTGAGAAGGACATTCACTGGGATTTTACACTTGAATATGCAACATTGTCATCAAAAAAATCAAAACCATATTATTTTTTAAATCGATTACGCCGTCAAACGATATAAACATGGACTATACGCCGGAAATTTACAACGAACCATTGATCGCCATTGAAAACCATTAGTTCAATTAGGTATGACATCGCCTAATCGTGAAATACACTGGAGCGAACTTAATGCCTTTGTGCAAAACAATGAGCCACAGTTAATCAAGGAACGGACAAATACGACCAAATATAGCGAACTATCGAAGAACAAGATGGTGGACCTTATCTTTTTGGATGCAGCTGGAGGTACCGGAAAAACGCTTGTCATTTCGACTATTTTGGCCCTTGAATATGCAGGCTGACGAAAATCCTACATGCAACTTTACAAAAAGATCTGCAATGGCGAGTGCTGCAGCGAAAAATATGTCACTGGAAGCACTTAATCGTACGTTAAAATATATTTCTGGAGATAATCGATTGTTTGGTGGTACATTGATATTGTTAGCAGGTGATTTCAGACAAAAATTGCCTTTAGTCAAACTGGGAACTGGTGCTGATAGAATTAATGCGTGTTTGAAAACATATAAAAAAATAACAAATAAACTATAAACTATGCTTCAGCAGATTTGTTTTCCAGACATCTGTTAGACATTGGTAATGGCATACTTCCCGTTGACAATTCTGGCTTCATAACGCTTCCAAACAATTTTTGTGTCAACGAAGGAATACTTGATTCAGAGTGTGTTTTCAAATATTGTACAAAATTATAGAAACCATGAATGGTTGAGGGAAAGAGCAATTTTGGCCGTAACAAATAAAAATGTCAATATTGTCAATGTCCATCCCAGGAGAAATGGTTGCGCATAGGTCAATTGATACAATTACACTAGTCAACACGATTTTTCCTCAAGGAACAAAACCAACTTTTTATTAAAGATTTGGGGCTTAGAAATGGTTTGATGATATTTTTTTTTTTTCTATGGCAGAACTTTTTTTTGAAGAATTTTTTAAATCTGGTATTTTTTTTTAAGCTTTTTTCAGAGGTAGCGATAGTTTTTTTCACATAACTTTAGTATCTTACGTCTGGTTGTAAAAAACTTTGCTATTTTGAAAAGATAATTAAAACAGCTAGAAGTTAAGCCCAAACACTTTGTGATTACAGCTTACCGTCTGGGAAATATAAAGCATTGAAATGCAAAAATGATGATTTTTTTACGAAATTTTGACTTTAAAAACTCAGGAGAAGTCGAAAAAAAATTATATCTTGTGTCCTCTATTTTTTTTGTGTATAGGTGCGTTAATTTGGCGTCGTTTAAGGTATCGCTCACGAAAAAAGTAACTGTCAACAACATTTAATACCAAAGGAACGCGAACAGGTACCAAATGTACAACCCTTTTTCGTTTGCTTTGTTCCCAATTGGCAGTTGGGCCCGCCGCCTTCAAAAAGGTATTTTTTGTGCATTTTTTCCATATTTTAGGTTTGGTTAACGAATTTTAGCTCCAAAGTCTCTCCATAGATTTTAATGAGCGATACCTTAAACGACGCCAAATTAACGCACCTATACACAAAAAAATAGAGGACACAAGATATAATTTTTTTTCGACATTTTTGCATTTCAATGCTTTATATTTCCCAGACGGTAAGCTGTAATCACAAAGTGTTTGGGCTTAACTTCTAGCTGTTTTAATTATCTTTTCAAAATAGCAAAGTTCTTAACAACCAGACGTAAGATACTAAAGTTATGTGAAAAAAACTATCGCTACCTCTGAAAAAAGCTAAAAAAAATACCAGACTTCAAAAATTCTTCAAAAAAAGTTCTGCCATAGAAAAAAACCATAATTCTTTAAAAAAATTTAAATCCCCATATCTATCAGAAAAAGTCGGTTTGGATCCTTGAGGAAAAAAAAAGTTCGATTTTGTCGAGTAGTGTTATCAATCAAGATTATGTAGTAAATTATCCAGTCGAATTTCTATATTCATTGGATTTACCTGGATTTCCGCCATACTATTTACAAGTAAAAGTAAAAGTAATTATGCTGCGGAATCTTAATCCACCACGACTTTGCAATGGTACAAGACTTGTGAAAAAAGTTATAACTAATTTACTTGAAGCAACGTTTTAATTCCGAGAATTCCGATGATTCCGACTGACATTTCATTTGATTTCAAACGACTACAATTTCCCTTTCGTTATGCTTTTGCTATGACTATTAATAAATCACAAGGACAGTCGTTTCAAGTTTGTGGTTTAAATTTTGAGCATCCGGTATTTTCACATGTTCAACTGTATGTTGCGTGCTCACGGGTAGGTATACCGACGGCAAAACAAAGAATATTTTATCACAAAGCATTGCAATAAATAAAATATGTTATTACATCAAAATTACACAAGGGAACAAAATTGAACTTTTTGTGTGTTGATTGAAAACTGACAAAAGTTTTTTACTAATTTGAGGTCGCTGATTTCATATATGATCTTTATTTTTGTCCATCAGATCGAGTTTTTAAGCTACAGGTTTTAATAGTATTATTGACTTTTTCCATCAACAAATGTTCAAAAAATCATAACTTTACTCCTCATTCGGCGATTTTAAAAAGTTAATTGCTTTGCAAAGCTAACAGTTACGTTATTAAGAAAAAATACTCTAGTTTTAAAATCGCCCGAAGAGGAGTACATATTGACATATTTGGAAAAAAGTCAAAAATAATTGTAATACCTGTAACTATCTTAGAAAACATGGCTCAGAAATGGTTGTTTAAATAAAAACGAAAAGAAATAAATACAATTTTTTTCCTTAAGTTTAATGGCTGATATTGTGGCAATTGTGCTTTTATTAGCTTTATGAAAACTCATATTAAAGTAGCTTTCTATGTACATTTAATCTCTTAATAAAATAATTATAATTTAAAAAAAATCTTATAAAAGAAAATTTGTTGATTAGTTGCAAGTACATTATAATACTTATAACTTTCTTTTTGGACTACCGATTGGAATGAAATAAATATTATCTCATTTAAAATATGTTTAACTAAATGTTTTTGGACCAAAACTGTGATTTTATTGGTTTTTTTTGTTGTATTAATTTTTAAAAAAAGAAAATACTTTTTGTTTTCGTTAATTTTTTGTTTATTTTCTTCAAAACTGTATCTGAATCTGTTGGACAAATTCAAAACCAATGTAGGCACGGCTTAAAGACAGTATTGTTGGCGAGTTTTTGATTTTGTAGCTGAATACGGTTAACCGTTTTCAAGTTAGTCCACTATAGGTAAGGGAAGTGCCTTAATTTTGGAAATAACGGTATATGGGCAGTTCCAAAAGGTCCACCAGGCCAAAAATCATAAAAAGTCAATAAAAACCGATTTCCATATAATTTTTTCCGGATATTTTTTTGGTTTTATATTTTTCTCTCTATGAAAGCTTCCCATCTGTTTCTGTTGTTATTATCTATTTTCTAAGAATAAATTAATTGATATATGAAAAATATTTGGTTTGCTTTGCTTTATTCGTTTAGCTGTTGTGGGAGACGAAAGTCAGTGGATATGAGTATGTACTCACTTTTGCACAAAAAATGTTATACAGATAGCCCCATCCAATTCGCAGAGGTTTGCCATTTTGTACCCCAGCCTCGAAAACCACTTATGTTTTATGTAACGCACTTTTAGGTCTTACTTTGGCTTATATCTTTAAAACCGTCCGCTCGATTACACTACTCAACAAGATTGAACTTTTTATTTAGGCTGTGAACCAAAATGACTTTTTCTGATAGATTTCGGGATTTAAAAATTTTTGTAGTACATTATTAATTTTTTTTATGGTGGACTTTTTTTTAGAATTTTTAAAATCTGGTTTTTTATTAATGGTTTTTTCAGAGGTAGTGCTTTTATTTTCCACATAAATAAAGTATCTTATATCTGGTTGTGCAGTTCTGAAAAGCTGCCAAATGCAGCTATAAATCCGACCCAGACCCCTTTGTATCTGCAGCTTAGCACCTGGAAGATATTAAGCTTTCAAATTTCATCATTTTTTGCGGTATTTTTTTCTCGAAATTTTGACTTTATAAACTCGGGAAAAGTCGAAAAAAAATTCTTGGCCAACATTTTTTGTTTTAGATAGACGCATTAATTAGGCGTCGTTTAAGGCATTGCTCATCTATGGATGGAGAGACGGTGGAGCTAAAATTCGTTAACCAAACCCCAAAAGTGAAAAAATAGGAAAAAAATACTTTTTGCGGGCACTGCACAGTTCTATGTAACCAGATATAAAATACTTAAGTTATGTGAAAAATAAAAGCACTACCTCTGAAAAAAACCTTGGTAAAAACCAGATTTTAAAAATTAAAAAAAAAAAAAATTGAACCATAAAAAAAAAAAAGTACTACAAAAATTTTTAAATCCCGAAATCTATCAGAAAAAGTTATTTTGGTCCACAGCGCAAAGAAAAAGTTCAATTTTGTTGAGTGTTATCATTGTTAATTTTCGAAGAATTCCTAAACATTAAATTAGTAAGCAGCGAAGCGCGAGTTATGATACTTAGTGTATCGGTTGAGTTTCCTTGGAAGATTTGTTGCAGGAACGTGGTTTTGCGGAATAAAATACACCCGGAGTGGTTGAGTTTCAAAATTATTCTGATTCTATATTTCGTTTCTTGGTTTCCAACTTAATTACAATTTGCTGGCCTTGCTCTTTTGGCTGGCCGAGAATCTGCTTACTCCCCATTCCTCAATTGGAACGGATGTTTGGTTGCTGAGGTCTGGTATATGTTTGTGTAAGTCGAGCTGGTGCAACTTTGTTGTAGCGTCGACTTTGTTGACGATGGGGTCTGCTTATGCCAGCCGAAGTGGTTTCGGCGGGGCGAGGGTGAGGGTAGGTGCTGATGTGGTAACTCCTCCCCCCTCAGTCTGAGCTACCGACCATAACGGTGGGATGGTTGGTGCGAAGGTGGGCGGTGGTGTGGACGTAGGGTTTGAACTAGTTGTTGCGTAAATGGTCGTCTTCCTTGAAAAGTAAACAGTGCATATCGCACCCACCAATAGTACTCCGAGAGCTGCATACGTTGTTGTAACCTGTATCGTCATTCCGGTTCGCATTCTTCCGATTTCCAAATTAGTTTTGATGTCCTCCATTTTGAGTTCGTGGACCCCCAATTCTTGGGTTGTTCTATTTTTCTTCAAGAACGTTATCTGTGGAATCTCGAGCTTCATGTGTCCCGCTTCTAGTTGCTCTACTGCCTCGTATTGGATGTTGTTAACTACTGTTCCGCAATCGTTGAAAATGATCATTGCTGACCCGCTGAATATTTCTTCGTGTCCACAATCTGTTTGTATCCTCACTTTCTCGCCATTGAAAATTGCGATATATCCTTTCTCCGGTTCGAAAATTTCCTTTCGAAGTCCTATATCTTTTGTCTCGCACTCCGTTGCCTCTCCATTCATCAGACTTCTCAGACAACCTTCGTTGATTCTCTTTACAATTTTGTCGTTTCTACATGTATAAAGTTCCCTTATTTGTTGACATTTGTTCTTATAGTAATACATTTTGTTGTTGTTATAAGCTACAAAATTAGGTGCTATTACAAATTCTGTCTTATTTATAGGTAATGGTAGTATTCTTTTCAGTAAATACATTTCTTTCTTAAAAATTGGTAGACTTAATGAAAATAATATGTCCGTACCATTCATTATGGCTTTTAGCTTTGGTCTTCCAAATTCTGAGTAATTCTCCTTGATTCTTCTTTATTTAATATGAACTTGGGGATTATTCCTACCCTTGCTAATAATAGGCTTTCTGTTACCTCGTTGAGGTTCATTGCTATCATGTCTATCGTGATTGAAATTCTATCGATGTACTCTATTCTATAAATTCTTTTGTCCTCTTCCACAAATGTTTTACTTATCCCGTTCTTATAGCTGCTAATAAAAGAGTTCACCCTAACCTGTTCTTCGTTAATATGTTGTGTTAAATTTCTAAACATTATAATGAACCTATTGTCCATGTTCTGACGTGTACCTATTTCTTCATTTAACCTTCTCTCCTCTTCCTGTACTCTTCTGATCTCTTGTTCTAATTTATCTGCGTCTTCTGCGTCTAGATTTCCTGTGATTGCTTTTACTACCGAACCTAATCCGTTAACCAATCCCCTCTTACTTCTCTTCCTGGGAGATATCGTTTCTATTCTTCCTTTTACCAGATCTAATTTGTTTTGAAGTGCCCTGACTAAATCTTTTGTTTCGCTGTCCTCTTGTATAGTCCTGAGTGTTTGCTCTAAATGGTCGACGCTCTTTACATACTCATCTAGTCGGACTATGTGTATGAATGTTTTATATGTTTGTATTACCCTGGCTGGTCTTAATGTGATTTGTGCAATAGGCTCATCCTCTTTAAACTCCCTGATTTCAAACGTTCCTTTCGTCTCCATCGCTACAACCCACCTGAAATTGTTATTGATCATTAGTCCTGGTCATTTTCCTAATTTTCTCCTTGTGGATTTTCTGTGGGTTTGTTGTGTTTATTGTTAAATTGTTGTCTGTTGCTACCTTATGTGTGGTGGACCTTGGTGTTTAATTCTATTACTGCTCCTATTTGTTGTAGTATGTCTATTCCTACCAGTTCATCGAAAAACTGATGAAACTTAAAGAGGAACAGTCTCATCTCTCCTACTCCTCCCAGTTCTCTGAACATGGCTAAGACTGCTTCATTCTGTACTTCGTGGGATCGTACGATTGTTTTTATTTTTATTGTTTCTTTTAATCTTCTAATGTGTTCTGCGGTATTAATTCCGGTCTTATGAACGAAAATGTGGATCCTGTGTCTATAAGCATTTTAATATTTTTTGTCTGCTGCTAGCCTAACCACTATCTAGGGTAGGGTCGACTGATTCTTCTTTCCTCCTAATTACCCTGTGCTTTGTTCGAGGCTGTCTGGAGAAAATTTCCGTCCTCTTCCTGAATATTGTGTAGCTGACCAACTGCAGCTTGTCCGCTAACTCTAGTTGAGGTACTAGGCGTCTGCTGTGCTGCATACGACTGTCTGGAATTATTGGAGTTATATGACTGCCCTGTGTTATTTGTCATTCTAGACATCCTTGACTGTCCACTTCTCCCTGCGTCTTGTGGTGCCTGGATCGCTAATTGCTCTTGGCGATTGTTCTGTCCCCAACGCCTTCCATTGTTCTGTTGGTCATAGCCCCATCTAGGGTTCCTATTCTGCTGGTTCCGATATGGACCCCCAGTGTACCCTGCTTGTTCGTTCTGCATAAAGGGGGCTCCCCTGAAAGGGTTTCCTCCCATTGGGTAGACGAACCCAAAACCTGGCCAACCACTTTCATTATTCATTGGGAACGGCATACCGAACGATGACTGCCCGTTGGCTCCCCATTGGTACTGTGGCCAACTTGGCGTTTCCCGGTGCGCCCCTGGCGTCTGAGTTTCTTTCCTATCGTGCTCTTGCATCAAAGGTTCTTTAGTTTCCTTAGCCTGGTTCTCTGTTGTCGGGTACTTTTTTACCTCTTGTCCCGGGTCATCTAGGGTATATACGTTCTTCTCCCTACAGGCTACTTCGTATGCCTTTGAAATGTCATCTATGTGGGAATTCCTAATTGTTAGCCCTATCGGCCCTTTTATAGCCGAGAGGAAGGCGTTTAGTGCTATCTCTTCGTACCATTTGGTTTTTTCCTTCCTTAGCAACGAGTTCGGCTCTTTCGCCTTACCCAAGCTGACGAGGGCCTTTCTTAACTCCAACACCTTTTGATATAGTGACTCTAAATCCAATTTTTTTTCTTTTATGTGTGTAAGTTCCATGATTAAATCCTGCTCGGATCTTTTGTCTCTAAAATGAGACACCAATGCCTTCTTAATGTTGTCCCAATTCAAATCTACCTCATTCAACTCCAATGCCCTATCTGCCGCTCCTATTACCTTGCTTCTTATAGCCCTAAGGGCTATAACTCCTACCGATGACCTTTCTTCTCCTTTTATAAGGGCTAATATCTGTTCTACCGCTGATATGAACCCATCTAACTTCTCCACACTTCCTTCATACTTTGGTATAATCTCCACTAGCTCTATAACTCGAACCGCTTCGAGCAAATTTGTGTTGCTGGGTTGGCTCATTTCTAATTGTCCCTGGTTCTCGTCGCTAGCTGCTGAAGCTTCCGTGTCTACCGGAATAACCCTTTGGTTACTGCTTTCCTTTGACATATAGTCTATTTCGAATATTCTCTTTTCTTATTCTACGTATTTATAGTGTTTGTGTGTATGGTGTTGCGTGTGTATATGTATATATATAGCGTACTTATGTATTAGTAGGTATATGTGTATGTGTGTGTGCGTGTGTACTTAAGCGTTTATACTAGATTTAGTTTGTCCTTGTGTGTCCTTTTTTCTTCAAATCGTACTTTTCTAATAACATGGTGTGCCGTGAAATGGTTTATTCTTCCTTTATAGTTATTCGATCGACTTATGTGCGTCTTTTTCATTTACTTTGTGGCTTTACCTACACGCTGAAGCTAGTCACAGTACTGTGCGTTACAGTATCTGTAACCAATTGCGGACAGTCGTGTCTCCCTGGTATGTGTCTTTTTATTTAATTGTCGCTTTACCTACACGCTGAAGCTAGTCACGATACTGTGCGTTACAGTATTCGTAACCAATCGCGGACAGTCGTGTCTCCCTGGTAGCGTTTCCTTGTTCCATTTCCCTGTCACCCCTACACTAGGCGTCCGCACTGTGCATTACAGTACTTTGCCCTACGCATGTGAGTGACTTGGAACTTGTAATCGACTCTTCACTTTTGTCCTTGTCACCCCTACACTAGGCGTCCGCACTGTGCGTTACAGTACTTTGCCCTACGCATGTGAGTGACTTGGAACTTGTGATCGACTCTTCTCTTTTCTCCTTGTCACCCCTACACTAGGCGTCCGCACTGTGCGTTACAGTACTTTGCCCTACGCATGTGAGTGACTTGGATTACATATCTTTTACTTATATCGCCTCCCTCGCGGAGTATTGCCCCTCACCATTTTCGGTGTTTTATTCTTCGTCTTTTTGCGCATTTTATATTTTCGTGCCGACCGTGTCTCTATGTTGTGTGTGTGTCGCCTTCGACCGTTCGATGCTCGACTCGAACCGGCAGAGTGTTTGGCGTCGCTTCCGTCGAACCAAACCGTCGCTGCTGTAGCCTCCTCCGACGACCCGATCATTGGCACAATTACTCATGCTCTCGACTCTATGATCGTATCGGCACCTCGGCCTGACGTCGAGCCGACAGCAACTGCTCGACTCACTGTCGAACCGCATCCGCTCGAACCGCACTCGGTCGAACCGCAGCCGATCGAATCGCACCCGGTCGAACCGCAGCCGATCGAATCGCACTCAGTCGAACCGCGGCCGATCGAACCGCAACGATCGATCCGCCGCCGCTCGAACCTCGCACGATCGAACCGCCGCCGCTCAACATTTTTCTACGACACTTTTTGCACTCTTTTCTCCTCACTCCTCTCTGACAATTTATTTGCCATAATTATGTTCATTTTGGTTCGAATAACTCGAATCTCCACTGCCCTGGTCAACGTGCCATCCTATCTCTCTTTTAATGATTGCCCATTTCACTGCTCACCATTGTATTCACTTTTCATTCTTCATTTGAGGTTTATTACATTTTATTTCTCCTCCATTTCACGTCACTCTACTCACACGTACATATTTTTCGATATCTTTCCTTACAGGATTGTTAGTGTCGCTATTTCCCAATACATCTTTTGCGTGATTCCCTCTCGCTGTCTCGGTCCTCTAGGGTCCTAGTTCCTCCAGATTTCCGTCCTTTAACGAGAGTGTCCGACTGCGCCAGTTATGATACTTAGTGTATCGGTTGAGTTTCCTTGGAAGATTTGTTGCAGGAACGTGGTTTTGCGGAATAAAATACACCCGGAGTGGTTGAGTTTCAAAATTATTCTGATTCTATATTTCGTTTCTTGGTTTCCAACTTAATTACAATTTGCTGGCCTTGCTCTTTTGGCTGGCCGAGAATCTGCTTACTCCCCATTCCTCAATTGGAACGGATGTTTGGTTGCTGAGGTCTGGTATATGTTTGTGTAAGTCGAGCTGGTGCAACTTTGTTGCAGCGTCGACTTTGTTGACGATGGGGTCTGCTTATGCCAGCCGAAGTGGTTTCGGCGGGGCGAGGGTGAGGGTAGGTGCTGATGTGGTAACTCGCGCGGGTCTGCTAGTGAACACATAAATATTTTTTAATACTTAATAAACATTTGAATCAGGGACCGTAATCATAATAGGTCATATTTTAAAAATCAAAAGAACAATAAAATTTTTTCTTACTTTTTTAAAGATAAACTTCTTTGATAATATTTATTTTTATTAACTATAATTAATAACACTACCCGACAAAATCGAACTTTTTCCTCAAGGATCCAAACTGACTTTTTCTGATAGATATGGCGCTTTAAAATTGTTTAAAGAATTATGGTTTTTTTTCTATGGCAGAACTTTTTTTTGAAGAATTTTTGAAGTCTGGGATTTATTTTTAAAGCTTTTTTCAGAGGTAGAGCTTGTTTTTTTCACATAACTCTAGTATCTTACGTCTGGTTGTAAAGAACTTCGCTATTTGAAAAGATAATTGAAACAGGTAGAAGCTGATGCCAAACACTTTGTGATTTCAGCTTACCGTCTGGGAAATATAAAGCATTGAAATGCAAAAATGATGATTTTTGTGCGGTATTTTCTACGAAATTTTGACTTTAAAAACTCAGGAAAAGTCGAAAAAAAATTTTATCCTGTGTCCTCTATTTTTTTGTGTATAGGTGCGTTAATTTGGCGTCGTTTAAGGTATCGCTCATTAAAATCTATGGAGAGAACAAGGGTTGTACATTTGGTACCTGATCGCGTTCCTTTGTTCCCAATGGGCAGTTGGGCCCGCAACCTTCCAAAATGTATTTTTTGTTCATTTTTTCCATATTTTAGGTTTGGTTAACGAATTTTAGCTCCAAAGTCTCTCCATAGATTTTAATGAGCGATACCTTAAACGACGCCAAATTTACAACCCGACGTAAGATACTACAGTTATATGAAAAAAACAAGCGCTACCTCTGAAAAAAGCTTAAAAAAAATACCAGATTTCAAAAACTCTTCAAAAAAAGTTCTGCCATAGAAAAAAAATTATATCATCAAACCATTTCTAAGCCCCAAATCTTTAAGAAAAAGTTGGTTTTGTTCCTTGAGGAAAAATCGTGTCGGGTAGTGTAATTAGGCATAATTATGCTTGACAAAACTGAAAAATAATTATAACCTTATGAGTTTTATTTTTGAACGAGAAAACAATAAAGTTAAATAAAACAAAAACCATGAGCTGAGAAAAAATGTACACATATCTTTACTAATTGAGGCAAGACAAAAACAACAAATCACTTTTTAGGACAAAAAAAATGTATTTTAGCTTAAAGATCCTATTTTTAGGGCTTCAGCCGCGTGTTGCTATTTCGTACTCAAAAAGAGTTAAGGGGTATATTGTATTTGTGTTAAAAATGGATGTGTGTAACACAGAGAAGGAAAATTTTCCGACCCCATAAAGTATATATATTCTTGATCAGCATCAATAGCCGAGTCGATAGAGCCATGTCTGTCTGTTCGTATGTCCGTCTGACCGTCTGTCCGTCTTGTTTGACGCCTGGATCTCAGAGACTATAGGAGCTAGGGCAACCAAATTTGGTTTCCAGACTCATGTGATATCACACTGCTACAAGTGAATTTCAAAATTTCGCCCCGCCCCCTTCCGCCCCCACAAAGGACGAAAATCTCTGGCAGGCACAATTTTAAAGATACGATAAAACTAAAAACGCAGTATCGTAGAGAATGCCCAGACTGCCGAATCTGAATCAGATCGGATCATAATTATAGCCAGAATGAAGAAATGAATTTTCAGTGGCTTCCCCCATCTCCTCCAGCAAGAGACACCCTACTTATTCTCTTTCTATGTACGCGAGCGCCTGCTGGCGGTGAAGATGTAGAATCTTAATGGTACATGTAGAAATCTACATGTTAGATGTAGAATATAAATTGTAGATGTAGATGACATTAGTAGAAAACAAATGTAAAAAATTAAAAAAAATTTACTGACTGAGTACGGGTATAGATAACTCCAATTAGTAAACATATGTACAGTAGCGGACATTGAAATGTGGACACTCAAAAAAAAGTGATTTTTTCTTTTTTAGAAAGTTTTGGTATGTTTCCAAAGAAAAAAACTTATTTAACTAAGTAAAAAATTTAAATACCAAAGGAAACACTCTAAAAGTTACAACAGAAATGTCCTTGTTTTCGAAAGAATCCTTAAATTAAAAATTATTCACTTTTTCATACTGTTTTCATATATACAAAAAAAATTCTTTGCTAATTTTTGGTAAGGAAAAAGAAAATTTCTTTTATTGCGTTTAAGAACACGACTATTAGGAAATACAAATTTGTTATATTAATATTTAGTTGAACCTCTTCTATTTTTTATAACCAGTTTTATGCTTGATGGCATGGATTCCTATTAGATTCCTGATGATTCAATTTTTCAATTATCTTATCCGATTCTGACAATGTTTTGGGTCTCTGCTTCGTAATGAAAACCTGCATAGTGTGCCAAAGGTTTTCGATCGGGTTGAGATCAGGACTATTTCCTGGCAACTCCAACGTCGAAATTCCCACTTATTTTAAATAATTTTGTATCTAAAAACCAATGGGTGAAAAATTAAATTATTTCTATAAATCAATAAATAATTGAATAACAAAGTTAAAACAAATAATACTTACCAATTTTGCACGGTTTCTCCAATCCTTTACAGTCCAAGGTTCGTGAAGTTTGGCCCATTAGATCCTTTTTTGTCAAATTTTTCGAAATCCTTTAGGAAATTGTATTTTGAGGACTTACTCATACTTAATTTGGTGCTAATAGCGCCAAAACTAAAATTATTTGACCGCAAACACTAAATGCTTGCCCTCTCAGTTTCAGTTATTTTCGACATTTTTAATTTTTAGTTGAAATTTGTTTCTTTTTGAAATGAAAACAAGACATCAATTAACAGCTAATGAATGTATCTATGCAATTAAAATATTTCCCGACTGACTTAGATGTTTTTGAATTCGCGCCATCGGCTTAAAGTTAATTAACATGAGTGTCCACATTTCAATGTCCGCTACTGTATGTATTAAAAACAATTATTATCATTGAAGATTATCCTTAAAACTTACAATTTAACATTTTTGGTAGCTTTTCACAGATTATTCTTAGAGCAGTCTCATGGTCCATTTAATTTTCTTTGAGGCTATTCTAAGTGGATAATTTTTTCGGCAAAAAAATAAAAAATAAGCATTATTTGCTGTCTCTGATTTGAAGTTATATTTATTTAAGGCCGGCGAAAATCCTCCAGCTGAACCCTCCCAGAGGGTGCCGGCTGGGCAATGGGCACTGCATTATCCCGGATCGGGTAATGCACTGTCGCTTGCTCTGTCCGGGGTAATGCAGTGTCTAGCCAAGGCCAGGTCCAGGTCTTCCCGACCAAAAATTTGGGGGAACTGAACCATGGCCATGGCTGGAGGTGCCTGGCGGGTAGGCATAAAACGCTAGGGGGTGGTCCCCCCGAAAAATATTAACCAGCATGGACCAACAATGGAGCGGACGAAGGATGAAACAAGGGTTGGGATGTCAACCCAAACGTCGGTGGAAAGCGTGGCTGCTACCACCGGCGGGCACGGGGAGGAGCAATCCTCTCTGCGTGTCGCCAGCGGCCACACCTCTGATAGGACGGGAGCAGGTCATATCAGTTGCAATGTTACTGCCACAAAAACGACGCACTCCAAGTTGAGCCGCACAGGTGCCGTGGTCGATACAGACTCGGACCTGGAGAGCGTGCTCTCGGTAACCAAGACGGAGGAAGACAGCCTTCTCCGCTCCCCGGAACCATGTTCCAGCTCCCTGCGTAGGGAAGGGCCGAAGCGTTCCAAGGAGGGGTTGAAGGCGAAGGCGCATTACAAAGCGGCCCTCAAGATCATGGGACGGCTCCAGGGCAGGAAGGACCTCTCTGAGGAGGAGAAGGCCAAAATGACCTGGGCCGAACAACGGATAAAGGAGGGACGGCTGCACTTCTCGCAGATGCCGCAGATGAGGGCATCGACGGAGGAATTTGCCAACAAGGTGGAGGAGAGTCTCTCCACCAAACGGCAACGCTCGACCGAGAGTGCCATGAAAGACACTCCGGTGAGCAAGCGGCAACGCGGGCCCAAGGTGGCAGGCCCCGCACCCAAACAGGCGAAGCGTCCTCAAAAAGCGAAGGTCAGTGAGGTGACCAAACGACACTTAATCGTGGCACTCATTGACCGGAGCGAAGAGAACGGCGCGGTGGAAGACGGTCCACGCGCGGCTCGTGGATGCGCTGTTTGCTAGAATGGAGGAGGACCCAACGGCCCCCATGCCCACGCTCGATGGAGCAGGGTGGCTTAACGGGGTAAAAATACTTAAATGTATTGACGACCCCACACTCAAGTGGCTGACGCAAACGGTCTGCCAACTGGAAGCGCTGTGGGAGGGGGCCAAGCTGGAGGTGGTGGACAGGGAGCTAATCCCGTCCATACCAAAGGCAAAGGTACTCTTCCCCATCGTAATCCAAGGGGACCGTGCGCTGAAGCTGCTACAAAGCCAGAACCCTGATGTGCCAACGGCTAACTGGAGGATTCTGCATATCGGGAGCCCATTACCCAACGAGGGGGGCCAGAGTGCGATCATCCAGATCAGCAAGGAGGCAGAGGACCTGCTATACCCAAGATTCGGGAAGATGGCGTGGGGGATGGGCAGTGTGTACCTGCGGCTGAAAAAGCGCCACCCCGAGGATAAAGATGCGCACACTCTGCAGGCGGGCGAGGTGGAGAAGGACCTTGGTCTTGACACCATCGTGGAGGCCGCACAGGGTCTTGCGCTGGACTCGGAGGAGGAGGGGGAGGACGGTGACCTGACGTTAGTAGTCAACCCGTCGAGTGGAGCTGAGCCAGACGCACATGGTGAGTGTGCTGCAGCTCAACCTCCACAAGAGTAAAATTGCGTCGGCGGAGCTCCTCCTTGCCATGGAGCAAGGGCCCGCCGACATAGCCTTAGTCCAGGAGCCTCAGGCAATGCTGTGGCCGGACTAAAGTCCTCAAACTATAACGTGTTCTATCCACCATCGGTAAGCAGGAACAGAACCGCCGTACTCGTACGAAAGGGAATCCATGCTCACCTTATGTCTCATTACAGCACTGACGATCTGACCGTGGTGATGCTAGAAAGCAAGGAAAGGCGCCTGATGGTAGCCTTCTGCTACATGGCACACGACAGGCAGGCTCCACCTGAAGAGTTGAGGCATCTAGTGGCGGAATCCAGCCCGAAGGACCAGCAACTTCTCGTCGGTACGGACGCAAACGCACATCACAACGTGTGGGGAAGCCCCGACATCAACGATAGAGGTGAGTCCCTCCTAGACTTCATACTATCAACTAACATAGAAGTAGCAAACGTAGGAGAGGAATACACCTTTGTAGGTCCCACCTCTTCAAACGTGCTAGATTTAACACTCGTAGCGGGAGCAAGTACTTTGGTATCTGGCTGGAGAGTCCTTGAAAGACCATCCTTCTCAGACCACAAGTATATCCAGTTAAAGTGCGAATTTGAACACTCTCCGAAAACTGTCTATAGAAACCCCCGGAACACAAACTGGGAAAAGTTTAAAAAGACAGTTACCTCGAAGCTCGCGAATCGTGCGGGCACAGTTAAATCCCCGGAAGACATAGAAACGTCCGTAGAGACCCTATCCAAGAACTACTGGATGCGTACCACGCATCGTGCCCACCCTCGAGAACGAAAAAGAGGACCAAACCACTCTGGTGGAACCGGGACCTATCGCTCCAAAGAAACAACCTCAAAGAATTCTTCAAAATCGCCAAACAGGCGAACGAGGATATAATCAATGAGGAATACAAAACCCTACTCAGGGAGTACAAGAAGGAAATACGCAGGGCACAAAGAAACTCGTGGAGGAACTTCTGCTCCAATATCGAGAAAGTCCCAGAAACGGCTAGACTTCGAAAGCTGCTATTAAAGCAACCTACCATACAGAGTCAGCTGAAGCGAGAAGACGTGATCACCCCATTGCTCTCTGCAATATACTCAGCTTGCCTGAGCACGGGCTACATCCCTATTCAATGGCGGACCTCGAGGATTGTCTTCCTTCCAAAGGCAGGAAAGTGCAGCCATATGAGCCCCAATGATTATAGACCGATAAGCCTCACCTCCTTTCTACTCAAAACACTAGAAAAGCTGCTGGATCTACACATCAGAAACGATGTAGGGGGGCGAATGTCAACCAACCAGCATGCCTACACCAAAGGGAAATCGGTAGAGACGGCACTGCACTCGATAGTAGCCACCATCGAAAATGCCCTTCAAAATAAGAAGTATGCTCTAGGAGTGTTCGTAGACATATCCGGAGCATTCAATAACGTGAATACCAACGCAATAATGGACCGCCTAGAAGCGACCAACACACATCCCGCAATCAACCTCTGGATAAAGAACCTTCTAAGCTGTAGACGGGTGTACTCAGAGTGGGGCACCGCTTCCATGGTGAAAGGGGCACACAGAGGCACACCTCAGGGTGGGGTCCTGTCGCCCCTCCTGTGGAACCTGGTGGTCGACGACCTAATAAAGAGATTCGAAAGGGAGAGCCCCAAAATAACAGCTTATGCTGATGACATAAGCATAATTATTACGGGAGTATGTCCATCGACTCTAAGCTCCATAATGGAATCAACACTCAGGGAGATATGTGAGTGGGCGAGAAAAGTAGGACTCAGTATCAACGCGGACAAGACGGACCTCATCCTCTTTACCAAGAGATACAAGGTACCGGCATGGATCCCCCCGAAAATTGAAAAAACCAGGCTGACCCCGAAAACACAAGTCAAATACCTCGGCATAGTACTGGACAGCAAGCTGACGTGGAGACCCAATGTAGTGGAAAGGGTGAAGAAGGCCACCATTGCGCTATACGCATCCAAGAAGATGCTTAGCAGCACATGGGGCCTGTCACCTGCTCTAATGCACTGGATCTACATCTCGGTGGTGCGACCGACTTTGCTGTATGGAGTCTTAGTGTGGTGGCAAGCGACAGAAAAGAAGACGTACAATAAGCTTATGGAAAGGACCCAGCGGCAGGCACTGCTCTGCATTACGGGGGCGCTGAGGTCAACCCCAACAAAAGCTCTCGAAACCATAATCGGAATCGACCCCCTGGACATCCACGCTCAACTGATTGCAGCAAAGGCGGCACAACGCCTAGTAGCATCAGGAAACATGTCTCTACAGGGATTCGGGCACAGCTCAATTGGCCGAGACATGACCAGTATATCTGACTATATGATCCCCCAAACTTGCCTGGACGTAAACACAACCTCATTTATGGGACCCGATGACTGGAAAAGGGGTCGGGACCAGATTCAACACCTCAACATATACACGGATGGCTCCAAGATGGAGGGAGGAGTAGGTGCGGGCATATATTGTACAGACCCTGAAATAAGGCTGTCCTATAAGCTACCGGACCAATGCAGCATATTCCAGGCAGAAGTCTTTGCCATACGGAAAGCGGCAGAGGTTGCTCGATGTACTGAACGCCCACATAATGTGATCAACCTGTATTAAATGTATTGACGACCCCACACTCAGGTGGCTGACGCAAACGGTCTGCCAACTGGAAGCGCTGTGGGAGGGGGCCAAGCTGGAGGTGGTGGACAGGGAGCTAATCCCGTCCATACCAAAGGCAAAGGTACTCTTCCCCATCGTAATCCAAGGGGACCGTGCGCTGAAGCTGCTACAAAGCCAGAACCCTGATGTGCCAACGGCTAACTGGAGGATTCTGCATATCGGGAGCCCATTACCCAACGAGGGGGGCCAGAGTGCGATCATCCAGATCAGCAAGGAGGCAGAGGACCTGCTATACCCAAGATTCGGGAAGATGGCGTGGGGGATGGGCAGTGTGTACCTGCGGCTGAAAAAGCGCCACCCCGAGGATAAAGATGCGCACACTCTGCAGGCGGGCGAGGTGGAGAAGGACCTTGGTCTTGACACCATCGTGGAGGCCGCACAGGGTCTTGCGCTGGACTCGGAGGAGGAGGGGGAGGACGGTGACCTGACGTTAGTAGTCAACCCGTCGAGTGGAGCTGAGCCAGACGCACATGGTGAGTGTGCTGCAGCTCAACCTCCACAAGAGTAAAATTGCGTCGGCGGAGCTCCTCCTTGCCATGGAGCAAGGGCCCGCCGACATAGCCTTAGTCCAGGAGCCTCAGGCAATGCTGTGGCCGGACTAAAGTCCTCAAACTATAACGTGTTCTATCCACCATCGGTAAGCAGGAACAGAACCGCCGTACTCGTACGAAAGGGAATCCATGCTCACCTTATGTCTCATTACAGCACTGACGATCTGACCGTGGTGATGCTAGAAAGCAAGGAAAGGCGCCTGATGGTAGCCTTCTGCTACATGGCACACGACAGGCAGGCTCCACCTGAAGAGTTGAGGCATCTAGTGGCGGAATCCAGCCCGAAGGACCAGCAACTTCTCGTCGGTACGGACGCAAACGCACATCACAACGTGTGGGGAAGCCCCGACATCAACGATAGAGGTGAGTCCCTCCTAGACTTCATACTATCAACTAACCTAGAAGTAGCAAACGTAGGAGAGGAATACACCTTTGTAGGTCCCACCTCTTCAAACGTGCTAGATTTAACACTCGTAGCGGGAGCAAGTACTTTGGTATCTGGCTGGAGAGTCCTTGAAAGACCATCCTTCTCAGACCACAAGTATATCCAGTTAAAGTGCGAATTTGAACACTCTCCGAAAATAACTGTCTATAGAAACCCCCGGAACACAAACTGGGAAAAGTTTAAAAAGACAGTTACCTCGAAGCTCGCGAATCGTGCGGGCACAGTTAAATCCCCGGAAGACATAGAAACGTCCGTAGAGACCCTATCCAAGGAACTACTGGATGCGTACCACGCATCGTGCCCACCCTCGAGAACGAAAAAGAGGACCAAACCACTCTGGTGGAACCGGGACCTATCGCTCCAAAGAAACAACCTCAAAGAATTCTTCAAAATCGCCAAACAGGCGAACGAGGATATAATCAATGAGGAATACAAAACCCTACTCAGGGAGTACAAGAAGGAAATACGCAGGGCACAAAGAAACTCGTGGAGGAACTTCTGCTCCAATATCGAGAAAGTCCCAGAAACGGCTAGACTTCGAAAGCTGCTATTAAAGCAACCTACCATACAGAGTCAGCTGAAGCGAGAAGACGTGATCACCCCATTGCTCTCTGCAATATACTCAGCTTGCCTGAGCACGGGCTACATCCCTATTCAATGGCGGACCTCGAGGATTGTCTTCCTTCCAAAGGCAGGAAAGTGCAGCCATATGAGCCCCAATGATTATAGACCGATAAGCCTCACCTCCTTTCTACTCAAAACACTAGAAAAGCTGCTGGATCTACACATCAGAAACGATGTAGGGGGGCGAATGTCAACCAACCAGCATGCCTACACCAAAGGGAAATCGGTAGAGACGGCACTGCACTCGATAGTAGCCACCATCGAAAATGCCCTTCAAAATAAGAAGTATGCTCTAGGAGTGTTCGTAGACATATCCGGAGCATTCAATAACGTGAATACCAACGCAATAATGGACCGCCTAGAAGCGACCAACACACATCCCGCAATCAACCTCTGGATAAAGAACCTTCTAAGCTGTAGACGGGTGTACTCAGAGTGGGGCACCGCTTCCATGGTGAAAGGGGCACACAGAGGCACACCTCAGGGTGGGGTCCTGTCGCCCCTCCTGTGGAACCTGGTGGTCGACGACCTAATAAAGAGATTCGAAAGGAGAGCCCCAAAAATAACAGCTTATGCTGATGACATAAGCATAATTATTACGGGAGTATGTCCATCGACTCTAAGCTCCATAATGGAATCAACACTCAGGGAGATATGTGAGTGGGCGAGAAAAGTAGGACTCAGTATCAACGCGGACAAGACGGACCTCATCCTCTTTACCAAGAGATACAAGGTACCGGCATGGATCCCCCGAAAATTGAAAAACCAGGCTGACCCCGAAAACACAAGTCAAATACCTCGGCATAGTACTGGACAGCAAGCTGACGTGGAGACCCAATGTAGTGGAAAGGGTGAAGAAGGCCACCATTGCGCTATACGCATCCAAGAAGATGCTTAGCAGCACATGGGGCCTGTCACCTGCTCTAATGCACTGGATCTACATCTCGGTGGTGCGACCGACTTTGCTGTATGGAGTCTTAGTGTGGTGGCAAGCGACAGAAAAGAAGACGTACAATAAGCTTATGGAAAGGACCCAGCGGCAGGCACTGCTCTGCATTACGGGGGCGCTGAGGTCAACCCCAACAAAAGCTCTCGAAACCATAATCGGAATCGACCCCCTGGACATCCACGCTCAACTGATTGCAGCAAAGGCGGCACAACGCCTAGTAGCATCAGGAAACATGTCTCTACAGGGATTCGGGCACAGCTCAATTGGCCGAGACATGACCAGTATATCTGACTATATGATCCCCCAAACTTGCCTGGACGTAAACACAACCTCATTTATGGGACCCGATGACTGGAAAAGGGGTCGGGACCAGATTCAACACCTCAACATATACACGGATGGCTCCAAGATGGAGGGAGGAGTAGGTGCGGGCATATATTGTACAGACCCTGAAATAAGGCTGTCCTATAAGCTACCGGACCAATGCAGCATATTCCAGGCAGAAGTCTTTGCCATACGGAAAGCGGCAGAGGTTGCTCGATGTACTGAACGCCCACATAATGTGATCAACCTGTTCGTGGACAGCCAGGCGGCGATAAGATCCATGCAGTCGTCAGCGGTCAGTTCCAAAAATGTCCTGGCAAGCAGGGAGGCATTAGATTTCCTAAGCACGACAAAGTCAGTGCGGATCTATTGGGTTCCCAGCCACCAGGGCATCGAAGGCAACGAGACAGCAGACGTACTGGCTAAGGAAGGCGTCGGGCTGGCAAACGACAGGACTGAGAACGTGCCTGCCTCCCTCAGAGCGCTTCAAAGCGATCTAGAGAGGAGGGCACACATACAGGCCAGCAGCAGGTGGAGGAGAACCACCAACTGCAAGATCGCGAAAACCATGTGCAAGGAGAGCAATGGTAAACTCAGCCAATATCTACTGCACCTACCACGGAAGGACTGTAGGATGCTGATAGGTATACTTACAGGTCATTGCCTAGCTGCAGCACATGCAGTCAAACTAGGCATCACCAACAGTGACAAGTGTAGGAAATGTGATGAATCTGGGGCTATCGAAACCCTGGAACATCTAATCTGCCAATGCCCGGCCCTCTCAAGGGCAAGAAACATACATCTTGGCAGCCCGGTGCTGGCATCGCTGGAAGATGCATCCAAGAGGACGCCAGCGAGACTCCTTGCCTTTGCAAAACTCTCCTCGATCCTCGCGGATTTTGAAACCGCGTAAAAACACTCAGAAGGTCCATACGCACCAATCCGGACAACTAAGGGCCATACTGGCCTATGCGTGGCCCCGTGAGGGCCGTCCGGGACAACCTAACCTAACCTAACCTATTTAAGTTAAAAAAGAAAACTTTTATTTAATAACTGCTTGCGCTGCCGAAAACTTAAACGGCGTAAACCGCCGCCGACCGATTCGCCGGCTAAGCCGCTTTCTGGCCTCTACGCCGCCGCCGAAGCTAACACAGTCGGCGTAAACATCTGGTATATACATTTGTGGCCTTAAATATTTACATAATATATAAAATAAATGTTATACGTAATTAGCGCAGGCGCCCTCTTTCTATCTCTTCTAACAATCATATACACATTATTCTCACAATTAAATACAGTAGTACGACCACACGAAACCAACCTAAACTAAATGAATTATAGAAAAGAAAACATTTCTAAAGCATATTTTAACTAAATAATTTTGTTTTGGCTGAGATTCATATATACAAAAAAAAAAAATCACAATTTAAGAAACGAAAAATGCAAGCGGAAGTAAGAGCAGCTTTCCATAGCCATAAATGCGTAATACATGTGCCCAATTCGAGTCTCTCTGATCAACGTCGGAGTTATCCATATTGTCGTCACTGCTATCAGAGACCATTGACTTTAGCTCAGCGTCGAGAAAACACTGCGAGCGCTTTGAGGTCGAATCAAGCGTTTTTGGTTGATATTCAATTTTTATTAATAGGCAGATTAAAAAGCAAGAGAAAGAGACAAATGAGGAGAGAAGCAGAACATATATAGAACGGACCAGACAGTTATATAGGGGAAGAACTCACACGTATATACCAATTTATAAATGATTTCAATAACAGTCTCACCTGGATAAAGTCACAAAACTTAAGGCAGGTCTTGCACAACTTAAATATGGCTCGATTTAAATGGGAGGACTCAGTCAGCATGCAGTTCTTTAGACACGAGTCCAGGAAGTCTTGATGCAGCCTTAGTACATTGTCCACGTTCTCGACCTTTTTCATCTTCTCGATAAATATGTGCCAATTGGGTTCTATGATCTCGATCATCATATAGTACTCCAGGTTCTGTATGGCATTCATCATGCGCTGGCGCAAAGTGAACGCTGATCGATACAGCTGAGCGGACTGCGGCGAGAACTTTTTAGCTATAGAGTTCTCTTTCCAAATCCTGCAAGAAATTACAAAGGCAAGGACTAAGAAGCGACGGAATGTCGAAAAAGTTGTATACTTACTTGCAAAGCTGACGCTCGACGTGCTTGCAAAAGAAGAGCTGACGAAACAGCATCTGGTACTTTGAAATAGCGATGTGGTTAAGGACGAGCGAGACAGGCCACTTGACCTCGTAGGTGAAGGCGAAGCACTCGAGACCACTGAGGTCCAGGCGGTCCTGCGCCTGCCAGTATTCTTCCTTTTGGTTCATGATCTTTGCCATCTGAGTAACCAGGTCATAGGTGAGGAGCTCGCAGTGCAGGTCATCTTTGTAGGGATCATTGCGGGCCGAAGAAAGTCTTAATGTTAGACCGAGCAGATTCTCCAGGGTCATGGGCAGCACCAGGTCTACGTTCTTACATAGCTCGTCCTCACAGGCGTCCATAAACTGCATAATGAAGTCGCCCTGGTTCAGCAACAAATAGTTTTTTACTGACTGTAGATGCCCCATAAGGTCGTTTTCCGTGAGTAGTACGTCAAGTAGCATGCGGGCGGCAAAGTAGTAGGCGTCGTTGATTACATACACGTGTCGCTCGTTGGTCGGATCAAGCTGGAGCTCCATTTGCTGAGTGGGCATCACTCGCTTTCCGCACTGTCGGATCACATTCAAGTACTTGCCGGTTCGCAGTATCTTGTCCGAGTACTTATCCAGGAAAGAAGGGATCCGATCGCGACGCACTGTGTAGCGCTTTTCCCAATAATCGTCCGAATAGTGTTCGGGCAGCTCGCCTTGGTGGACGACCTCGTTGTCCTCCACCAGAAACTCATGGTTGCGGTCAACAATAACTCCTTTTTGGATCCAAAGTTGCAACATTCGCATGTACGGCTCGGCTGCCTGATGCGTTAAATTTATCATTATTTGCTGGGCCGCTCTGTCCCCCTCCAGCCGCTTTATCCGCCCGTGTAGATGTGTCAGCACTGCAGCCGCCTGGAACTTTTTAGTTGCACATCCACCAAAGTCGTCCATATCTCCTCCATCACCCAGATGGTCGGCTTTAAGTAGTATAGAAGCTTCTGAACAGTCAACTGCTGCTGCTGCAGTTCCTGTTCAGATTGTACAACCAGAACCTAAAGGTATAATCCATGAAATATCATTTTTTTTGAGGTGTGAAATAATTTCGAACTGCATACACTTACGTAGAAATCGTGGGTTAGATCTTGGAGAGCCGCATTAAGAGAATTAATGACCTGCCCGTGGCCATCAGTGGCCGCCATCATCTTTTGGATGCCTATAAAGTACGATGCCAGAGGAAGGATATCCTGCAGAAGCTCTTTAAGCGATTTATCCAGGTGCGCATGGATAGTGAAATTTGTTTCATACTTGGCTATGCCTGCACTGTTCACATCTGGCGGCAGAGGGACAATAAAGTTGCCTCGGGTGCCACACAGACAATGGAGCAGCTCTTTAAGAAGCACTTTCTGCTGGCTTTCCAAAGGCAGGGCGCCAAGCTCCGGCTGCACCATGTTGTTCCCGTCTACTTTGCAGTAATCCCAAAGCATGTGCGTGCGATACTCATCCGGCAAGCATGTCACCGCCGTTAGAAGGGAGCTACTAGGCTTAATGCTGACGGATGACTTTGTCGAACCAACTTCTGTGCTTCCAGGCGGACGGTTGCTACTCAGAGAACTGCTGGAAACTGCCATCAGCACGCGCTCTTTGATCTGAATTCAAAATATATGGATTTTGCTTAGAATCTAGAAAAGATTTAGATAGTTCGCTCTAACCACACTCAAATCGGCGCGTTCTGGATCCTTTTTCTGCTTCTGATGGTACAGTTTTAGATTCTGGTTGCGTCGTCCAAATAATCCTCCAGTGGAGAGGACTGGGAAACTTTCGCTTCTACGATAATTCATTGGAGTCGATGTGGGAATGCTTTGCGACAATGTATGTATTGCACTATGGTCAGTCGACTCACATTGAACCAAGCTCAGCGAAGACAAGGCACTGACCGGAGAGCCAGTACTGCTCTGAATGGTTGGTGATGGCATTTCAATCTTTAAGTGACTACCAGCGAAATCCTCGCAGCTAAATCGCTCGACGAACACAAGCAGAGCGTACATAGGATCCTTCCTGA
Organism: Drosophila tristis; assembly: GCA_018150885.1. Taxonomy (NCBI): domain Eukaryota; kingdom Metazoa; phylum Arthropoda; class Insecta; order Diptera; family Drosophilidae; genus Drosophila; species Drosophila tristis. The sequence goes on along the minus strand of JAECWT010000207.1, from coordinate 1,514,874 downwards.
AAGAAAAGGAATGTGAAAAACAAGACTCCCAATGAATCATATTGAAATACTGACGTCTTAAGTAATTGGGTGACCTCTGTGATCACTGTTTGAAAGTTTGGACGCTTTTGGCTAATGGTTGCTAGTAAATGCAGAAGCTCGTTAGATGAGAGACGCCGTTCGTGTGTGGCACGAAATTGTCTCACAATGATGTCTGGCGTATACGGAGTTCTGTAAAAAAAATTGTTTCGGAATTCAGAAAATACTTTGAGATAAATAGCAGAACTCGGTGAGATTCAATTTACTTACTGCGACTCGATAATGAGATTTTGTAGTACCCCACGTACTAGATCAACTTTGCTCATAATGGCGTGGGGGAACTGTTGTTATAATTCATAAAGCAGCGGTAAAAATTACAACATTTCAAAGGCATTCATTTGCGCTTGAGCTAGAATTGAGTGGACTCTCCTTGTTTTGTTTTTAGTACTTTAGAGTTGTCATCTGTTGCAAAATCAAATCAAATGTCTTCCACAACGCCGGTGTTGCTGTTTGTATATTATTTTTATGAATTTTAACCCAGATACGATACATACATATATCGTATGTATCGACTATCATATAGTCGTATTCCGCTACACTTAAATTTAAAGCTGTTAAGTCTAGTTCTCAGACAAGATACATCTTTTGCTGACTAAGAGAGGGGTATGGAACATGATTTAACTATTGATAGTTAAAGCATAGTATCCAGCACCGCGGAATCGAAAAATTCCTGTAAAACTCCATATAAAAAAACTGTGTCAGGAATTTTTCGTTTACGTTTTCCTGGTGTGTGTATAACCTAGTACTCAGATCGAAAAACTGTTTGCCAGCAAACAAATGTCATATATTCCTCGAGCGGCCAGTGTGTGACCAGAGGTGTGCACTGCATTCCGAACGGTTACTCTGCTCAGACAGCTGCTTGGTTTATTTTAAAGATAATAAAATGTATTTCTTCAGCTGGGGTCGCTCTTTCCCAGGCATATCCTATGCTCCCCAACATTTTACTGGCAAGGTAATGTGTCTGACTATTAGCATCAGCGGATGGCGACGCCTCCCGTGCCGGACACCGTGAAGAAAAAATGTTTTGAAAATTATGTCTGGTTAATATTTATGAAAATTAATAAAAATAATAAATTATAATAACCATATAATTTTCATTCATATAATACTGCATTAACTAGATTCTATTTTTCTTCATTATTAAAATATTTCATTTGGTTTTTTATTCTCTTATTGCAATGTTGGCTGGCAAATTATATCAAATTCATATCTTTTTCGAGGTGTGTCGAAACATACCAAAAAAAACTAGCAAATACTTCGGATACTTTTCCAGTATATACCGACCTTTTTGTTTATCGATCTTAGTACTGCCTTCCGTACAGAGCCTAGAAAACAGTTTTTTAGCCTTTTCACACTGGGGACCATCCACCATCCACCATCCATTTCTGGGATGGTCCGTAAGGTTTTGCCGTTCCGAAAATTTCCCAGTTATTCCACCATCCATCTGGGATGTTCCTAATTCTCATGTTTCAGTTCGGTATTTTTTCGATAATTGTCAAATGCAACCATAAATATATGACATTCACAACAAAAAAATCGGAATTCTCTACGAAAATGTAAACAATAACAGACAGGAAAATGGTAAAAACAACAACAAAACATCTGATATGTCAGAATTGTCTCAGGCAGAAAAACTCAGTTTGTGGACTGGGAATTCTTTTATGAATGCTCTGCAAATCTTATGCAGTATATTGCACACGCTGTTTGCTGACAGCTTTCCGACTGTTCTGTACTCAGAAAAAGAACCCAAAGTATACAATGCCATAGCCATAGGCTATACAAAACTTGCCTTAAAAAACGCCTCGTTGTTTTCGGGTAAATCTTCACTCCAAACCGCTTTTCAAACATCATAGAATATATAATTGTATTTAAAACATTGATTGAATTTAGTAGAAGCAGTCACAAATGACCACGCTTCAGTTTTTTCAAAACAGATATCCATTCCAATAAATTCTCCTCGTTCCACATTATTATCATCATCCATGCCCAGCAACATGATTAGATTATGCAAGAATATATTTTGGTGCTAAATCAAATTCACAACCATTGCAATATTATTAATATTCATTTAAATTATAAAAGAAGAAATTTTCAGCCGCACCAAATTGTGTGCACAGCTATTTTTCATGGATGGTGGATGGTGGCAGTGGGAATCGGAGTTTGACATCTGTCAAATATTCCCACCGTTCCTCATAGATGTGCTGTGTGGGAATAGGCTATTAAGCATAGTATCCAGCACCGCGGAATCGAAAAATTCCTGTAAAACTCCATATAAAAAAATATGTATCAGGAATTTAAAATATTTCATTTGGTTATTTGTTCTCTTATTGCAATGTTGGCTGGCAAATTATATCAAATTCATATCTTTTTCGAGGTGTGTCGAAACATACCAAAAAAAACTAGCAAATACTTCGGATACTTTTCCAGTATATACCGACCTTTTTGTTTATCGATCTTAGTACTGCCTTCCGTACAGAGCCTAGAAAACAGTTTTACTCGTAAAAAATTTCTTATCGGTTTCATACGAATATCAACCCTGATTCTGTTCGCGAGGTGTATTTTTCGATCTGAGTACTAGGCTTTACGAACAGACGAAGCTGTCGGGCAGCGGGCTCGCGGTCAGAGACGAAGCATAGCCGAAAAGAGAATTGAAACCCCGCGCGCTCCCTCTGTCCATGGGGCGTACCGGTAAGCCTCCACATAGAACAGCTTTTTGGTCGCTCAATCAGCATCTTGGTATTGTATAGTCTTTGATAGTACGCATTCTGCGCATGCTCAAATTTGTCTGGGATTTTTTTTTTTGAAAATATGGAAGTCGAGGCGCAATGCTTGATTTACCAAAATATTCCAAGTCGTTGCGCATTATTTTTTATTGAAAGGCACCACAATATTAAACATACATATATTTTCTTCACGGTGTCCGGCACGGGAGGCGTCGCCTTCTACTGCTGCTGATAGTCAGACACATTACCTTGCCATTGTTGGGGAGCCCAGGATATGCCTGGGGAAGAGCGGCCCCAGCCGAAGAAGTGCATTTTATTAACTTTAAACAAAACCAAGCAGCGCACAGTGGGCGGAAATGCCTTTTTTTTGGCATTAACCCCAAAATTAAGATGTGATATTATCATAATTTTATTATTACTCCCTTTAAATAAATGTCCATTCTGCATAAAAATATAAAAAAAAAAATATTTTTTTGACCATCCCTGGCTTTTTGGTAGCCCTTTAAAGTCGGCTGTTTGAGCCTGTCAAAATTTTCATTCTTTCTGGCTGTAAATATTGTCTACGTTTGAAAGTCCACCATCTCCATTTAAAGCAACCAAACAACATTATTTAATATGGATAATTTACATCAAGGTATTTAGAATGTAGTTTAGAATGCTTTAGTTAGATGTTGTTTTGTTTCGTTCTGATTTTAATGCTTTTGGTGGCAGATATTTTATTTCTAACCTAACCACAAAATAGTAATCTTTGTTGGAGTAGAAGTAGTAAGATTGCGCGGGGTTGGTCATATTGTTTATGTTGTAGTGTGTGTTATTGTATGTATATTTAAATAGAGTTAAAAACTTAAGCGCATATTTTCGCAATTTCGAATTATTTTCATGTATCCAGACAAGGTCAATATTCGTCGAGGCGATTTGCTGGAAATTTGGTTGAGCAATCGGCGCAGCATAAGCGCTACCTTTGACTGGATGTGCCAACAAATAAATGATGATTCTCTTCCAGAGACTGCTCTAAATGACATCAAAATAAAAATAAAATACTTCATTGCCCAAACTAATAAGATGTTGAATAAAGCAAACAGACAAGTTGAGCGATTTAAACAAATAAATGAGAGCTGGCTCGCATCAGAAATATCATTTTCCATTAAAAGGGACAAGGATAAAGGTGGACGGCCGTTTCTAGCTTATGAAGAAGGAGGATCGCGTTTGAAACGAAAATTGGCTTCGGAGCTTTCTAAAGAAAAGTCAACAGCTCTCCTTATTCACGCAGCTGCCATGTCTGCTAAGAAATCTCGGGATAAAGACACGTCACATATTCTTAATGAAACCTTAAAGACGGCTAACAAATCAAAGCTAAGGGAACAACTTTCACATAAAATTCACATTATGTTATCAGCTGATGAGGCCTTAGCCCTTATTATTAAAAATTCGTTTTCCAAGCAACAATACAAAAACATACGAGCAATTTGTATTGAAAAGAATTCCAACATATTTCCAAGCTATGAGAAGGTGAAGGAAGCTAAAAACAGTGCAGACCTCAGAATATGAGTATATCAGAAACTATTGCTAAAGTTCCTCTGCAGAACTTACTGGACCACACCGCATCTCGAATAATATTACTTCAAAGACCAGTTTTCGAAAAATTCTCGGATATAAGTAAAATAACGCTATCAGTAAGCCACGGATTTGACGGTTCTACTGGGCAAAGTATATTCAAGCAAGGGTTTAATGAAGCAGAACCACAAAGCCTGGACCAATCTTTGTTCGTCACGACAATAATCCCACTTCAAATGATCGATGAACATGGACGAATAATCTGGAGGAACCAAAACCCACAGTCTGTTGTAGGCCACTAAAAATAGAATTCGCTAAGGAAAGTCGGGAACACATTTTAAATTCAAAATCACATTTAGATTTTCAAATTGAAACCTTACATCCATTTCTGTATGAGGTAAGCCAAAAGAATGTAGAAGTTGTTTTTAACTTACACATGACTCTTATAGATGGAAAGGTATTACATACTTTAACTGGGACACGTTCCACCCAATCATGCCCTATTTGTGGTGCTGGTCCAAAACATTTTTTAAAAATAACGGATATTAATAGTCAAACATTTGAGCCAAAGCCTAATACTTTTCAGTATGGAGTAAGTCCTCTTCATGCATGGATTCGATTCTTGGAGTTCGTTTTAAACATATCATACCGAACTGGTCTGCAGAAATGGCGAGTCAGTAGCGATTCAGACAAAGCCGCAATGTTGAATCGAAAAAAAGAAATAGAAGCCAAACTTTGGAAGGAAATGGGATTGCATATAAACAAACCAAGCCAGAATGGTGCTGGAAATTCAAATGATGGAAATACGGCTAGAAGAGCATTTTCAAATGTTAAATTATTTGCCTCAATATTGGAAATCGATGAAGAGTTACTGAACAAACTTCACTTAATATTAATAGTTATTTCATGCGAATACCAAATAAGTTCAGTAAAGTTTAAACAATTTTGTGAAGAGACTCTCCTTTTACACATGAAAAAATATCCTTGGTATCCAACGACCGCCACGGTACACAAGATTTTAGTGCATGGTTCACAGATTATTGAATCATCTGTACTTCCTGTTGGTTGCTTAGGAGAAAACGCATCTGAGGCTCGAAATAAATATTATAAGCGTGATCGAATATTTCATGCCAGGAAAAATAGCCGAGTGAATAATTTGACAGACGTATTTCACCGAGCCTTGGATTCTTCTGACCCCTATCTCTCTGGCATCTCCTCAGCAATATATTACAATTCACGAAAACTTCCATCAGAAGCCATTGCTCTTTTAGAGTTACCAGCAATCGACGTAGCAGAGAGATCAGAAGATGACTACACCGATCATAAAGTAAAAGAACATTTTGATTTTGAACTAGAGTTGGAAGATGCATAAAATTAAATGTTAATTTATTCACGATCTTTTTGTATTTAAAAGTGTTTTTGCTGATTATTATTATTATTACCCTAAGTAATTATAACTATTTTTACATAAAAAATGTAAAAAACTTAATTTTAATGCATTTTTTAAATGTTGGAGGAGGAGAAGGCGTGGTCGCATCGGTCAGAAAATTATTTTGAAATTGACCAATAATATGAACAGCCAATATGCCAACTTTCAACATTCTAGCTTTACCGTGGAGGTTAATGCCAAAAAAACGGCATTTCCGCCCACTGTGCAGCGGTCTGAGAAGTGTAACCGTACGGAAAGAAGTGCCCACCTCTGGTCACACCACTGGTCGCTCGAAAAATATATGACATCTGTTTGCTAGCAAACAGTTTTTCGATCTGAGTACTAGGCTAATGTCGCAACGTTCCGACCCGGAAGTTTCCGACCACATGGATGGCAACACTCTCAACCGGAAATTTACAATGGACGCGCCACGTGTGATAAAACTGTTTGAAATAGACGAAACCTTAGAGCCGGTGACCGTCGCGCGGTGCAGGCTGAGTTTGGCACGTGACACGACAGAACTGCGACGGCGCAAAGGAAAGAGGAGCTGGCGGCAGCATTTGTTGACCGGGCCGCGGCCAGGTTAAAACTTTCTCAGGCCATCGCGGAGGCAGAAAATCGTGGCCGGGCCGACGAACCGCCTCGCCCTGTTTCCCCTCCCCACCCTTCCCAATCCAATCCAAGTCCTGCCAAACCCCCCGCTTCTCCCCCACCAAAAATTTGGATCTCGACAGTGAAGCAGCGCGGTATACGCATACTATCAAGACACAGTGGTGAGCCCTTCTGGAGGCGCTACCACCAAGCGATCCACCCCTTAAAGGAGCCGTGCAAGCATCAGGGAATTGGCTAAGCCAACAGTTTGCATTTATTGCGGACACTCCACTCACTGCGGTGATGGGCTTCGGAATCAGGCGCCGCTGATTAGGATTCCGGGCCTTGAGCAGTCATGAGTCGCGAGTTTGAGGAGTATGTAAGTATACAATTTATAGAAAAAAAAATAACAATTTGCATTCCTCTTCCACGCAGGCATGTTTTTATTTCTGGGGTTCGTTAAACTAGACTTTTAACGGACTACCATGGAGACGACTTCACACTGGTGAGCAGTAACCTATGCAGCCGATGATAACGTTGAGTCACCCTTTGTCTTATTTTCTTCGAAATACGCCCGACCATTGACCGTAATTATAATCATATTTATAATTTATTTTCAGTTCTATTGCCAGAGCGTTTGGAATATACGAATTTCCCCCGGAAGGTGAAGTGTTTCAACGATTGTTTATTCAGATTTTTAGCTTTGCCTTCAGCAACACCTGCAACAACTTCCTTTAACAGTTGATGAGCGACGATGCCCAGCAATTGAATGCAACTCTCGTGCCGCTATTTGTTCGATACCTGGCTGGCTCCTCGCTCAAGCCCCTGGGCTCAGCTAGTCAACAGCGATGGCTTCTACAAATACGACTATTATAGTACTGGAGAATCATCGCCGCCACGGCTCCGACACCAGGCTCACGCTCCCTCTCTCGCTGCCGGCAGCCGCAGGCAGCTTACTTCACTTTTACCAAGGACTACAATACAAAGATTTTGCATGAGGAACAAATGCTCGTTCAATTTTCAGTTGACGCTTCATGGTACGGGCGCGCGGGGTATTTCTTGCATTCTCCTTTTAGGCTAGCCCATGATGCATTTATATAAGGTGGTCTCGTCGGCTGCTGAATCGTTCGGGTTTCAGGACCTTAACGTTCAGTTCGCGCTCGCTTGCTGATGTGAAAGGTTGGGTGCGGACAAATTTTTTCGGAAGCCTTTACCCTTGTGCACAACAAAAATGACGTATGTGCAAAGAACAGTTTAGCATAACAAAAAATTTTAAACAAAAATTGTTAATGGCTTCCGAAACAGTTCAAATTAATTTAGATATAAAAACGTTTTATTTTAAGATTAGAATTTATTTAAGAATTAAGAGGCTTAACAAAAGAATATCTATCCAAAAACAAAAACAACATTTAATTTCAAATTCAAAATTATTAAATTTATATATTATAAAAAAACACCAACTCTTCGTATTATAACAGGCAACTTTAAACCCCATGGTCCATCTGAGGGCTAATCAACATGCTCTATTGTTGTTTCACTCACACTTACTGTGCTGAGCCCTTTCACTCGCACTTATTGTAAGTATTGTTAAGGGCCTGCTGCTGCCGACGAGACCACCTTATATAATTGCATCATGGGCTAGCCTAAAAGCGAATGGAACAAATACCCCGCGCGCCCGTACCATGAAACGTCAAATGAAAATTGAACGGGCATTTGCCTCGTGCAACATCTTTGTATTGTATAGAGTTTGGTAACAATAAATGTATGTATATGATAAATAATTGCTTTAAGCTAAAAAATCTACATATCTTTGCATATGTTTATTAATATATATAAAAAGAAAGAAATATATATAGAAAAGTTCTCGGAAAAAAAGGAATTTATTGACAAAGGTGCAAAGTCAAAAGCCGACATCATTGGCACAATATTTATGTACATGCAAATCTTATTTAGTATATACATTTCTAAATCAGGGTTATGTAAATGTAAGTGTGCAATTTCAAATAAGTAAAAAAATTAACATATTTTATTTTTATATATTGTATTTATTTACCACCCCCACCCACTCTGCCCATTCATCATTTATGTTGCGGCAGGTCAGCTCAGGTCGCTACATCAGCCCTCAAAACAAAACGAAAAACCAATTCAAGCGGCCAAAAATTGTAGAACCCACACAAGCATAGTATGGTTGAATACATGGCACACACATTTACGTAAACTGGAAACGAAACTCAAAACGCTTTCGGAAAACAAGAATTGATATTTTGTCGTGCCTGCGTACACTCATACATTTGCAATTCTCGGCTTGCTTTCGCATATTGTCATGAATCGAACATGTCGAAAAAATGCCGAACGTCTCAGGTCCGCCACCCGAACGTCCCAGGTCCCCGACCCGAACGTCTCAGGTCCACAAGCCGAAGACCAGGGGACCTGGGACAGAAAACTCAGCTGCGCCCCTTTCGTTGTATGAACTGGCACATCTATATACTGTATGGTTAGTGTCTATACACTGCTTTTTAGTGCTTGTGGACAACGAGGGCAAACGATAGTTTTTTGACCGTCACATGTCAAGTTGTTTATGATTATATTTTGAAAACAGCATCATTGGCCACAAGAAAAATATTAAACTCAAAGCTAAAACAGGGTTGATGAATCAGCTTTGTTTTGTAAACAGAGCAAGCTGTAAAATTCTGCTAAAATAAAGAAAGGAAAAAAATGCACTCTGGTGATGAAGTGATTGTGTTGGTGGCGGCATATATTGTTGCAAAACAAAAAGAATAATTTTCATCTTTCTTTTTGGTTTTGCAGACAATTTTTGCCTACATATTGCACCATTCACTTCAGGAAGAATTGTAAAGTATATATTCCTGAGCTGGGTATCAGCTGTTCTCTCAGTCCACATACGGTCCCGATAGGCAACTATCGATATAAATCTGTGGATTCCGCTCGTGTTTCAGGATACACACTCCAGGAATACGTAAACGAAACATTCCTCTCACAGTTTTTTTTATATGGAGTTTGACAGGAATATTTCGATTCCGCAGTGCTGGATACTATGCTCTAATATATTTTGAATAATCAAATGATTCAATGCTTACTTTTGACAACATTTACATTGTAAATTCAATTATAAGAATTGGAAAAACTGGGCTACCATTTACAACATCCTTTTGGTATTATTATTCTTATTTTATTTCATTTATAAAATAATAATTTTTATCCTATCGAAATGGCTCATGAAACCTAACGAGGAATCCATAGGAAACGAGAAGGAACGTGTGAGCCGCTTCTGGGGACGCGACTCTATAAGTAGACTCTCAGTCAGAACATACATTTTTGAGCAAAATTTTTTAGAATTTTATAATAAAAAAAAATGGTACACTTTACATTTTTTTGCTATATTTGTTATCTACATCTACAATGTATATTTTACATCTAACATGTAGATTCTAAATGTACCATTAATATTCTACATCTCCTCCGATAGGGGTTGCTCGCGCAGTGAACACGGCAGAGTGTGCGCGCGAGAAGGTGATAGAGTAGTGTGTAGAGTAGAGTAAACAAAATGTTTTGAGGAGGATACCAAATGTATCACCTTGATTTACTATGAAACGTCACAAACAGATAAAAATACATCGGGCTGCCAAAGCTGTTCGGAGGAATTCACTATTTGTTGTTGCACTGAACAATTTTTTCAGATCCAATGTTGAGATTGGTTTAAAAAAAAATTGTTTATAAAAAGGACACAAGCTCAATTGCCCTGGTAATGGTGTTAAAATGAGCTTACTTTAACTGCACGCTAACAGAGTAGAGTTGCTTCACATTTTAAAGTTAAATCACGGTTTAAACGATCTTTTTACTTCAAATAACGTCAGTTAGCAGTGTTTAGTGACTCTCCAAGACGCGCAGGTGATTTCTCAAAGGGCAAACACAAACTTGTACTCGGCCTTATTTAAATATGGTCGTATTCTCTTGAAAATGATAGCCTTTTGACACTGAGTGCGTTTTCTATCGATATCAAAATAGACGAAATGAACAGAAAAGGAAAAAGGAAAAGAAAAGTTCACATTGACAGACGTGCATCTTGAATTTTTATTTGGGTACTTGATGACAAGGAAAGAAAAACAAATTTTGGAAAATCAACAGAATTATGCAAGACGACAAGAAAATGGACGAAAGAAAATTGATTCTCATATATATTTATTATTTTCAGACATTTCTTTGTAGAGTTTGTGCGAGTTCTCCTTCAAATTATGAAAACCATCGAAGTTCGTCTCCAGCAGTGGCATCACGGGTCACAAAAATGTCGTATGATAATAATAAAATCAGTTTCAAGTATTTTATTTAATGATTTTATGTATATTTTCACCTTTTTTAACAATCATACATTTTTAGGGCCAAATTTCATTTTTGATCTACAAGTTTTTGTTGTGAAAAAAGTGCAAAAATGTGCTGTTAAGCGCAAAAAGCAATCGAATATATCGAATAGACGCACACGAATCAGAGACCGACGCAACTTTTTGCCACCACTAGGGTCCTATGCTTAACATATCTTAAAAAAAAACTGCGTCTCCAGCAAGACGCAAAGAAGCATGACGCAGCCCCAATGTAAACAGCCTATTACACCTTTGGACCACGCCCATTCCTCGTGACGATTGATCGGGAAATGCTTTCTTTTGTTTGCTGTCCGAAGTTTGTCTAGGCTTTCTTCGTCGAATCAGATTGTTTTGTGGGCGGGAGTCAAGGTCCTAGCAAAACCACCCCACCCCGAAAGAGCTAAAGAAAACATAGGGTCACGCTCCACTCGGATACCTTCGACTCACTCGATGAATATGGATGCAGGCCTGAGTGCAGCAGCTTGAGAAAGCGTCGAGGTTCTCTAAATGTGTGTGTGTGTATATATTTTTGCATTGACTGCCGCTGTAAACAATAATTTCAAACATCATTTGACGCTAATCGCTTTTGCTACCGTCTTCCGGTTCTATTGCGAAAGTTACACATTTTACTGAGACACGTGCCTCTACTTTGCAAGGTCCTGACAAAGCATACAGTACTGCCATCAAGCAAACAGCGGTCAGAGGAATGGAGCCAGTCTGAAAAATCCAAATAAGTCGCAAACCAGGTCACGTGTGTGTTAATTTTGTCACCTCCTCTTTAAAAGATATTTCTAATTCGATTCAAAATAAAACGAGAAGGAACGTGTGAGTCGCTTCTGGGGACGCGACTCTACTTATACACGTACTCAGTCAGTATATACATTTTTGAGATATGATTTTTTAGAATTTTAGAAAAAAAAAATTTTACATATTACATTTTTGTGCTACATCTGTTATCTACATCTACATCAACCATGTATATTCTACATCTAACATGTAGATTATAGATGTACCATTTAGATTCTACATCTCCTCTGCTAGGGGTTGCTCGCGCACTGAACGCGGCAGAGTGTGCGAGCGAGAAGGAGATAGAGTAGTGTGTCTCTTGCTGGAGGAGGCGGGGGAACCAACAGAAAATTAATCCGATCTGATTCATATCTGGTATATACGGACATTCTCTACGATACTGCGTTTTTAGTTTTATCGTATCTTCAAAATTGTGCCTGCCACAGATTTTCGTGCTTTGTGGCGGCGGAAGAGGGCGGGGCGAAATTTTGAAATACACTTGTAGCAGTGTGATATCACATGAGCCTGGAAACCAAATTTGGTTGCCCTAGCTTTTATAGTCTCTGAGATCTAGGCGCTCATCAAGACAGACAGGCGGACTTGGCTATATCGACTTTGTGGGGTCGGAAACGTTTCCACTAATACAATATACCCCTTAACTCTTTTTGACTACGGGTATAAAAATCAAAGCGAGTACCTATAACGGAACATTGGCGGCATAAGGCAATCAGTCCCGATTGAAATAAAGTAATAACACTAGTCAACACGACATTTAGGCTGTGGGCGAAATTATGTTTTCTTATAGATTTCGGGGTTTACAAATTGTTAACGAATTATGTTTTTATACCCGTACTCAAAAAAGAGTTAAGGGGTATATTAGATTTGTGATAAAAGTGGATGTGTGTAACGCAGAGAAGGAAAATTTTCCGGCCCCATAAAGTATATATATTCTTGATCAGCATCAATAGCCGAGTCGATATAGCCATGTCTGTCTGACCGTCTGTCTGTCTATCCGTCTTGTTGAGCGCCTGGATCTCAGAGACTATAAGAGTTAGGGTAACCAAATTTGGTTTCCAGACTCATGTGATATCACACTGCTACAAGTGTATATCAAAATTTCGCCCCGCCCCCTTCCGACCGCACAAAGGACGAAAATCTGTGGCAGGCACAATTTAAAAGATACGATGAAACGATACGATACGCACTATCGTAGAGAATGCCCATATCTACCAGATTCCCGAATTTGAATCAAATCGGATCATAATTATTGCCAGAATGAAGAAATTAATTATCAGTTGCTTCCCTCGCCCCCTCCTGAATGAGACCCTCTACTCATTCTCTCTCTCGCTCGCACACTCTGCCGCGTTCAGTGCGCGAGCAACCCCTAGCGGAGGAGAAGTAGAATCTAAATGGTACATCTATAATCTACATGTTACATGTAAAATATATATTGTAGATGTAGATGTAGATAACAGATGTAGCAAAAAAACGTAAAATTTTTTTCTTTAATTCTAAAATTCTAAAAAATTATAAGCTCAAAAATGTTTATACTGACTGAGTACAGGTATACGTAGAGTCTCGTCCCCAGAAGCGACTCACACGTTCCTTCTCGTTTTTTATGGTTTAGTTTTTTTTAAGAATTTTTTTAAATCTGTTATTTTTTAATTTTTTTTTTTTTAGAGATAGCGCTTCTGTTTTTCACATAACTTAAATATCTTATATCTGGTTGCATAGATCTTGGCAGTTCTGAAAAGCTGAAAAATGTAGTTATAAATCCGACCCAGACAATTTGTAGCAGCAGCTTAACTGGAAGACATAGCTAAATACAAATTTTTAAATCCCGAAATCTATCAGAAAAAGTCATTTTGATCCAAAACGGGAAGAAAAAGTTAAAGTAGTAGTGTTGAGGCACTGGTGTTGAATATTTCGAAGCAATAAAGGGTAGACAAATTTATATAGCATTCCAATTTATTATGTGAGTTTAATAATAATAATAAGAGAGAGCTTTAAAAAACTTTGTGTCCTTGCTTCGCTGGTTTATCCCCAATTGTTTCTCTGTTTTAGAGTTGCCGAATGGTGGTGCTTATGAATGGCGGCGTTGCCGTATGCGCCTACGTGGCTGTTATGGTTTAAATTTAAATTTCGTCGGCAACATTCCCCCCCCGTGAAGGTCATTCGGATCTTCACCTTCTGTTTAGACCTTAAGAAAAGTCTAGACATTTGCGAGTTGAGTTTTAAATTCAAACTAAATTTTATTCTTAAAATCAGAGCCTTATATCAGTTTACAAACAATGTATGTGGTACAATTGATATTCTATTCTTATCGCTAGACCCATGGAACGGCTACAGTTACCGTGGGGGTTGTTTGAGTGCATGCAACTCATTGCATACAACATTAATGCTTAGCTCTACATTTGATCGCGGCGTATTTATTACCACACATCTTGGCCCTTTCTTTCAAACGGTCGTAAATTATCGACTTTATGTACTACTACATTTAAATTTAGAAATATATAGATTGTGTACAGAATCTTTTCTTAATGTACTCGTACATCGACATGTTCATGTCTGAACATTCTGCAAAGGCCCGAAGGTTTGGTAAAGTAATTTTATTTTACCTTCTTGTATTTATTAGAATCATAATTACTGATGATAATTTTAGATAATTTACAGTGGGTAGGGAAGAGCTATTGATTGCAGTCTTCTTGCTACTTTAATTCTTCTTATGATATATATAATTAACATTAACATTGTTATTAGTCCGATAATTAAGGCTGCGTGTCCCGATACATGATGGAACTTAAGTCCTTTTAATTCGTGATGACCTTCTTTTAACAATTTTAATTCATTTTTAAATTTATCAATTTCTTCCGTATGGTTGATTAATGGCATTGTTAATGGATTCCAAGCAATTTTTGGTATCTTACTTATATTACTTATATAAGAGGATGAGATTGTCTCATAGCTTTCTGTATGAAGACTGTGATGAGGTACTAATATCTTATCATCTGTTTGCACAGTACAGCCATTTATTATTGTTAAGATTCCTTGTTGAGGAAGATCAATTAGTTCTTGATTTGAGTTACTACATTGAATTCTGGCATTAGTGTTTACTGGAACTTTGAAGAGCCAACTACCTTTCTTTTCTAATTCGACCACTTCCCTTGTCTTCTGGCAGCTATTTCTGCATTTGATACTTGGCAAAATAACATAAGGATTAACATTATTGCCATGAGTCCTAGCTTGGGTATTTGAGGTCTACCGCGAGAATATCTAGTTTCCTTTGGGGGCATTTCTGAGTCTTTTTCTTCAGACTCAATTCCAGCTAATGGACAAATTTTATTAATAGGTCGTTTAATTGACCCGTCTTGATGCTTTATAGTCACTACTCGTGCTTTATCGTCTTTACCTTTATGTATTTCTTCTATTTTTCCCAAAGGCCATCTAGCTGGGTGGCAGTTTTCATCTTTTATTAACACAATCTGCCCTTTTTTTAATATTCTTCATTCTTATTTTTCATTTATTCCTTTGTTGCAGAGTGTGTAAATAATCTTCCTTCCATTTAATCCAGAATGCTCTTTTCATTTTCTGAATTAATTTCCACCTATCCAGATTCCCAATTCTTTCCTCTGTAATCGTTTCAATGGGGCCAAATATTGGCCTTCCAATAATAAAATGACCTGGTGTTAATATATCCAAGTCGTCAATATCATTTGACGCTGTATACAACGGCCGTGAATTCAGCACAGCTTCAATTTGACATAATAGGGTTGCCATTTCCTCATAGGTTAAATTATTGTCCCCAATCACTCTTTTTAAGTGATATTTTACTGATTTTACCCCAGCTCCCCAAATACCTCCAAAGTGAGGTCCTGCCGTTGGGATAAAGTGCCACTCGATCTGTTCTCTTTCTAATATTGGAACTACTTTAATATTGTCCTTAAGGGCTTTCTGGTATTCTTCGTCTAATTTGCACGAAGCTCCCACAAAATTTGTTCCATTATCGGAAAAGATTTTTGCACATTTTCCTCTTCTTGAAAAAAATCTTCTAAGTGCAGCTAAAAAGGCATCTGCAGTTAGATCGCTGACCACTTCCAGATGAATAGCCTTTGTCGCCATGCATACAAATAGGGCAATATATCCTTTATAAGATTTCTGCCCATGGTTTCTAGAACATCGGATATGGTAAGGTCCGGCGATCCGATGATCCTATTGGGCTTTGAGGTGGCTCAGAGGGGGCCTAGCTGAGGCCACCGGACGGGTCGCAGGTTGCGGATAGCGAACGGCCTACCCTAGTGGGTAGGTCAGCTGCTAATAAGCGGGCATCTTAAAGAGTATCAACTAAGTTGGCTCTGAGGGAGAGTACCGAAATAAGCAGTCCCGGACAGCCAGCGGGTGTTCGCGACGCAGCAACACTGACGATGCGCTTGTGGTGCCGCCTCTCATTAAGTAGCTCACACAATCCCATCCCTACACAACACCTACCCACATCCCAGCCCCAACACTCACCTCACACCGGGCCGGACTAAGGTGTCACTCGACCCGTGCCAAGAGTCAGCCTGGCTGGGGGCCCGGTATAAAAACTAGCCCAGTCGTGAACGGAGAGCTCAGGGACTTGGCAGCCCCCTGTTCTAATTATGCCTTACCCGGGTAACGCAGAGCTCTGCCGGGGTGGACCGTTCCCTTTCTCTGCAGCTCGTGGGAACTTTATGGACAAATACGAAAATATTAATAACAACAAAAACAAAAACGAGAGAGGCACTCCCCAAATGCCTGCAGGGAGAAATCCCAAGCGGGAGAAGGCAACGGCCCAAAGGCCTGTCCCGATCCGCTCAGACGCAGGAAAGACCTGCACGGTGAAGGACGCGGGTATGAATCCGGGTGGGTCCCATCCCAAACCTGGGATGGGTGGAAAGCCAACACCCAAAACTGATACCATGGTAGGGCAGCTAAGCAATATTGCGGCTGCTCAACCTTCCGGTGAAGCGGCGGGTGATGACTTACCATCAACCAGCGTCCAAACCAAAAAATATAGCTATGCCGAAAAGAGGAGTGCTGGGCACATACTCCGTCGGCAGAACGCCAGCCAGGAAGTCAGTCCAACAGCAGACTGGCTGAAAAAGGTGGAATGGGCCTCGGCGGTGTTGCCCAACTTCAGTGTGGAGCCACAGAAGGTGGCCGCACAACCGAAGAGGCAGCGCTCGCAAGAGACGCCCGGACCTGCCGCGAAGCGCTCCAGAGTGCTTCCAAACGTGTCCTTCGCGCAGATTGCCGAGGAGAGGACGCTGATAGGCGTTCTCGACAAAGGCAGCGCGGAGGGGAAAATACCCAGAAGCCAATGGAAGTGGGTGGAAGCGGCACTGGCAGACCGCTGCTTCGAGCTTCTAGAGAAGGATCCCGGGCCACCCCCAGTCTGCAAAGACATGGGATGGTTCCAGGGGAGCATCAAAGTGGTAGCCTGCGAGGATGAGCGCTCCGTAAAGCTATACAAAGCTGCGGTGGCGCAAATCGGTGAGGTCTACGCCGGGGCGAAGCTCGTCGCTGTGGACTGGAGCGAGGTGCCCAGTAGACCAAGGGCCCGTATATGGGTACCGGCCACTTTCAAGGAGCCCGAGCGGATCCTCACGATGTTGCAGAGATGCAACCCCACATTGCCAACCACAGACTGGAAGGTGGTCAAAGTGGAGGCATCGAAAGGCCCCACTAACCAGGCAGTGATAATCCTGAATAAGGAGTCACTAGCCCCGATCGAGGCAGCCAAGGGAGAGCTCAACTTCGGGTTCAGCTCGGTGACCATGAAGGTCTATAAGTCGGATGCAGCGGCCGAGGCGCGTTCTGTCAACAACCCAGTTGAGCAGGACGTTGCCTCGGAGATCGAGGCACCCGAGGTAGACCCGGAGCCGGCCCTGGAGAGCTACTCCTCGGAGACGGAGCTGATGCTCGATTTTGAGGCGCTGTGTCGGGACGAGATCCTCGACGACTCGGACGCCGATATAACAGTGGTGGAGAATGACTCTAATGAAGTCTCTGAGACTTCTGCAGATAAATCTCCACCACTGTAAAGCAGCATCCGCTGCCGTGATACTCCGCTTAGTCGAGCGGAGGGGACATAGTCCTAATCCAAGAGCCCTGGGTGGTAGGAGGCAGGGATTAGCGACGAAGGACTACAAGCTGATTGTAGCCCAAACTGAAGGTAAAATAAAATTAGAACCTGCATACTAGCAAGAAAGCACCTAAATATCTTTCTGCTCCACAATTTTAGCGATGGCGACAACAAGCCTAGTGCTACAGGGGACACGCCTAAACCTTGTGTCGTCCTACATGGCTCACGAGGAAAGCGATCCTCCCAGTGACCTCGTTCGCAAGATAGCCAGCGACAGCGAAAGGTCGGACACAAGCCTAATAATAGGCTGCGATGCCAACGCTCACCACACCCAATGGGGGAGCTCGGATACAAATGTAAGGGGTGAGTCACTTTTCAGCTTCATCCTAAACTCCAACCTAGTCATTGGTAATCGGGGTAATGACCCCACTTTCATTATAAAAAACCGTCAAGAGGTTATCGACCTCACTCTACTGTCTCACAAACTGTTAGACATAATGAAGAGCTGGAGAGTCCTAGAGGACCACTCCTTCTCAGACCACAGGTACATCGAGACAGTTCTATCGCTCGAAAGCACCAAACCCACTAACTATATGAATCCCAGGAAAGCCAACTGGAAAGCCAACTCCCTCCCAAAGCACCAAAATGCCCAGACCCACAAGACGATCTTAATCGTCTTGTGGACAGCTTCACGGAAGCTTGCAATAAGGCCTTCGTGGCAGCCTGCCCCTCAACCAAACCAAGAGGGAAAAAGAAACCCCCCTGGTGGTCTAAACAAATAGACACCCTCCGGAAAGACTGCAGGACTCTCTTTAACAGAGCCAAAAGCAGCAGCGAGGAAGCGCACTGGGAAAATTACAGAAGCAAATTAACCCTATACAAAAAAGAAACTAGGAGAGCAAAAAGGGCCTCTTGGCAAAAATTTTGCTCCGAAATCGAAGACACGTCAGAAGCCGCAAGGCTACGCAAGATCCTGTCAAAAACATCCCCCTCGGTGGGATATCTCAAGAGAACGGATGGTACGTGAACAAACTCTAGTGAGGACTCCCTACACATTCTACTCGATACTCATTTTCCTGGTGTACACCGACTCGAGCATCGAGCCGAGACACCCCAAGTGAAGGCCCGGAAACCTCGATGGGGCACATCCTCACAAAACGGAATATTAGCTGGGCAGTAAACAGCTTTAAATCCTACAAATCGCCTGGCCCGGACCACGTCATTCCGGCTCAGCACTAAAAGCCGGGGACATGGCCATCAACTGGCTGCAAAGTATCTTCAGGAAGATACTGACAGTGGGAAAAATCCCCCCTAACAAAAGGCTTGGCAAGCTAAAATAGTCTTTATCCCCAAAGCAGGGAAACCCTCACACAACCCCAAAAGACTTCAGACCAATAAGTCTATCGTCCTTCCTTCTCAAAACCTTTGAGAGACTAGTCGGGCTGCAGCTGAGGACAACCATAAATCCTCAGTGGCTGTCAGGCGCTCAACATGCCTACCGAAAAGGGAAATCCACGGAAACGGCACTCCATGAAGTAATCTCGGCGGTAGAGAAATCTCTACACGTTAAAGAATACTCCTTAATCGCTTTCCTAGACATTGAGGGAGCTTTTAACAACGTCATACCGGGAGCCATCACAGAGGCCCTGACTGACCTGGGAGTGGATCGTCACTTGGTGATGCTCATAGATCAATTGCTCACATGCAGGACAGTGACATCATCAATGGGATCGTCCACTCAGTCAAGGTATGTCAACAGAGGCACCCCGCAAGGTGGTGTCCTGTCTCCCCTTCTATGGAACATAGCAGTCAATAAGATTCTGTGTGACCTGGAGGGGGAGGGCTGCAAGGTGGTAGCATACGCGGACGACGTTGCCATTATCTTCTCGGGAAAATTCCCTCAAACACTCTGCGATCTAATGACCGCGAAGCTCGCGCGACTGTCAGAATGAACAGAGTCGCGTGGACTGGGAGTTAATCCCTCTAAAACGGAACTTGTGCTGTTTACAACCAAATACAAAATCCCGTCCCTCAACCCCCCAATACTAAACGGATGCAGGCTCTCCTTCAGCGACAGTGCCAGTTACTTAGGGTTGGTAATTGATAAAAAGCTTAGCTGGAACCTGAGCATCAAAGACAGAGTGAAGAAGGCTACGATAGCCCTCTACACTTGCAAGAAGGCCATTTGGCTAAAATGGGGCATGAACCCAAGAATAGTCCAATGGATCTACCTAGCAATAGTAAGACCAATACTGCTCTACGGAGTCGCAGTGTGGTGGCCTGCCCTATCGAAGGGGACCATCACTAAACAACTAGGCAAGGTGCAGCGTACTGCAGCCCTAAGCATCAGTGGAGCTCTGAGCACAACACCAACGGATGCGCTAAATGCTATACTATGCCTGCAGAGCCTTGACCTTGCAGGTAAGGAGCAGGCAGAAATGGCAGCAATCCGTCTTAGAGACTCTGACCAATGGGTGTCACATCACACCGGTCATGCGTCCATCCTAAATGGAAACAAAATCGTCCCCACAAAAACGGACTACTGCGTTCCGAGGGAGTATACAGATACCCCCTTTGAAACAATTATCCCTCACAGAAACAACTGGCTTGAGGGACCACCTGGTCCAAAGGGAGCCATTCGAATCTTTACCGATGGCTAAAAGCTGGACAACAAGGTCGGAGGAGGAATCTACTCCGAACAGCTGAACATAAGTTACTCCTTCAGGCTCCCGGATCACTGCAGTGTTTTCCAAGCGGAGGTCATAGCGATCAAGGAAGCTTTGAGCTGTCTTCAGGAACTAACCCCTGCGGCAACTCACATAAATATCTATAGTGACAGCCAAGCTGCAATCAAATCGCTGAATGCGATAACGACAAGCTCGGCTACCGTGGCAAACTGTCGCAAATCTCTTCATGAGATGGCTTATCAGTTCGTCATCAGCCTAATATGGGTCCCGGGCCACCAGGACATTGAAGGCAACTGCATGGCAGACGAGCTGGCCAGAGCTGGAACAACAATCCCCCTTCTCAATGATAAGGAGGATATTCGTATGCCAATGGCCACCTGCAAGCTCAAAATAAAAGAACATTTTAAGCAACTAATAAATGACAGATGGCAAACTGTGCCACTATGTCGCATAACTCGGCAAACATGGCCTAACATTAATAGGAAGCGCACCGATGAGCTCTGCAAACTCAGTAGGAGTAGGTGCAGCTCCCTTACGGGACACTGGCTAATAGGCACACATGCAAACAGGCTGGGCGCCCCATATAACGACTTCTGTCGTAGCTGTAGAGATAAGGACGAGGAGGAGACTGTGGAACACCTGTTCTGCTCCTGCCCGGCTCTCAGTAGAAGGAGACTCCAATACTTGGGCGCTCCTTTTCTAGGTGACATTTCGGACATGTCTGCAATCAGTCCCAGACGGATCGCAGGCTTCATAAGGGCATCCGGATGGGATAATGGATAAAATAGGGTCTCACGAGGGAGAAGGGAACGAAACATGCGGTATCACAATGGGCCGAAACCGGCCTAGGTGTGTCGGGTCTCTGACAACCCCGACAGCCGCCTCAACCTAACCTAACCTATGGTCCGGCGAAGTCTACTGCTGTATTTGTGAATGGGTGCAACATCGTTGTTCTGTGTTTCGGCAGATTTCCCATAATTTGTTCTGCGGTATTCTGCCGATACCTAGCACAGATAACACACTCTTTAAGCTTTTGCTTTAAGCAATTCCTTAGCCCTAATATCCAAAAATTTCGTTGGATGAAGTTTCGCATCAAATTAATTCCACCGTGCAATGTTTCTCTATGCGCGTTGTTGATAACACTAGTCAACCCGATTTTTCCTCAAGGAACAAAACCAACTTTTTATTAAAGATTTGGGGCTTAGAAATGGTTTGATGATATATTTTTTTTTTCTATGGCAGAACTTTTTTTTGAAGAATTTTTTAAATCTGGTATTTTTTTTAAGCTTTTTTCAGAGGTAGCGATAGTTTTTTTCACATAACTTTAGTATCTTACGTCTGATTGTAAAGAACTTTGCTATTTTGAAAAGATAATTAAATCAGCTAGAAGTTGAGCCCAAACACTTTGTGATTACAGCTTACCGCGGAAATATAAAGCATTGAAATGCAAAAATGATGATTTTTGTGCGGTATTTTTATCGAAATTTTGACTTTAAAAACTCAGGAAAAGTCGAAAAAATATATCTTGTGTCCTCTATTTTTTTGTATAGGTGCGTTAATTTGGCGTCGTTTAAGGTATCGCTCATTAAAATCTATGGAGAGACTTTGGAGCTAAAATTCGTTAACCAAACCTAAAATATGGAAAAAATGCACAAAAATACCTTTTTGAAGGCGGCGGGCCCAACTGCCAATTGGGAACAAAGCAAACGAAAAATGGTTGTACATTTGGTACCTGTTCGCGTTCCTTTGGTATTAAATGTTGTTGACAGTTACTTTTTTCGTGACCTGAGGTAGAATACCTATTCAGGTCAAATGTTTCCTTTATATTCTCACAAGTGCAGGTCCACAAAAATTGGATCTCGTCGCGTCTACCTAATCATAGTCATGGATATATACCGCTGTGCCTATAGTGTCTGTGCCTTAGTGTAGTTCTGACTTCCCTCAGAATACGATCGTGTGTTTACCAAAACATCTAACAATTAATTCAAATCAATTGCCATGGATACCTCTGGCCGATCATTTGCATGTGCTTTCCAAGCAGACTCATTTTGCTACATATGTGGTAAGTACATGATGATCAACGAAATAAAAATCGCTTTTACCGAAACTCTCCAAAAACAGTATGAAGAAAACTTTAAAATCAAACCCGAAAGTTTTGTTGAAAAGTGGGCACCAAGCTATATATGTCAAATGTGTAGATTGAATTTAACAGCATATGATTACGACGAAAAGTAAGTAACTCTAATCCACAAAACTATTAACTTTTCCCAAAATTCTAAACATTATTTTTTTCTTACAATTTTTTTTAGAAAACAATTTAACTTTGGTAGTCCAATGATGTGGAAAAAAACAGATATTCACGGCGCCGAATGTTTCTTTTGTTCAGTAAAGAAAACTGGAATTGGGAAACACATGAAAATAGTGTACCCGAAAAAATCTGGGTTCGGCTTTACCCTTCTTGCTCGTCCTTCAGAGGAAATACCGCCCCTAAAACGCCAAAAAGGAGAGGTATCTCCTCGTCGAATGGAACAACGGATTCAAGCAATAACTATTCAGGAGAATGGAAATTTTGCAATCCTATTTCACAGGAACAATTGAACGATTTGGTGAGGATCCTGGATCTTCCTAAAAATAAATCCGAGCTGCTTGGATCTTTTTTAAAGGATGCCCGTTTATTGAAGGAAGGTGTCAAAATAACTCATTTCCGGACGCGTCATTTGGTTCACGCACAATTTTATATGACGAAGGATGACATGTGCGTTTGCCACGACATTTTCGGACTCTTCAAGCAACTTGGTGAAGCGTACGACCCAAAAGATTGGAGGTTATTTGTTGACAGCAGTAAGGAAAGTTTAAAGGCTGTTTTGCTACATAATGGAAACCAAAAGCCGTCTGTTCTTATCGCCCATGCTGTTAATATGAAGGAAACATATCAAACAATGGCTAAGTTGTTTGTAAACATAAAATATAAAGAACACCAGTGGAAGGTCGCGTGTGACTTGAAGGTTGTAGCCATGTTAACGGGATTGCAAGGTGGTTACACAAAACACTGCTGCTTCCTGTGCCTATGGGATAGTAGAGCTAGAGAACAGCATTATTCAACAAAACTCTGGCCAAAACGGGAGGAACATACTTTGGAAAATTACAATGTAAAGAATGCAGCTCTCGTGAAGTTTGAAGACGTTATTTTACCACCATTACACATTAAGCTGGGACTAATGAAAAATTTTGTTAAAGCACTGGATAAGGAAGGTGAATCGACGAGTTACCTAAAAACTGTTTTTCCACGTCTGTCGCTGGCAAAAGTGAAAGAAGGAGTATTTGATGGCCCCCAAATTCGAAAACTACTAAAAGATGATAGATTTGAAAATATTTTATCTACGAATAAAAAAGCAGCTTGGAACTCATTCCGAATGGTAGTAGCAAATTTTCTTGGCAACAGCAAGAGTGATGATTACGTTAATATCGTTCAAGACCTAATTGAGAATTATGAAAAAATTGGAGCCAACATGTCACTAAAAATCCATTTCCTACACTCCCACTTGGACTTTTTTCCGACAAACCTAGGGGACGTTAGTGATGAACACGGAGAGAGATTTCACCAACAATTAAAGGCTATGGAACAACGTTATCAAGGTGTTTGGAATGAAAACATGATGGGCGACTATGTGTGGACTCTCATAAGGGAATCTGATTGGAGTGACAAAGGAAGACAGCCAGAAAACTTAAATTATTTTATGAACAGTAACAAGCAGTAAAAAATAAAAAGTTTGTATATCCTTAGAATTGACTAAAAAGTCTAAAAATTACTGATTGTTGTATGGGTTAGGGAATGAAATTCTATATCTCAGGTATTTCTACTTTGGTTTCATTGAAATATGAATAGGTAGAAGCGACAAACGTCTAATTTGTGTAAAAATAAAGGTCAACATTTGACCTGAACAGGTACCCATACCTCAGATTGGGCACAACGAAAGAAAGATCCAATTTTTGTGGACCTGCACTTGTGAGAATATAAAGGAAACATTTGACCTGAATAGGTATTCTACCTCAGGTCACGAAAAAAAGTAACTGTCAACAACATTTAATACCAAAGGAACGCAATCAGGTACCAAATGTACAACCCTTTATCGTTTGGTTTGTTCCCAATTGGCAGTTGAGCCCGCCGCAACATTCTAAAAGGTATTTATGTTAATTTTTTTCATTTTTTAGGTTTGGTTAACGAATTTTAGCTCCAAAGTTTCTTCATAGATTTAAATGGGCACTACCTTAAACAACGACAAATTAATGCACCTATACAGAAAAATAGAGGACACAGGATATACTTTTTTTCGACTTTTCAAAATTTCTAAAGTCAAAATAAAATACCGCAAAAAAATCATCATTTTTGCATTTCAATGCTTTATATTTCCCAGACGGTAAGCTGTAATCACAAAGTGTTTGGGCTTAACTTCTAGCTGTTTTAATTATCTTTTCAAAATAGCAAAGTTCTTTACAACCAGACGTAAGATACTAAAGTTATGTGAAAAAAACTATCGCTACCTCTGAAAAAAGCTAAAAAAAAAATACCAGACTTCAAAAATTCTTCAAAAAAAAGTTCTGCCATAGAAAAAAAACCATAATTCTTTAAAAATTTTAAATCCCCATATCTATAAAAAAAAGTCGGTTTGGATCCTTGAGGAAAAAAAAAAGTTCGATTTTGTCGAGTAGTGTAATTAAAGATGTTAAGTGACATTTATTTAAAATCAAAGGGTGTTTTACCCCAAATTCTGCGCTGGAGTTTTGTAACCTACCTCCAACTCGCAGTAACCCATCTCTATCTAAAAATGGATTCAATCCTAATATTTTACTTTTTATTTCTATTTCTTTTTTATTAGTTAGGCAAGTTATTTCTGAACTGAATTGTATTGCTTGTTGTTTTTTCAGTATTAATATTCTGGCGATCTTAATCTCGTTGACCGTCAAATATGGAGGAAATTCTTTATTATTTTTGGTTTTAATTTAAATAAATCTTAATATATATGCAACAACTCTTTCTAGTTTGTGCATGCATGAGTATTTCTCTAATAAATCATTAATAATGTTAGCTTTATCGTTTATTTTCTTCAATCTCCTCTTTTGGCCAATTTTCCTTAGATTTAGCCAACCATTGAGGTCCCTTCCACCAAATTTCAAAATCTTTCAGCTTATCTGCACTAATGCCCCTTGACGCTACATCTGCTGGATTGTCTTCAGATTTGACATGTCTCCATCTAATTTCTTTTACGTTTCTAATGTCGTCAGTTCGACGCCTGATAAATTTATCTTTGTTATTTCCATTCTTTATCCATGCCAGAGTAATCGTAGAATCACTCCATGCATAACTTTCTGCTTCACTTCCAACTGCTTTTTTACACGTTGAATTAATTTTGCTAGAAGATGAGCTGCACAAAGTTCTAACTTGGGAATAGTTTTCCGATTTTTCTTCGGATTTACTTTGCTTTTACTGGCTACTATAATTGAAGAACCATCTATCCTGGCATATACTACTGCAGCATAAGCTTTTTCGGATGCATCAGCAAACCCATGGATTTGCATCGGACTGCTGTGCTGAGAATTCAGCCATCTTGGTATCCGAATTCTCTCCAATTTTGTCAAATTATCTTTAAACGAATTCCATTCGCGAGTATCTTGATCTGACAGTTCTTCATCCCAATCTTTGTCTGATAGCCAAAGTTTTTGAATAAATAATTTACCAACAATTGTGACTGGAGACAGCCAGCCTAAGGGGTCATACATCTTGGCTAATATAGATAAAACTGTTCTCTTGTTAATTTTCTTAATTGGTTCATAATGGAAGTTGAACCTAAAATCGTCTTTAACTGGCTCCCATTGAAGACCTAATGTTTTGACGGATTCATTCTCCTCAATACTTAATACCTTATTCTCTTCGTTATCTATAACGGCTTCTATAATTTCTGGGACATTTGTTATCCACTTTTTTAAGTTAAATCCAACATTTTCAAACTCCCGGGTAACTTCATCTACATGCCTTTTAGCATCCAATATGGAATCGGCACCTGTCATCAGGTCGTCCATATAAAAATCATTCTTTATGATTTCACATATTTCTACATTTTCGCAGTTATCTGCTATCGCAACCAACACCCTAGTAGCTAAGTAGGGTGCTGAAGCTGTACCGTACGTAACGGTTGTTAGCTTATACTCCTTCACTTTGTCGTTTGGAGTATCTCGCCAAATTATATGCAAATACTGTTGATCTTCTTCATCAACATTAATTTGCCGGTACATTTTTTCAATGTCCGCCGATACTACAAAAAGGCCACTTACGCCATTTAACTATAATATCGAAGATATCTTTTTGGACTCTTGGTCCGACCCACATGATATCATTTAAACTCTTATTATTTGTAGTTTTTGCTGACGCATCAAAAACCACTCTGAGTTTTGTCGTTAGACTGGAATCTCTTATGACTCCTTGATGGGGTAAATAATATTTCCCCTCTTTTTTGGACTCTACCATGTGTCCTAAATTTTTATATTCATGCATGAATTTTTGATAATTTTCTTTTAATTTTATATTTTTTCTTACTTTTCTTTCTAAGCTGTAAAATCGTGCCATGGCTTGTGCCTTTGAATCACCTAGATCCTTTTCTTTTTTAAAAGGTATTTTAACCACATACCTTTCATTCTCATCTCTCCTAGTGGTTTCCAAGAAATGCTTCTCACAAATCTCTTCTTCCACGACATTGTCTTCGGTTTCCATTTCCCAGAAACGTTCTAAATCGCCAACTTCAATTGTTGTCGCCACGATCAATTTGTCACCTTTTGACTTGGTGCAACCGGATATAATCCAACCGAACTCTGTATTTTGACCAAGTAGTCCATCTATTTTAACTACTCCGTCTTTTACAATATGGGTATATAAATCTACCCCCGATTATTACATCTACCCTACTTGGTTTATTAAAGTCAGGGTCTGCCAGCACATAATCTTTCCATTGAGATTTGTCAATATTGAAAGACTTTATTGGTAACGCTTTCATAAGTTTTGGGAGAATAATAGCTTCAATATTAAGCGGTTTTCTATGAGTTTTTACCGACAAAGTAACTTTATATTTTGAGGTGCAAGAGTCTGTCGATGACACGCCACTTACTTCGGTGTTTACTCTTTTTCGCGCCAGGTTTAAAATTTGCGCTGCTTCTTCGGAAATTATGGTACATTGCGACCCACAATCAATAAGAGCTCTAAGGTTTTCATAGCCACCATTCACCGCTCTTACTTTTATAAGTGCGGTGGCTAAAAACGCTTGTTTATTTGTCAAACAAGTGTTAACATTTTCCTTTTTCTCATAAGGAAGATGAAGCATCGTATGATGATACGGTTTTTTACAAATTCCACACAATATTTCTGAAGAACATTTTTATACTTATCATGCCTACAGCACCTTTTGCATAGGCGCTCTTTTTGTATAAATTCGCTTCTTTCTGTCTCCGTCATTCTCTTAAACTTATAGCAGTACAATATGGAGTGGCTTGCTGATTTGCATAACACACAATTTTCCTTATTGCTGCTATGTTGCACTACTTTTTTTAATGGTTTTTTCTCTTCATCCTGGGAAGAATAAAAGAGAATTGTACCGTTGCTCTAAGAATTCCATAACATCTGGTAATGTTTGAATTTCTTTAGACCGTTTAATATGAGTTTCATATAACTGCAAGGTATTTCTACTAAACTTTCTCAAAATTATGTGCGCGAAAATCACATCAACTTCCTCTGTCAAATGTGACTTTAATTTAATAAGATGGATAGACTCATTAATAGAGTCAGAAAACATCTTTATTTGTTTTGCAGAATCGTTATCTAGCATTGGTAGATCTAGTATACGATTTAGCTGATCCGAAAATATTTTTCTTTTATTTTCGTACCGCTTGTTTAATAAATCCCAAGCGGCATTATAATTTTCTGCAGGACCTGTTAATAGGTGGGCCACCATTGTCCTTGCTTCACCTTTTAGCGCGAGTTTTAAATAATTAAACTTCAAAGATGTTTTCATATCATCTCTGTTATGGATTATGTCACAGTACAACTGTAAAAATCCGTCCCACTCTTTTTCTTCTCCAGAGAATGTGGGTACCTTTGCTTTTGGTAGAACGGGAAAATCATCGTCTTCCCTTTTATTTGCTGTCCCATTACTAATGTTACCATTTGCATTACTTATGGCCTGCACCCTATCATCTAAGGTGTCTAATATACCCTGAATTTCGAATTCTAACTCGAAGATCTGCTCTTCAACGCTGGGATTTGTAGCATAAGTCTTATAGTAATCCTCAACCTTCTGATTAAGTCTATTCGAGAGGAATTCTATGGTACTTTTCCTGCGCTGGCATTCAAGCAAGCCAGCCTGATCTACTCTCCTAGTAGTTTCTTCTATACAAGCTCTCAGCTGGTCTATATATTTGTCGAATTCCTCAACAATTTTTTCAAGACTATCGCTTATTCTTGGCTCTGTATCTCTCTTCAAAGTTCCAGTCCCTACTGGTCCTAACTTTGCCATTTCTACTTTCCTTTTTGATAAGGCTCCAGTAGATTTTAATAGATCATACCTATTCTGTATGTCCTGAATGTTTTTTACAATTTAAATTTTACAATTACAACTCCCACTTGGACTTTTTTCCGACAAACCTAGGGGACGTTAGTGATGAACACGGAGAGAGATTTCACCAACAATTAAAGGCTATGGAACAACGTTATCAAGGTGTTTGGAATGAAAACATGATGGGCGACTATGTGTGGACTCTCATAAGGGAATCTGATTGGAGTGACAAAGGAAGACAGCCAGAAAACTTAAATTATTTTATGAACAGTAACAAGCAGTAAAAAATAAAAAGAATTGACTAAAAAGTCTACAAATTACTGATTGTTGTATGGGTTAGGGAATGAAATTCTATATCTCAGGTATTTCTACTTTGGTTTCATTGAAATATGAATAGGTAGAAGCGACAAACGTCTAATTTGTGTAAAAATAAAGGTCAACATTTGACCTGTACAGGTACCCATACCTCAGATTGGGCACAACGAAAGAAAGATCCAATTTTTGTGGACCTGCACTTGTGAGAATATAAAGGAAACATTTGACCTGAATAGGTATTCTACCTCAGGTCACGAAAAAAGTAACTGTCAACAACATTTAATACCAAAGGAACGCGAACAGGTACCAAATGTACAACCCTTTTTCGTTTGCTTTGTTCCCAATTGGCAGTTGGGCTCGCAACCTTCCAAAAGGTATTTTTTGTTAAATTTTTTAATTTTTTAGGTTTGGTTAACGAATTTTAGCTCCAAAGTCCCTCCATAGATTTTAATGAGCGATACCTTAAACGACGCCAAATGCACCTATACACAAAAAAATAAAGGACACAGGATATACATTTTTTTCGACTTTTCAAAATTTCGTAAAAAATACCGCAAAAAATCATCATTTTTGCATTTCAATGCTTTATATTTCCCAGACGGTAAGCTGTAATCACAAAGTGTTTGGGCTTAACTTCTAGCTGTTTTAATTATCTTTTCAAAATAGCAAAGTTCTTTACAACCAGACGTAAGATACTAAAGTTATGTGAAAAAAATATCGCTACCTCTGAAAAAAGCTAAAAAAAATACCAGACTTCAAAAATTCTTCAAAAAAAAGTTCTGCCATAGAAAAAAACCCATAATTCTTTAAAAATTTTAAATCCCCATATCTATCAGAAAAAGTCGGTTTGGATCCTTCAGGAAAAAAAAAGTTCGATTTTGTCGAGTAGTGTAATTAAAGATGTTAAGTGACATTTATTTAAAATCAAAGGGTGTTTTACCCCAAATTCTGCGCTGGAGTTTTGTAACCTACCTCCAACTCGCAGTAACCCATCTCTATCTAAAAATGGATTCAATCCTAATATTTTACTTTTTATTTTTATTTCTTTTTTATTAGTTAGGCAAGTTATTTCTGAACTGAATTGTATTGCTTGTTGTTTTTTCAGTATTAATATTCTGGCGCTCTTAATCTCGTTGACCGTCAAATATGGAGGAAATTCTTTATTATTTTTGGTTTTAATTTAAATAAATCTTAATATATATGCAACAACTCTTTCTAGTTTGTGCATGCATGAGTATTTCTCTAATAAATCATTAATAATGTTAGCTTTATCGTTTATAAACGTTGTGCTAACAACTTTATTTTCTTCAATCTCCTCTTTTGGCCAATTTTCCTTAGATTTAGCCAACCATTGAGGTCCCTTCCACCAAATTTCAAAATCTTTCAGCTTATCTGCACTAATGCCCCTTGACGCTACATCTGCTGGATTGTCTTCAGATTTGACATGTCTCCATCTAATTTCTTTTACGTTTCTAATGTCGTCAGTTCGACGCCTGATAAATTTATCTTTATTATTTCCATTCTTTATCCATGCCAGAGTAATCGTAGAATCACTCCATGCATAACTTTCTGCTTCACTTCCAACTGCCTTTTTACACGTTGAATTAATTTTGCTAGAAGATGAGCTGCACAAAGTTCTAACTTGGGAATAGTTTTCCGATTTTTCTTCGGATTTACTTTGCTTTTACTGGCTACTATAATTGAAGAACCATCTATCCTGGCATATACTACTGCAGCATAAGCTTTTTCGGATGCATCAGCAAACCCATGGATTTGCATCGGACTGCTGTGCTGAGAATTCAGCCATCTTGGTATCCGAATTCTCTCCAATTTTGTCAAATTATCTTTAAACGAATTCCATTCGCGAGTATCTTGATCTGACAGTTCTTCATCCCAATCTTTGTCTGATAGCCAAAGTTTTTGAATAAATAATTTACCAACAATTGTGACTGGAGACAGCCAGCCTAAGGGGTCATACATCTTGGCTAATATAGATAAAACTGTTCTCTTGTTAATTTTCTTAATTGGTTCATAATGGAAGTTGAACCTAAAATCGTCTTTAACTGGCTCCCATTGAAGACCTAATGTTTTGACGGATTCATTCTCCTCAATACTTAATACCTTATTCTCTTCGTTATCTATAACGGCTTCTATAATTTCTGGGACATTTGTTATCCACTTTTTTAAGTTAAATCCAACATTTTCAAACTCCCGGGTTACTTCATCTACATGCCTTTTAGCATCCAATATGGAATCGGCACCTGTCATCAGGTCGTCCATATAAAAATCATTCTTTATGATTTCACATATTTCTACATTTTCGCAGTTATCTGCTATCGCAACCAACACCCTAGTAGCTAAGTAGGGTGCTGAAGCTGTACCGTACGTAACGGTTGTTAGCTTATACTCCTTCACTTTGTCGTTTGGAGTATCTCGCCAAATTATATGCAAATACTGTTGATCTTCTTCATCAACATTAATTTGCCGGTACATTTTTTCAATGTCCGCCGATACTACAAAAGGCCACTTACGCCATTTAACTATAATATCGAAGATATCTTTTTGGACTCTTGGTCCGACCCACATGATATCATTTAAACTCTTATTATTTGTAGTTTTTGCTGACGCATCAAAAACCACTCTGAGTTTTGTCGTTAGACTGGAATCTCTTATGACTCCTTGATGGGGTAAATAATATTTCCCCTCTTTTTTGGACTCTACCATGTGTCCTAAATTTTTATATTCATGCATGAATTTTTGATAATTTTCTTTTAATTTTATATTTTTTCTTACTTTTCTTTCTAAGCTGTAAAATCGTGCCATGGCTTGTGCCTTTGAATCTTCTAGATCCTTTTCTTTTTTAAAAGGTATTTTAACCACATACCTTTCATTCTCATCTCTCCTAGTGGTTTCCAAGAAATGCTTCTCACAAATCTCTTCTTCCACGACATTGTCTTCGGTTTCCATTTCCCAGAAACGTTCTAAATCGCCAACTTCAATTGTTGTCGCCACGATCAATTTGTCACCTTTTGACTTGGTGCAACCGGATATAATCCAACCGAACTCTGTATTTTGACCAAGTAGTCCATCTATTTTAACTACTCCGTCTTTTACAATATGGGTATATAAATCTACCCCGATTATTACATCTACCCTACTTGGTTTATTAAAGTCAGGGTCTGCCAGCACATAATCTTTCCATTGAGATTTGTCAATATTGAAAGACTTTATTGGTAACGCTTTCATAAGTTTTGGGAGAATAATAGCTTCAATATTAAGCGGTTTTCTATGAGTTTTTACCGACAAAGTAACTTTATATTTTGAGGTGCAAGAGTCTGTCGATGACACGCCACTTACTTCGGTGTTTACTCTTTTTCGCGCCAGGTTTAAAATTTGCGCTGCTTCTTCGGAAATTATGGTACATTGCGACCCACAATCAATAAGAGCTCTAAGGTTTTCATAGCCACCATTCACCGCTCTTACTTTTATAAGTGCGGTGGCTAAAAACGCTTGTTTATTTGTCAAACAAGTGTTAACATTTTCCTTTTTCTCATAAGGAAGATGAAGCATCGTATGATGATACGGTTTTTTACAAATTCCACACAATATTTCTGAAGAACATTTTTTATACTTATCATGCCTACAGCACCTTTTGCATAGGCGCTCTTTTTGTATAAATTCGCTTCTTTCTGTCTCCGTCATTCTCTTAAACTTATAGCAGTACAATATGGAGTGGCTTGCTGATTTGCATAACACACAATTTTCCTTATTGCTGCTATGTTGCACTACTTTTTTTAATGGTTTTTTCTCTTCATCCTGGGAAGAATAAAGAGAATTGTACCGTTGCTCTAAGAATTCCATAACATCTGGTAATGTTTGAATTTCTTTAGACCGTTTAATATGAGTTTCATATAACTGCAAGGTATTTCTACTAAACTTTCTCAAAATTATGTGCGCGAAAATCACATCAACTTCCTCTGTCAAATGTGACTTTAATTTAATAAGATGGATAGACTCATTAATAGAGTCAGAAAACATCTTTATTTGTTTTGCAGAATCGTTATCTAGCATTGGTAGATCTAGTATAAGATTTAGCTGATCCGAAAATATTTTTCTTTTATTTTCGTACCGCTTGTTTAATAAATCCCAAGCGGCATTATAATTTTCTGCAGGACCTGTTAATAGGTGGGCCACCATTGTCCTTGCTTCACCTTTTAGCGCGAGTTTTAAATAATTAAACTTCAAAGATGTTTTCATATCATCTCTGTTATGGATTATGTCACAGTACAACTGTAAAAATCCGTCCCACTCTTTTTCTTCTCCAGAGAATGTGGGTACCTTTGCTTTTGGTAGAACGGGAAAATCATCGTCTTCCCTTTTATTTGCTGTCCCATTACTAATGTTACCATTTGCATTACTTATGGCCTGCACCCTATCATCTAAGGTGTCTAATATACCCTGAATTTCGAATTCTAACTCGAAGATCTGCTCTTCAACGCTGGGATTTGTAGCATAAGTCTTATAGTAATCCTCAACCTTCTGATTAAGTCTATTCGAGAGGAATTCTATGGTACTTTTCCTGCGCTGGCATTCAAGCAAGCCAGCCTGATCTACTCTCCTAGTAGTTTCTTCTATACAAGCTCTCAGCTGGTCTATATATTTGTCGAATTCCTCAACAATTTTTTTCAGACTATCGCTTATTTTTGAATCTGTATCTCTCTTCAAAGTTCCAGTCCCTACTGGTCCTAACTTTGCCATTTCTACTTTCCTTTTTGATAAGGCTCCAGTAGATTTTAATAGATCATACCTATTCTGTATGTCCTGAATGTTTTTTAAAATTTTTTCAAATTGATTTTTCGTAAAGTAGTCATGATCGACTACACCATAGGTTACTAAAGTAGCATGATTAGCTGTAACCTCATTTTTTAGCTCTCCCTGCCTTTGGATTACGTTACTGGTCAAATGACCAGCCTCAATCCTTCTTATCTCAGCTACTATTGCTGACTGTGCCTCCAACAACTGAATAATTTTTTCCGACAACATCTTGTACTTAATTAAGTTAAAATAGTTTTAAAAATAAAATACGAGTATATCTGAACTTAGCTGATGAATCTTCTTCTGCTGTTGCTGTTACTACTGCCGCTGCCGTCTTTTGTAGTTGCTAATGTCGCTGCTGCTGTAGTTGACGCTGCTGCAGTAGTTTCTGTCGCCGCTTCTGAAGTCGCTGTTGACGCTGTTGTTGTTTCCGCTTCTGACGTCGCTGTTGTTGTAGTTGACGCTGCTGCTGTAGTTGACGCTGCTATAGTTGCCGCTGCTATAGTTGCTGCTGCTGTAGTTATTGAAGCTGTTGTTGATGCAATAGTCAATACTGCTTGTTGGCACTGGCGTAGTTATTTTTTTTGTCGTGGTTTTCTTTTTTAAACACACACAGTTTTTTCAGTCATAGTCACTCTTAAAAAAAATTTTTTTTTTTTTATTTTTGGCTGCTTGGTTTTCTTTCCAATTTGCTAACCTCCACTTCACTTTCTACTTTTGATGTTGCTAGATTTTATTTTCACTTTCGATGTTTCGGCCTCGAACACGCCCCCGTCGCGTATTTATTTACACGACTACAATATAAATTATATTGTAAGAATTCAAAAATACTGCCTGTATAGCACGTATTTTATCGAATTTATTTGAAACTTCTGTTTCATTAATTTTTATACTCGGTTTCTTACTACAAAGGGAAACCCGAGTTTATTATTTCGCAACTTTTGGAGCTACAGTGGTACCAGACAGTGGTGCTGCAGTCTTTAAGGAGCTGGTTTAACTCCGTGCTCTTACCACAGGGGGGAAACAACGGAGAGTCTCGAAGGACCAAAATGTTTAGACCTTAAGAAAAGTCTAGACATTTGCGAGTTGAGTTGTAAATTCAAACTAAATTTTATTCTTAAAATCAGAGCCTTATATCAGTTTACAAACAATGTATGTGGTACAATTGATATTCTATTCTTATCGCTAGACCCATGGAACGGCTACATTTACCGTGGGGGTTGTTTTGAGTGCATGGAACGCATTGCATACAACATTAATGCTTAGCTCTACATTTGATCAGTGGGATCTCCACTTGTGTGTTGCTTGTCGCGCATTTATTACCACACATCTTTGCCCTTTCTTTCAAACGGTCGTAAATTATCGACTTTATGTACTACTACATTTAAATTTAGAAATATATAGATTGTGTACAGAATCTTTTCTTAATGTACTCGTACAATTACATGTTCATGTCTGAACACCTTCTTTAAAGCCGACGTCCAAAACTGCTATTTCGGCCACTGGGCGGACCATTATCCCTTTGGGTGTCCATTCTGAAGCTCTGCGAACTTGTCCATCTTTGGCTGTTACTACGTCGCTAATACGCCCTTTTGGCCACAGGTTCCTAGGCAGCTGGTCGTCAATAACGATGACTATGTCTCCTATAGCTACTGGTGGGCGTTTGGTGAACCACTTGCTGCGTCTAGTCAGAGCTGGTGTGTACTCCTTTACCCAACGCTTCCAGAATTTATAGGCGAAAAGTTGCGATTGATGCCAGCGCAGCCTTAGATCAGTGTTGTCTTCTGCCAATGGTTTGTAGCCATTTGGTGATCCCAGAAGCAGGTGATTTGGAGTAAGGGCATCATCGTCTTCTGAATCTATGGAGACAAAGGTTAGTGGTCTGGAGTTTATAATGGTTTCAGCTTCCATTAGAGCGGCTCGGAGAGTCTCGTCATTAAAATTATTTGATGGGCAGATCGATTTTAGGACAATCTTCACAGATCTAACTAGTCGCTCCCACGCTCTGCCCATATGGGGTGCAGCTGGTGGGTTGAAGCGCCATTTAATAGCTTCGTAGCGGATGGTGATTTCATCAAAGTCGATTTGCTTAAGTTCCTCCTTTACGATCTTTTCAGTGGCTTTGAAGTTAGTCCCATTGTCGGAGAAGATTTCTTTTGGAGTTCCACGGAGGGCAAGGAAGTTCTTCAGGCACATTATACAAGAGCTTACGTCAAGCTTGTATGCCACTTCTAAATGTACTGCTCTTAATGTGAGGCATGTAAATAGGACTCCCCAACGCTTTTCCTTGTGCCTTCCAACGTTCACTAATATGGGGCCGAAATAATCGATATATGTAAATGGTCTTTCCAAACAAGCCAGTCTTTCAGCTGGTACAGGTGACATTTGGGGTACCTTTGGTGTCGAATTGGCGATTTTGCATTTTTGACATTCCTTACGCACAGTTTTGTACAATACTCGTAGACGTGGTATATAAAATGTGCTTCGAATTAGGTTGATAGTTGACTCGTGGAGCATGTGGTGAGATTTTTCGTTGTAGTACTTTGCAACTAAAAAGGCGACTCTGCACTTTTTTGGCAATACGATGGCGTTTTCTTTTGGATTCAGGCGATCTGCTCTTCCTTGTACACGTAGGATGTCTTCTGCATCTAGGTAAACGTTCAGAGCAATTAATGGACTTGACTTGTCCACAGCTGAATGGTGTTTAAGGGCGCTGATTTCCATACAATACGCCTTTGACTGCGACTGTTTAAATAGCCACGACTTTGCTGCATGTATGATTTCAGGACTTAGGAATTTTGGCAGTGATTTTCTGGCGCATTTTGCTTTCAGCCTTTGGATGTATAGGATGAAGGTAGCTACGGCTCTATTAGACGTCTCCAGTCCGAAAAGTAATCCACTGCAAAATCAAAATGCTTTAGTTTCGTTATTATGAAAACATGCTTACGTAATTCGGATTGGTCGTTATTTTGATCAAAAACGACATCTTGTTGTGGCCATTTGTCTTCCGATTGTCTAAGGAATTGTGGGCCTTGGATCTACCTGGATGCATCGGGAGTTTTGAAGAATTTTGTAGCTGAGTCTGAAACATTTTCCTTCGTAGGAATCCAGCGCCACTGTTTACGGCTGGTGTTATCTATGATCTCACCAACTCTATGCATAACAAAGGATTGCAATTTTCGAGGGTCCATAGTTAACCATTGAAGAACGGTTTTAGAGTCGGACCAGTATGTGCTTGAATTGATTCTAAGTCCTCGAGTGTTCATGGTTCTTTTTGCTAGTCCCACTCCCATTACGGCTGCCAAAAGCTCCATGCGTGGTATTGAGATGGGTTTCAATGGTGCGACTTTAGATTTGGCTGCAACTAATACCGTGTCGATGTCCTCTCCTCTCTTTATCCTCTCTGTATGCAAGTCGATCTGGTCTGCATTTGGCAGCAGGTATGAGTAGTAGCGAGGGAATTCCAGCTCTCCAGCTTGGAGAAGTATGCTTTTCCATTGTGTCCAAAAAATAAGGAGTGTATTTGGAATCTCTGCGTCCCATGTTATACCAGCTCGCCAGAGTTTTTGGAGTAGCATCTTCAGACCAATAGTGTAGCATGATAGCAAGCCCAGTGGGTCGAATACGGACATCAATACTTGTAAGGCTTTGCGTTTTGTTGGAGCTGTTTCACCATTCAAAACGTCTCTTTTCAATCTTGCAAATCTAAAAATATACATAAAAACGTCTCTGGAGGGTTCCCAGTACATACCAAGCACCTTTTCGGGCCCCCTATTTCTTTTGGGTGTTGGTTATCCAATTGTCGTTCTCCAAAGTATTGAAGTACAGGGGTCGAGTTGGAGCTCCAGTTTCTTATGGTGAATCCTCCCTTGGCATGGATGTCTCGGATTGTGGATGCAACTTCAATTGCTTCATCGTCGTCTTCGTAGCTGTCAATGAGATCGTCTACGTAGTGCGCTTTTGTAATGGACTCGTATGCTCGTGGATTTAGATTTTTGAATTCCTGTGCGTTTTTGTCGCGAACATGGTGAGCAATGCAAGGGGCGCAGCTAATTCCAAATGTCATTGAGCGCATGACGAATATTTTTGGAGTCTGATTATCCTTGTGGAACCATAAAAATCGTTGAGCATGCATGTCGCTATCTAGAATGTTAATCTGATGAAACATTTCGGCAATTTCTGCACACACGGCTATTCTGCCGACTCTGAATGCCATTAGAACATCGGTTAATGGAATAAGATAGTCAGGTCCGTTTAAAATAAAATCATTAAGTGGTTTTCCATGGCTCTTGGCTGCTGCATCCCAGACTAGCCTTATTTTACTTGGTTTATTCGGATTTAAAGCAAAAAAGTTCGGTAAATAACATACGCGATCCATCTGGTTAGCTGCGTCTTTGGGCTCAAGTTCAAATGCGTACCCTTTTGATTTCAGATTATCAATTTGGACCTGTATTTTTTCGAACAGGTCTGGGTCTGGGTTCAAGGCGCTTCAAAGCGGCGGAGTAGCTTTCCGGCAGAATGGCTTCCTTATCTCGCCAAAGCAGGCCGACTTGATAATGGCCGTTAACCTTTTTACAAGTATCCTCGAGAATACGCATAGCCTTTTTGTCGTCTTCAGAGTGGAGCTGCCGTGGTGTGCTTGGATCTACGTTAAAACTCTCCTTAACCGCTTTGTCGATTTCACTCCAATTACAGCTACAATGATGCAAGGAAATATGTCTGTTTGTATTAATTGTTCCTTGGATGCTCCATCCTAGTGTACACTTCGATGCGATGGGTGCATTTCGTCGTCCTTCGCGAATTTTACGGGGTACTGCCAAAGTCCAGTTATTGGCACCAATTAGCAGCATTGGTTGTGCGTTGGAGTACGATTTTATTGGCAATCCTTGGAGGTGGGAATATTCGTTGCACAGTTTGATGACATCGACGCTTTGTTTTGGTAGCGCAAGATTTTTGACTGAACGTACATTATTGAGACATAGCATTTTGTGGCTTCCCGGTTCTGATACTTTAATATGAGCTCTAGCGGATGTATTCTCCATTCGAGTGGTTTCGCTGGTCCATTGCAGGCAAAGAGGATCGGGAGTCGAGGAAACCTGAAGAATTCCCATAATGCTGTCATCAATAAGTGTGACGGATGAGCCTTCGTCCAAAAAGGCGTAGGTGTCCAACTTAACTCCGTTTCCGTGTAGTGTGACGGGCAAAATTCGGAAGTATTGTTCTTCTATGCTGCTTTCCTTAAGGTGGGCACTGACGAGTTCGGCCTTGGGTGCTTCTCTATGAAGAAGTGGGTGATGCTTAGATTGGCAGTTATCGACGCCACAATCTCGTTTAGAGAAACATTTGCGGCGGTGGTTCTTCAGACATCTATGGCACGCCTTGGTGTCGTTGATAATGTGCTGCCTCTCCTCGACGATCAACATCTGAAATTTCTCGCACTGGGCGGCGTAGTGATTGGCGGACTTGCACATTATACATATGAGAAACGAAGTAGCTTGTTGTTGCTGATCTTCTTCTGGCTGAGAGTTTTCGTTGATGTCCAGTCCATGGCGAACCTGTGCGTGAGTGTTGACGGTGCTGGCCCTTGAGCTTGGTACAGGTATAACAGTGGATGCTGCTTCGGCTAACTTGTATATCCAATCGCTGAATGATTTGATGACTGGGATGCCGTCGCTGCGTGGGTGCATGGCCCAGTTTAATTTTTGTTGAGTGG
The DNA here is from genome assembly GCA_018150885.1 of Drosophila tristis. Taxonomy (NCBI): domain Eukaryota; kingdom Metazoa; phylum Arthropoda; class Insecta; order Diptera; family Drosophilidae; genus Drosophila; species Drosophila tristis. The sequence goes on along the minus strand of JAECWT010000207.1, from coordinate 1,475,107 downwards.
GCAACTTATCGACGAGTTCGCGAAGCAGTAAGGGGTTGTCCAGGTGTGAGTTTAATTTGCAGGCCTCCATAGTTTCACACGCGTTGCGTACTGCCATTGCAAAATCTATAAGAGATTCCAATTTGTCTTTGTGTACGTTGATTTTTCTAATTTTATCAATCAAACGGTCAAGGATTTGTTCCGGTCGCCCAAAGAAGGTTTTTAGGGTATCGATCACTTCTGGGACTAATTCTGGCAGCAGCAGCTTATCACGCACCAACTCATAAGCTTTGCCCTTAAGACACTTCTGGAGCCGAAGCATGTTTTCTGCATTTGAAAAGCCGGCCACTGCGCAGCTGTTCTCGTACATGCTGATGAAAATCGGCCAGTCCTCCGCATTGCCGTTAAAGGTGGGTAGATCCGGTGGTAGCACTTGTCTTGCGGCTAACTGGGAGGCACTTGGTCCAATTGGTGTGAATGAAATAGCCTGTGTTCCCTGCTCCTGTGCAAGCACCATGTATTTCTTCTCTATGTACCTTTTTTCAGCTTCGCGTGTCTCTTCCAGCATTGCCAACATCAAGAAATTCGAGCTAGTATGTGTGTGTGTTTGCTCGGTCAGCTTGTGCAGATTTATTTCTGGAGGTGGCTTTGATATATTGCAATTGATTTGGTCAACTTGCAAGGTGTTCCAGGGATTGATGTTTTCCGGAACTTGGGGCCGTCTGCCACCTTTGCTGGTTGAAGCTTGATCACTTCCTGGGGCCTTGCATGCTGGGCATGTCCATTCCAACTGCGCAATGGTGCTGTTCACACCAACACAGTCAAAGTGGTGCCAAATCTTGCATTTGTCGCATTGCACCCAGTTTTGGATGCCTTCTGAAATACGGTTCTTTCTGCAGACGCCACAGACCGTATCATCTCGTTCTATAGGCATGTTTATATACGCATATGTTATCGACTTGTGCACTTTAACTTGGTTTTACTGTGTGTTCCCACGTTGCTTGTATTCGGCGCGATCTACTACAGCAAGGTTCTTACACATACATGGCTTTTACACTTGTGTGTGTGTATGTAGGCTATTGTGTATGCGAGCGTCTTGTTTTTTTTTTTTTTTTTTTTTTGATCAGTTTATTAAGTAAAGAAATATAATAGGAAATAAAATAGAGCCCGAGTTCCTGCGGGAATGCCGCGAAGCTTTGCTTCGCAAGAACGGGCGGGTCACCTTAGACCCCTCCTTCTATGCCGATTCGACTCCGCTCCAGCTCTCTCAGCTTCCGCATAACATCTGACGCAAACCCGCATACCATTGACCAGTACTGTTCGCTCGCAACCATCCTGTTGATCAGGTTTTCGGCGTTCAGCGTGTCACCGCCAATGCCGCTACGCTGTTCTGCAAACCTTGGGCAGCTGAAAAGGATGTGCTCAGCGGTTTCTTCGACGCCACACGTCGGGCATTTATCGTCGCTATCGTGCCCGAAACGATGGAGATAGCTCCTAAAACAGCCGTGTCCACTTAGTAGCTGGGTTAGCCAAAAATTTACCTCTCCATGCTTTCGGTTTACCCACGTAGCGATGTCCGGTATAAGACGGAATGTCCATCTGCCCTTCGTTGAGATGGCCCATCGTTCCTGCCATCTGTTTAAGCTCCTTTCCCTCGCTGCCGACTTTATTTGTCTCCTTAGTGCTGGTGATCGATTTTGTGGTGCTGCGTCGAGCTCTGAGGAGATTTCCTTTGCTTCCTCTGCGAGGTCCGCCACTGGAAGCATTCCTGCTATGACCAAGGCCGCGTCATCCGAGATTGTTCGGAAGCCGCAGCAGACCCGCAGAGCTCCCAGTCGGTGAGTTGCGTCTAACCCTCTCCTGTAGGACTTCGTCCTCGCCGCCTCTGCCCAGATTGGTGCTGCATACAGCATTACCGATTTAAGGACAGACTGCAGAAGAAGTCGGCGGCCTTGCTTGGGTCCCCTCACGTTCAGCGTCATGCGAGAAAGTGCTCTTCCTAGGTCGGCTGCCTTTTTGCAGACTGCCTGGAGGTGCTCGCGGAATGAGAGACGAGTGTCCAGCATTACTCCGAGATATCGGATTGCTCTTGATGATGTTATGTCAACTGAGCCGACACGGACGGTCGCTACCTCGACTTTTTTGCGACTGGATATCAGAACCGCCTCCGTCTTTTGCTCAGCCAGATTGAGGCCCACAGAGTTCAACCACTCCTGGATTACTGCCACCGCTTGGTTACAACGGGCCTCCACTTCGCCGAGATGCTTGGCTACCACCACCAGCGCGACGTCATCTGCGAATCCTACTGTTTGGGCGTCACTTGGTAGTTGGAGCTTGAGGATGGCGTCGTACATAACGTTCCACAGAGTTGGTCCCAGGACCGAGCCTTGAGGAACGCCGCATGTCACCTGGTACTGCACTGTGCCGCTATCGGTGTTGTATAGCAGCATCCGGCCTCTGAAGTAGTCCTCGATGATGGCTACCAAGTAGTCTGGGATTCCTAACCGGGTTAGAGCCCTAAGGAAGACGTCCCACCTCGCCGAGTTGAAGGCGTTCTTTACGTCGAGAGTGACCACGAGACAGTACTGCTTCCGTCCTCCAAGCCACCTGGTTCCCTCAATAGCTTTTGCCGCTATGTCCTTGACTATGCGGATCGCGTCCGTCGTCGATCTTGCCTTCCTAAAGCCAAACTGCATCGGGGACAGGTCACCTGCCTCTACGACAGCTTCCTGGAGCTTCCTGCAAATGCATCGCTCCAGCGCTTTGCCCACGGTGTCTATCAGGCAGATGGGCCTATAGGATGATGGTTCTTCCGGAGGCTTGTGGGGTTTTGGCAACAGGACAAGCTTCTGCTGCTTCCATGGCTCTGGGAAGACTCCTTCGCGTAGGCACATGTTGAAGACATGCGCGAAAGCCGATGGATGCGCTGTCATAGCCAGCTTCACTGCGGTATCGGGGATACCATCTGGGCCTGGCGCCTTGCCGGTCGGGGTTTCTGCTGCCACTTCCAAAATCTGGCTTGCCGTAATGTCGGTCCATCCGATGTGGCGATACGGTGCTCGTGCCGGGCTGACAGCTGGGGCGACAGTGGGAAATAGACATTCGACGATTTCTTTCATCCTGGCAGGGTCGGCCGCGGTGAAAGGCTTTGCCGCGTTTAGCTTTTTTACTATGACTTTGTATGCGAGACCCCAGGGGTCATTTTGCGCAGAGTCACAGAGTTCAAGGAAGCAGTTCCTCTTGCTTTCTCTGATGGACCTTTTGAGGACTCGGCGTTTCGCGGCGTATTCCTGGGACCTCGTATGGAAGGCCGGCGTTCCCTTAGCGCGTGTTTGGCGCCTCCTAGCACGGATGCATTCGCTGCGGGCTTCGGCGATCTCCGTGGTCCACCAGAATACCGGCTCGCGGTGTCGGGAGTGGCTCCTTGTCTGTTTTGTGCTTGCCCTGCAAGCCGATGCTATCGAGCGGACGAGTTCGGCAGCGCTGGCTTCTGCGTCTCCCTGGGGCTCTGGTATGATCAGCTCCTCTAGAAAAATCTCTGGCCTGAGAGATCTGGCGTTGAAGGTCGTCATTGGCTGGTGGGCTGAGCCTTGCCTGCGGGACTCGATACTGCAGATAATTGCTTTGTGGTCACTAGCGGTGTATGCGGTACTGAGGGTCCACGTTGTACTCTCCAAGAGAGTGCTGCTGCAGAAGGACAGGTCAATGACTGACCCTGTCCCAGCTCGGGAGAACGTGTCCTCTGATCCCGTGTTTAGAAGGGTTATCTCCAATGTGGCAAAGGCTTCTAGGAGGGTGTGACCTCTAGCGTTGGTGAACCTTGACCCCCAATCCTCTGACCACGCGTTGAAGTCTCCTGCCAGGATGACATTTGGCCGTCCCCTTGCGTCGTCTGCTACTTCGTCGAGTATGGCGCCGAATTCCTGGAGCGACAGTCGTGGTGCAAGGTAGCAGCTGTATAGCCAGAGCTGGCCGACCTTGGCTCGGACATAGCCATTTCCCTTGCGTACCAACTCTGCTTGATGACCCGAACGCCCGCATGTCCAAATCGCTGCTGTTTTTGTTGCGTCTAGCGTGAAGTGGCTGTCACTGGTTCTGCGGTACGGCTCGCTGAGGAGTGCAACATCCGCTGATTCGTCTCGGACTAACTGACAGAGTAGGTTCTGGGCAGTTTCGCAGTGGTTTAAATTCAGCTGCAGGATCATCACTTCGCTATGCGGTGATTAGGCTCTGGTCTGCTTCTCGGGCACCTCTTGCTGCCAGCTATGTGGCTTACCGCAGCCGGATCCTTTACGGCACAAAGGAAGCATCTGGGATCATTTGTGCACTCCGCTACTTTGTGGCCACGCTTGCCACACTTGAGGCAGCAGTTGCTGCGGTCGACGTCGCTCTTGCACCTGGCTGCGATGTGCCCAAACTCTAGGCATTTGTAGCAGCGCCTCTGTCCTGATCGCTCTACGATCCTGCATCTTGTCCACCCGATCTTGAGTTTTCCAGCCTCTAAAAGCCGCTTTGCCAGCGGGTCCGCAAGCCCGACGACAGCCACCTGGGAACCTCCATATCCCGGTCGTAGAGCCCTAATGCATTCTGCTTCCACTTGGTGGTCCACCTGAGCAGACAGTGCCATAGCGACCTCCTCTTTGGTGGCAAGGTCATCGATGTCGCGGATCTCGATGAAAGTTTCGCTTACCAGCGCCCTGACGCCTGCCAGCGTACCAAGGACTTGGCCTATCTCCTCCTTCAGCTGGGCAGTATTCTCCTTCTGAGCGCCATTTAGCTCGAGCAGGAGCTCTCCCTTTGCTGTGCGCCGGACTCTGTCAACATTTTTTCCAACTTCCTTCAGCTTCCCGTCGTCACTCCTCGTCACCATCCTTAGGATGTCGGAGTAGGAAAGGTCTCCTTTTGTGGCAATTATGATTGCGTCGTGCCTTTGTCGCCTGGGTGGATGGGTCGTTGTCGCTTTGGGTCTCTGTTCTGGCTCTTCAGACGCGTTGAATGGTCGGCGTCTGGGCCTACGGGTCGCGGTGGACCATGCATCTCCATGCGGGGCTTCCGAGATTAGTGACGATGACACCGTCAGCTTGCATGGGATCGGGGATGTCTGCTGGTCCATCGTCTCTGGTTTTTGGTCCTCCAGTTTCTGCTCCTGGATTCTCACGCAGATGTCCGAGTGCAACTCCTTCAGGTTGGTTAGGGTGTCTTTTATCTGGTTCCCGTGACGCGTTGCCGGCCTCTTCTCGAGCGTTACGGATACTAATCCGTCTATGATCTCGCCCATTTCGGTCAACAGCGCTTGGAGACTTTTAGTGACCTTCTTTCTTTTGGTCTTTGCTTCGATGCTTTCAGGGCTACTCTCTAGATCTCTTCCTCTTTTGGGCGTATCGCCGTCCCTCATCGGGGCGCTCGGGAGCGCAGCTCCAGTAGGAGACCTCGCGATCTTGGCTCTTTGAGCGAACGCCTGGAGGTCGTCCGAGTCAGCCAGCTGGGCTAAGTTCGACCCTCCCAGCATGCGAGCGTCTTGTGTATTTCGCAATTTGTTGAAATCCAAGCGTGGTTCACGATTATGTTTGTTGTTTGTGCGTAATTAAAAGTTTTTTAAAGAAATGTTGAGGCACTGGTGTTGAATATTTCGAAGCAATAAAGGGTAGACAAATTTATATAGCATTCCAATTTATTATGGGAGTTTAATAATAATAATAAGAGAGAGCTTTAAAAAACTTTGTGTTCTTGCTTCGCTGGTTTATCCTCAATTGTCTCTCTGTTTTAGAGTTGCCGAATGGTGGTGCTTATGAATGGTGGCGTTGCCGTATGCGCCTACGTGGCCGTTATAGTTTAAATTTAAATTTCGTCGGCAACAAGTAGTGTTATTAGAACAGAGCCGTCTATTGTAAGCATGCTTAATGCCACTGGCTGATCCATGATCAGGAAATATATAAGTATTTTGAATTTAACATGTAGCGAAATTGGAATTTTATACCAAGTAAAAAAACATTTCTCTGGGATATATGGGGTGAGGTACATTTCCTGAAAAGATCGTACTGTTGCCATTCTTTGAACAACTTATTTATTATTATTTATTAGTAGTTTATTTTGATAGGAATAGATGCCTCTAAAAAGTTCATGTCTGAAAATAAAACCATATTATACGAAAAAAATTTGTTTAATGCCAAATTTGCAGAAAAATTAAATATGTTAGAAAACTTCAACATTGATCTTTAAGATGTAAGATGTAAGGTAACCCACCAGTGGTTTTGGCACCACAGGTCTGGTACCTGTGATGGCCATATCCAGTGGTCGGGACGTCTAATAGCTATTAGCTATTAGCCAACTATAGTTGGTGGGAGCGAAACTGATGACAAAGTTAAGGAATTGGATGCGGACTGTAATGGATAACGATTTGTAGGATAGATGTTTTACCCAGAGAATGACCAGCACGCTATTATTCCGGCTACTGTCTCGTCGGCAAAAGTATTCTTTTCTTGTCAATTCTGAGACCTACGCGTATATATTTATAATTTAAGAGCGTGCGAAAACATTTAAAGCCATAAACATAAACATTTACAGAACCGGAGAGAAAACAAAACTGATGCCCGATAGACTCTATTTATACCCACACGTAACACAAACGAACGTATTCTGTCCTCAGATGGTATGGAGGAACACGCCCACCCTTCCTAGGTCATATTTTTTTCAGTGCTGTCAAATCACTATGACCCCTTTATCAAGGCCGAAAACTACAGGGGCTGGGTATCGGAGATCATAAGATATGTTTTTTTTATCTAAGCATTATAAAATTGATTTATTAAAAGTAAAATTTAGATTTAAATACTAAAATCTTAACTCTAAACATTTATAACTACAATAATTCCCCCAGAAATTCTGTCCATTCAAACGTTTCATTTAATTCCCCTTCTTCGAAATTATCTTTGTTTCCCCGCTATGGCTGTACAACAGCTGATCGCTCTCTTCGAAAACCAAGCTCTGGGCTCGTTCCCTTATATGGTCATTGACCCATGTAAACTTATGCTTCTACTAAAATTTGGTATAAATGAAATAGATTCACATCGGTGAAACCGATTAGATGCACTATTTAAATCTTACTCACTCTGTTGCGGTCCATCGGCGAAAGCGCTTTCACGATGCCTGCTGTTGGTTTGGAAGGTTAGCGATTTGTTAAATGGTTTTCACTGAATTCACTATTTCATTTTTTTTCCCCCTCCACCAAAAACATTCCAACTAAAATTAAATTTTAATTATTAACTAATTCTCTAAGTTATAGCTTTCGAGGTTCTCCCTCCCTACTATTTCCTTCTCTTCTTTACACGCACGTCGTATGCCGAAAATTCGAATTGCTTTTGCCTCTCTCTCACTTTAAGCGCTCTGTGTGGCACCGTGGGACAACTCGGGTTTTTTTTTTTGATAAATTTTCATTTCTTCTCTGTATAAATTTTGTTTTTTTTTATGGTTGCCACTAATTAATTATTTTGATCCACCATCTGAAGGCAAGAGAGGAGATAACCTGCACTAGGGAGTTCTCCTCTACCATAGGGCCATGAGTCGCGATCAAACACTCACCGAGTTAAGACGTGCCTAAAAATTTACGCGGAAGCTGCGCTAGCGCTAAAGCTACTATTAACAGTTATTCGATTCACAAAACAAAAGGAAACAAATCAGTGGTTGCTGATAAGCACTAACAAAGTGTTGTTGTTATCATGAACGACGACGAAGACGACACAACGGTTTGGAGATGGCAGAGAGTAAAACCGAAGCCAAAGGCAATCAAGAGACAAAACCAAGTCTCTCCGATTCTACTAAAGAAAAACATCGCTCTGGACTTTGCACCCAGCACCAGCTCCAATCAATACGGCCTCCTAAGCGACAGCACGCCAAATAACGGAAATAAAGACGAAAACGAAGCACTGGACATGATAACTGAAGACACCTTAGATGAATCTGCCAAGCCGCCACCTATATTCTTATCTGAAGTCAGTGATATAAAAGGAATGCTAGCTTATCTCGAGACTTAAATTAAAAAAGAGCTTTTCTTTTATAAAGTACAACGCGATGGTCATGTGAGAGTTATGGTAAAGTCTATTGAAGAATATAGGAAATTTGTTAAAAATCTTACTACAGAGTTTGTCAAATTTCACACATACCAGCTTAAACATGAGAGGGCATTCAGAGTTGTTATTAAAAATTTGCACTTCTCAACGGATATCGACTTAATTAAACAAGATGTGGAGTCCAAAGGTCACGCTGTTAGAAACATTAGTAATATTAAAAGTCGTGTAACCAAAGAGCCATTGAATTTGTTCTACTTAGACATGGAGCCCAACAATAAGAACTTAGATATATACAAAGTTAAACTCATTGGTAATTCAGTTGTTAATATAGAACCACCCCGTAAAACCAAAGAAATCGTTCAGTGCTATCGTTGCCAGGATTTTGGACACACAAAGTCATATTGTGCCAAAACTCACAGATGTGTGAAATGCTCTTTTAACCATCCTAGCAACACTTGTCCAAAAGATAAAGAGCAACCAGCAAAATGTGCCAACTGCAACGAAGATCATGCTGCTAGTTACAAAGGGTGTAAAGTCTATCAGGAACTTATATCAAAAAAATTTGTAAGCGGACGCAACCACCAGAAAAACACCAAAGATGACAATAATAAAAATGACCTTGCTACATCTCAATCATTTGCTCCGTTTAATAATTCGACCCAACAACCCAAAGATTACCAATCATACGCTCAAGCTGCTGCAGGAAATAGTATCTCGAACACGTCTCTAGAAAGAATAGAACAGCTTCTAGAAAAACAATCTCAACTTACCAATAATTTACTTAACATGATAATGTTACTTGTAAATAAGCTATGCAAATAAATCTTAACTTAGGAATATGGAATGCCAATGGGCTTTCCAACCATGTAAATGAAATATCTTTATTTTTAAAAACGAATGCCATTGACGTCATGCTTATTTCAGAAACACACTTCACTAGAAAATCTTTTTAGAGTTATTGGATACGACACAGTAAGAGCTGACCATCCGTCAGATAGAGCTCATGGAGGTGCTGCAATTATTGTCAAGCAGGGCCTTAAATTTCAAATCATGGACAGTACTAGGGAAAACGCTATGCAGGCTGCCACAATTGAGATTAAATGTATGCACTCAGATGAATCAATAACAGCGATTTATCTCCCACCAAGATTCACAATAAAAGAACTCGATTTTAAAAACTTTTTCCAAGGACTGGGAACAAAGTTTATCGTGGGAGGCGACTTCAATGCCAAACATCCATGGTGGGGATCCAGATTGACTAAGCCGAAGGGATTGGAGTTATACAAATGCCTACGAAACAATAACATAACAACTTTGTCAACTGGTGTGCCTACATACTGGCCAACTGATAGTCGAAAAATTCCAGATTTGATTGATTTCGTAGTATTCTCTGGAATCCCACAATCACACATGCGAGTAACGGAGAGCTTTGACCTTAACTCAGATCATTCTCCAATAATAGCAACTTACAGCACAATAGCCTATATGTTAGAAAAGCCCTATAAAGTCATTACAGCCTCTACAGACATTAACGCATTTAAAAGCTATTTAGACTCAGCTATAAGCCTGGACACTTCGTTAAAAACAGGAGAGGAGATAGACTATGCTGTGGAGCTTTTCACAAATACAATTCATAAAGCGAGCTACAGAAACACGAATCATGCTCTTAATTATCAACAACCAAACCAATTGTACCTTTCAACCGAACTTCGACAAAAAATACAAAATAAAAGGAATCTGCGAAAACGCTGGCAAGAAACTCACTACCCTGCTGACAAAAGATTATACAACAAGGCTGCATCTGAGCTTAGACAACTGCTGTCGAACTTACGCAATGAATCTCTAGCTGCGTATCTGAGAAACTTAGCTCCTAATTCCTGCAACAATGAATACAACCTATGGAGGGCGACTAAATACCTAAAGAAACCAGCTAAAAGAAACATAAAAATTCGCAAAAGCAATGGAACTTGGTGTAGGTCTAATAATGAACAAGCGGAAGCATTTGCACAACATCTGCATTCTGTATTTCAGCCAAACGATATAAATAATTATATAACAGAGACTGAAGTAGAAAAATTCCTTGAGTCACCCTGCCAAATGAGCTTGCCTATTAAAAGCATCAAATATGAAGAAGTTGTGACAGAAATCAAATGCTTGAACAATAAAAAAGCACCAGGCCCTGATAAAATAGACGGCATCACCCTAAAAAGTTTAACACCAAAATGCATTCGGTTTCTCACTCTTGTGTTTAACGCGATTCTCAGACTAGACCACTTTCCAAGTCAATGGAAATGTGCAGAGATCATTATGATCCTAAAGCCAAACAAAATAGAAACGGAATTGACATCATACCGTCCCATTAGTCTGTTGACAATATTCTCGAAAGTGTTTGAAAAAATACTATTGAAGAGAATGTTGCCGATTTTGGACAAGCTTTCCATCATTCCTGAATACCAATTCGGATTCAGGAGAGGTCACGGGACCCCTGAGCAATGTCACAGGGTCATTAATGATATAGTTTCTGCATTTGAAAACAAAAAGTACTGCACTGCTGCATTTCTTGATGTTCAACAAGCGTTCGATCGAGTCTGGCACAATGGTTTATTGTACAAGATAAAGAAATGGCTACCTGGTCCGTACCATTTATTAATCAAATCATATCTGACTAAAAGATGCTTTTACGTGCAGCAAAAAAATGATACATCAACACTACTTCTCATCAACGCAGGCGTCCCACAAGGAAGCGTATTGGGACCAATTCTCTACACCCTAGGCACGGCCGACATGCCAGTTACAAATAACTGCACTGTTGCAACATATGCTGATGATACAGCCGTTTTAGCCACAAGCAAATCTATAAATGAAGCTTCCGAACTCCTGCAGTGTGAGCTAAGCCTAATTGAAGACTGGTTCCTTCGATGGAAAATTAGAATCAACTCCCTGAAATCCGTCCAAATAACTTTTTCATTAAGACCAGGTAGCTGCCCAATTGATACACTTAATGGCTCACCAATTCCACAAAGTACCTGTGTGAAGTATCTCGGCTTGCATCTCGACCGCAGATTAACATGGAAAAACCACATTAAAGCAAAATGTTAACAACTCAGACTTAAAACTTTAAAAATGTCCTGGTTGATAAGTCGAAAATCAGAAACCACTTTGGAAAACAAAATTCGCCTCTACAAATCCTGAAGCCTGTTTGGACCTACGCTATACAGCTCTGGGGAACTGCTAGCAACTCAAATATTGAGATACTTCAGCGTTACCAATCAAAAACTTTGCGACTCATTGTCAATGCTCCTTTTTACGTATCTAATGCAAATATACACAAAGATCTTAATATTCCAACCATAAAAGAAGAAATAAATAAAACTAGTAAGAAATACATCGACAGACTCCACAACCACGAAAATAATTTAGCCTTAAGTCTAGTAGACAATAGTTTAACAGTAAGAAGACTGAAAAGATACCACATTCTCGATCTCCCCGACAGATAAATCCAACAAACTGAAAAGATGTTATATATAATAGCAGGGCTCATTGGAAAACTGCTATTTCTGTTAATTTAATATTAATTATACAATTTACTTATTGTTTAAACAGACAGATTGTAAATAAAAAGAAGAGAAAAAAAAAAAACCATAGGGCCATGTTGCCTTGATTTATTTCTTTTTTTAGGTTAACTTTTTATACCCGTACTCAAAAAAGAGTTGAGATTTGTGGTAAAAGTGGATGTGTGTAACGTAGAGAAGGAAAATTTTCCGACACCATAAAGTATATATATTCTTGATCAGCATCAATAGCCGAGTCGATATAGCCATGTCTGTCTGTCCGTCTGTCTGTCTGTCCGTCTTGTTGAGCGCCTGGATCTCAAAGACTATTAGAGCTAGGGCAACCAAATTTGGTTTCCAGGCTCATGTGATATCACACTGCTACAAGTGTATTTCAAAATTTCGCCCCGCCCCCTTCCACCCACACAAAGGACGAATATCTGTGGCAGGCACAATTTTAAAGATACGATAAAACTAAAAACGCAGTATCGTAGAGAATGTCCATATCTACCAGATTGCCGAAGATTGAATCAAATCGGATCATAATTATTGCCAAAATGAAGAAATTAATTTTCTGTAGGTTCCCCCGCCTCCACCAGCCAGAGACATGATACTCTATCTCCTTCTCGCTTGCACACTCTGCCGCGTTCAGTGCGCGAGCAACCCCTAGCGGAGGAGATCTAGAATCTAAATGGTACATGTATAATCTACATGTTAGATGTAAAATATACATTGTAGATGTAGCTGTAGATAACAAATGTAGCAAAAAAATGTAAAATGTAAAATTTTTTTTTTTAATCTAAAATTCTAAAAAATTGTAAGCTCAAAAATGTGTATACTGACTGAGTACGGGTATAAGTAGAGTCGCGTCCCCAGAAGCGACTCACACGTTCCTTCTCGTTTTTTATATTTTCTTTTCCTCTTTTTTCACTCTAAATGGATTTCTACTTCCACACTTTTCCCGCATCGCTTTTCCTTTAATTTTCTCTGGTGGATTACTAAATTGTTAAAGTTATTTTCCCCGAAGAAACCTCGAAATGGGCTTAGCCTATACCGCGCGCTGCTGCTCCACGCTGGAGTCTGTCCCGCTCTTTGGAGCGCCTTTGCCTAGCTCGAATTTTTGAACTCGCTAGCGCCGGCCGTTCCACTGGTTTAGTTTCCCCGCAGCTTTACATTCCCCTGTTGGTTAATGCACTAATGATCGTTTGAGGCTTCCTAAACGGGAATAAACAATATTCTCTTTAATTCGACTGCTGCCACCCCTCTAGTAATTTTTTCTTGGATTTCCTTCCACTTACCCGTGGATCTGGCACCAAAGAAAATAATTGAAATTTCTTTCGGTCGACTGCTTCGTCTATCCCGCGATAGCACTGATTTAGCTAAAAATTGAACTTTTGATATTTTCCTCCACTATCTTTCACTTGTTACATACCTATAGTAGATGTATGTACCACGAGCACTGGTCTTCACTGGTCAGTGTCCACCAAAGAAAAGAAAGATCGCCATTCTGCATCGACTCTCTGAACCTACTTTCCCTTTTCGACCCTTCAACTGTCAACTTTCGATCTCCTTTCCCCAAATGTACACCTTGACCAGTAGGTGGCGTTGCCTTACCCCTTCCGCGCTGTTAAGGCGCACAGTCTTAGAGCCACTGGGTACTTTAAATCAAAATTAAAAAAAAACCCCAACAGCTACGGGCACCTTACAAATCCCCTCTGCCAAAATCAGACAGGTAATATGCTAGATCCGTCCATTGACTGAAACCACAAGGCTGATTAAACCCGTAGCTTTGACGCCACTACTGCCGCATGTCTTTCGCATGATACTTGCCAATGCATTTTCCCTGCAGATCTTCCAGTTCATAGATCGAGTTTCCTATTTTATTTCTAACTCTCGCCTTTACAAATACATTGCCAAGTTTCGCATTGTAACCAGCCGGGAAACTGCTTTGCTTGAAGTTTCTTCTAAACACCTCCTGTCCCACTTTATACGACACTATTCGCGATCTCTTATCATACTGCCGTTGATTACGCTCGTTTTGTTTTTGCATAGCATCGGTGGCCTTTTTACGGACTACCTCTAGCGAATCTTCTTTCGTAAATGTTGCGTTCCTGTCTTCAAGCAATTTCAACGACCTTAGAAGTGAATATGTTCCCCCCGATGTAATCATCTGCTGCCCAAATACCATATAATAGGGAGTCGTGCCTATGCCCGAATGGATTGCTGATCTCAAGGCACAACAAATGCTGCTCAGATGCTCATCCCAATCCTTCTGATCCGGACGGATATAAGCTCGAATGGCAGCTATGACCGATCGATTTACGCGCTCCGATGCATTTGCTTGCGGAGCATGCACGGCCGTGAGCGTATGTTTTATTCTGTGCGTTCGCAACAGAGTTTGGAAAGTGTCTGCTCTAAACTGGGAGCCATTATCCGAAAACACGATTTCCGGAACGCCAAAAGTGTGGAAAAGTTCTTCCTTCAGATATTTTATAACCACCTCAGCTGTTAGTTTCTTGACCGGTTTTAGAAAAACAAACTTTGAGTAATGATCTAGAACGATAAATATTCCGATGTGACCGCTTCGTGATCTCGGATACGGACCCAAGAAGTCGATGTAAAGCCTTTGGAAAAATCTCTCTGACTCCGCCGGTGTCCCAATAGGAGGTCTCAAAGTGGCATTAGGTGGTTTTGTTGACTTGCATTGACTACAAGCAGTAATGTATGTTTTAACGTCGTTCACCAGTCCTGGCCAATAATAGTACCGCCTGGATACGCTCTAACGTCTTATGTATCCCTCCATGAGAAGCCAAGGGATGGTCATGTGCTTTCTCAAGCACTTCCTTTACCAACTCTTTTGGTACCCAAAGCTTCCACGCATACGAATCATGCACCAGATCCCCTGTCGAGTGTTCTGAGCGACGATAAATAAACCCATCAACCACTTTCACATCAGGGAGTTTCGAACTATTGGCTTCTACACGTTCGATTAGATCTAAATAATCGGCTGACTTAAAATGTGGAGAATCCGTATCTACCAATAACCCATGGTTCAACTCAATTGCCGCTATGTCGTCCTCATGGACTCTCGATAAAACGTCCGGAACTACATTTAATTTTCCTTTTCTGTGCTCAATGTGAAATCGAAACCCTTGCAGTTTGAGTGACCATCTTGCTAGTCGTGAGTGCAGGTCGCTTTGTGACATCAGCCACTTTAAGGAGGCGTGGTCCGTGATAACTGTGAACTCGTGTCCCTCGACAAATGCTCTAAATCGCTTAATGCTAACAAGTGCCGCCAGACATTCCTGCTCCGTTACGGTGTAATTTCTCTGTGCCCTATTTAGCTTTTTGGATACAAAAGCTATTGGTAGTTCCTCTCCATCCTCCGTTTTCTGTACCAATACTCCTCCCACTCCTGATTTGCTTGCATCGCAGTGAATGAAGAATGGCTTAGAGAAATCTGGGCTGCGCAAAACTGGAGCACTGCAGAGTAATTCCTTTAGCTCAACAAAGGCTTTCCTCCCCTCTTCGGACATGACAAATTTCTGCTTTTGTTTCAAAAGATCCGTTAGCGGAGCTGAAACCGAAGCAAAGTTGAGAATAAATTTTCGATACCAACCAGCCAAACCCAAAAAGCTTCTTAGTGCTCTTAACGTTTTTGGCAACGGAAAATCGGTAATAGCCGAAATTTTCTCGGGATCGGTCTTAATGCCTCCCTCACCTATTATATGTCCGAGATATTTAACTGATTTCATACAAAAATGACTTTTTCCTATGTTTATCGTTAAACCAGCCTTCTGAATATGCGATGAAACCGTTTTCAGTACTTCCATGTGTGAGTTAAAACTATCCGAAATTATGAGCAAGTCATCCAAGTACACGAATACTTCGTTGCGAAGGGAACACGGAATTACTTTATCCATTAGTCTCGACATTGTTTGGGGTGCATTACACAACCCGAATGGCATGACCCTATACTGATACAAAGGTCTACCTGGTATAGTGAAGGCCGTTTTAGGTCTTGAGCCTTTTTCGAGCGGAATTTGCCAGAAAGCATCTTTCAAGTCCAAGCTTGATATAAAGTTTGCTCTTGGCAGTCTGCTTAGGATGCCATCAATCTGGGGAAGGGGATAGGCATCTTTTTCCGTTACTGCGTTCACCTTTCTACTGTCCAAGCAAAGTCTGACTTTCCCTGGTTTCTGAACTAAGACAACTGGCGAGGACCATGCGCTTTCCGACTCCTCAATTACTCCTAGCTTGATCATCCTGTCTACTTCCGCGTAGAGAAGCTTCTCTACTGCAGGTGAAACCGAAAAATGCCGTTGTTTAATGGGCTTGGCGTTCCCTGTGTCTATAACATGGGTCATAATAGATGTCTTGCCAAGACCCGAAACTGCAAAGGAAGGAAACTGTCCCACTACAGTTTTTAACGCGTCTTCTTGGGCGGGTGACAGGATGTGTTTACCCTGGGATGCATTGATTTCTGCTATCTGCAAAGGCGATGGCAACAGGTTAAAGAGTTTCCAAAAATCTATCCCTAAGTATAAGTCTTGACTTAGAGAGGGAATGATAAATAGCTCTATCTCCTTGGACTCTCCTTTAAACTCTATATTAGTTCTTAATTTGCCTACAATTTGCTGCCTATTTCCATCAGCCGTACTTGCGCTCGACATTATCTTCTTAAATGGTCTTCCGCTACATATGATTTCGTTCGCTAGATGACCCCCCACACAACTCATTCCAGCGCCCGTATCCAACAAACCCGTTTTAGCTTCTTCGAACAATATAACTTTTGCGTACGGACGTTGGTCCCCATTTTTCTTTTTAATGGAGTTTATATATTTTGCGGCTTTCCAAAAAGCCTTTAGACGCTTCGTGCTTCGCGAGACGGTTTTTATCAGATTTGACTTACAAGGTAAAACTAACTTTCTAAAACTATCTATCTTTCTATGCCAGTAAAAAGGTATTTCTTCCGTTGCTTGAACCAATTCGATCGCCTTTTCTGGTCTTTCCGGACGACTGTCTGCTTCTAATCCTGCTTCGTCGGTTGTCGTTGTGGAACACCCGTCAGCGGACGAGTATCTGATGGGTTCCCTTTCCCGTTTTTTTGACATCTTTGGCAGGATGGTTTGTAAGTATTCGGGATACCACAGCCGTAGCAGAATATCTTTCTCTTCGCTGCACAGTCTTGATACCTATGGCCTTCCTTCCGACAGTTCCAACAAACTAAAGCCATCGCCCCGATTTCTACATCCGCTTCACCCTCTGAAAACTCAGTTGCTTCGTCGCTGATTGATTCCTCGACGAGCTCCGCGACCTGCTTTTTGAAAGGTGCTGCCTTTTGATAACCGTGAGTACGTTTCACTTCTTCCAAAAAGCATTCCCTCTTTCTGCAAATGTCCCGTAAAGTTTCAATCGAATTAAGCTGAATGTTTAAGATTTCGTGTTGAATCTCCGGCCTCAAATTCCTTCGAACAATTTCAATCAAGGTATTGTCCGATAGGGGCTGATCTAGCCTGTCAGTCAGCTTCTGAATAGAATCAAAAAATACCTCAAACGTCTCTTTTTCTTTTTGTTTCCTATCTCTTATCATTTGCCTTATATCGACGTCTGTCCGAGGGTCTCTGAAATGCTTTCTTAAGGCCATGCAAAGGTCTCTCCAACGCACCACTCCAGCAGTCTTGTGGTACCGCCAATAAAAGTCGGAAGCTTTACCTTCAAACAAGGTGTTTGCGTTGCCACATAAAAGAGCGAAATTTCCATCCAGAGTTTGATGGGTCAGGGCTTCTACACGATATATAAAGCTGTCCACACTCAACCCATCTAAAGCTCCCGAGAACCTTAGTTTCCAATTGTTCATGATGTGTCCCACTTTATCAGGCCTTTGAGCTAAGTCCGTCCCAGAAGATCTCGATATAGATCGCCCCGATGGAGGAGATTCCAAAACCTCATTTACCCCAGAGATACCTAAAAGTTGATCGAGGGATGCGTTATCGGTTGGATGATTGGTCGGTGGTTGCTGTTGTATATTTCCCAAATGAGCTGCGATATTGTTGGTAATAAGTGTTGCCATCTTCTCTGTTAGCTGAGTTAACAACTCGTTCTGCATTGCCATCACCGCTGCGTTTATCTGTGCGGTCATGATGCTTGAGCTGGTTGATGCCTGTTGATCAAGTGGTGGTTCCGTTGAGTTATCCTCGCTCGGATCCCCTACCCCCGATCGCGTTCTTGTCGGTAGCTGAACAGGTTGAAACGATTTTGTTGCGGTGCATTGTAACTTGCAAGTAGGGCATGTGTTTGTGGCCTTGAAATGCGTTTTAATACAGGACTTGTGAAATTCATGATCGCACCTTGTCCTAAAACTATCCGAATCTGCTATTCCCTTTTTACACAAAGCACATTTTGGCGGCGCTGCCCCCGCTTCATCGTCTGAACGATCTAACCCCATGTTGATAATCCTCTATCTCTCTAAGTATGTAATACTAATTTTAATGGCTTTAAAAAAAAATTATATACAAAATAGGTATATATAATATAGGTAAAGATAAATAAAGATAAAGATTTATAAACGGTAATCCCAAAAAAAACGATACGATAGCAAAAAAATGATCTCCGATATTTTAGCTCCCTGCAGAGCCCTAATTAACTTCCGTTATAGTATCACAGTGTACATATAAACAAAGAGGAAACAAAACACACAGGCTGAAATACTTGGTCATGGTAACTTGTAAGAACATTAGACAGTGGAGATTTATAAAAATCACTCAATCTGTTATCAAAGTCCTACAAATTCTCGACTCTTCAGTCCTCAGCTATAGATCTTGGCCAGCTCTCTTACTTAGTCCATCTTTCGTGGTCAGGCGTCCCGTTTACTACTTGACCCGCCTGCATTTCCGATGCAATTGATAAGGGACGTACGCGTGAGAACCCGCTGCCATAGGTACGATAGGAGAGTGAGTCGTAGCTTTGACTACGATAGATGTGGTCAGCACCTAGCTCTTGGGAGCCAAGTCCGCTGTGATCCGAATCACCTGATCATAGTTGCATAAAACTCACTGGAAAATAGATAGTTCATTCGAGCCCACATCAGTCATGGTCAGGTAAGAGTCTCTCAGAGGACTCCCCCTGCTATCCTTAGCTTGAATAGGGAATGAAATTTAGCGGAAATTAAAAGTGAATCATCAAGCCGCTTTGATGACACTAAACAGTGCACCAAAAGACAACAAATGACTTTACTGATCTTTAAAATTTATCGTAGAATAAGGAAAGAAGATAGTAGTTGGCCATCAGCAATGTAAAGTGAGCCACTTTCGTTTTCATTTATATAAAACAAATACGTTGTGGCCCCACGTTGGGCGCCAAATATATATAATTATTCTTTTATAATCATTATTGTAATGGATAACGATTTGTAGGATAGATGTTTTACCCAGAGATTGACCAGCACGCTATTATTCCGGCTACTGTCTCGTCGGCAAAAGGATGGTATTCTTTTCTTGTCAATTCTGAGACCTACGCGTATATATATATAATTTAAGAGCGTGCGAAAGCATTTAAAGCCATAAACATAGACATTTACAGAACCGGAGAGAAAACAAAACTGATGCCCGATAGACTCTATTTATACCCACACGTAACACAAACGAACTTACTCTTCCTCAGATGGTATAGAGGAACACGCCCACCCTTCCTAGGTCATATTTTTCCAGTGCTATCAAATCACTATGACCCCTTTATCAAGGCCGAAAACTACAGGGGCTGGGTATCGGAGATCAAAAGATATTTTTTTTTTATCTAAACATTATAAAATTGATTTATTAAAAGTAAAATTTATATTTAAATACTAAAATCTTAGCTCTAAACATTTATAACTACAATGATTCCCCCAGAAATATTCTGTCTAGTCAAACGTTTCATTTAATTCCCCTTCTTCGAAATTCTCTTTGCTTCCCCGCTATGCTGTACAACAGCTGATCGCTCTCTTCGAAAACCCAGCTCTGGGCTCGTTCCCTTATATGGTCATTGACCTATGTAAACTTATGCTTCTACTAACATTTGGTATAAATGAAATAGATTCACATCGGTGAAACCGATTAGAAAAATTATAGGCGCTATTTAATTCTTACTCACTCTGTTGCGGTCCATCGGCGAAAGCGCTTTCACGATGCCTGCTGTTGGTTTGGAAGGTTAGCGATTTGTTAAATGGTTTTCACTGAATTCACTATTTCATTTTTTTTTTCCTTGCTCCCAAAAAAAAAATTCAAATTAAAGAGAATAACGCACTTACAATTTAACTATTAACTAATTCTCTAAGTTACATCGTTCGAGGTTCTCCCTCCCTTCTATTTTCCTTCTCCTCTTTACACGCACGTCGTATGCCGAAAATTCGAACTGCTTTTACCTCTCTCTCTCACTTTAAGCGCTCTGTGTGGCACCGTGGGACAAACTCATAATTTTCATTTTTTTTGATAAATTTTCATTTTTTTTTCTGTATAAATTTTGTTTTCTTTTATGGTTGCCACTAATTAATTATTTTGAGCCAGCATCTGAAGGCATGAGAGGAGATAACCTGCACTAGGGAGTTCTCCCCTACCACAGGGGTTTTAGGTTAAAAAGAATTTTTTTTTCTTATCCTCTTTTATCACTCTAAATGGGTTTCTACTTCCACACTTTTCACGCATCACTCACTTTTCGTTTAATTATTCTGGTGGATTACTGAATTGTTAACGTTATCTTAATCAGAAACCTCGAAATGGCTTAGCCTATACCGCGCGCTGCTGCTCCACGCTGGAGTCTGTCCCGCTCTTTGGAGCGCCTCTGCCTAGCTCGACTTTTCGAACTCGCTCTCGCTAGCGCCGGCCGTTCCCCTGCATTTAGTTTCCCCGCAGCTTTACATTCCCCTGTTGATTAATGCACGGATGATCGTTTGAGGCTTGCCGCTGCTTTTGCTTGCGTTAAAACTGAAAATTGGGTGCCAAACCTAAACGGGAATAAACAATATTCTCTTTAATTCGACTTCTGCCACCCCTCTCGAAATTTTTTTTTCTTGGATTTCCTTCCACTTACCCGTGGATCTGGCACCAAGAAAATAATTGAAATTTCTTTCGGTCGACTGCTTCGCCTATCCCGCAATATCACTGATTTGGCTAAAAATTGAACTTTTGAGATTTTTCTCCACTATCTTTCACTTGTTACATACCTCTAGTAGATGTATGTACCACGAGCACTGGTCTTCACTGGTCAGCGTCCACCAAAGAAAAGAAAGATCGCCATTCTGCATCGACTCTCGGAACCTACTTTTCCTTTTCGACCCTTCAACTGTCAACTTTCGCTCTCCTTTCCCCAAATGTACACCTTGACCAGTAGGTGGCGTTGCCTTACCCCTTCCGCGCTGTTAAGGCGCACAGTTTTAGAGCCACTGGGTACTTTAAAAAAAAAAAAAAAAAAAAAACCCCCAACTGCCGGGCCCCTATAAGGGTTCTGGGGGGCACGGACCTTCCCCCGAAGTGACGCATTCGGCTCCCGAATCTGCATCACCAGCAGCGATCGTTGCCCTTGGAGTAACAAACTGCTGCACTGAAGGAGTGTTCGGAGTAAGTTTTTGGGATGCCGGCGGACATGAGGCAGCCGGTACTTGCAAGTCCCGCCGAGTAGACTTCTTTCGCCTCGGAGACTCAGCCAGCAGCTATAAACTGCTGAACTGAGTCTCCATGGCCAAGAGCCGAACATATTGCTGTTTAAAGCCCACGATCAACTCTTTAAAGCCACTCCGCGTCTGCCTCATGAACGAACGCATGTCGTTTTCCACAGCACGGCATTCCTTACAACTATAATGCAGGCCGTTGTTTCGGGAAATGGAATCTCCTACACGGCCCGAGATCCCTACACATTTTACATGCACTACGATTTCGCAAAGACATCAAGGGATAACCTGCATCTTGCATCTTTTTTTTTCTGGCACAGACAACGTCAAAGTCCTTTAATTTTTTTTTTGTCGAGAAAAACAAGTTCAGAACAAATAACAATCTGACTAATGTGAAGAGCAAATTCTTTAAGCGATGCTTAAAGCGAAATCGGTAAAACTAAGATGAGAGAGGAGAGTGGGTTTAAGTGAAAGCTGCACAGAAAGTTACGAGAGCGAGAGAGAAAGAACAGTTATTGAGATTTGCGTGATAGGACAGTTTTAATATTATTTGTCTACTTATAATGGTAACGGGGCAACCTTATGGATTGGGCGACGAAAAACTCCGTTGGCTGTTTTCAAATCGACCACTCGGTCTCGATTATCATGGCCAGGGATTGTCGAAACGATCCGAGCCAGCTGCCAGTGTAACCGAGGAAAGTTATCCTCATGAACCATGAACTAGTTTAAGCCATTTGGAACGAAGCTGTAGCTCGTGCAAATAGTCGCGCCGAAAGAGGTCTCACATCCGCTGCTTCAGAAAAGTGATGCGCTGAAACTGTGATGAAGTGATGATATCTTTTTCATTGCTACAGTCTGATCTGGAAGTGCCTGCAAAGATAAACACGCTGGTAAATGGCTTCTCCGTCATTTGGGTCTTCGGAGTTCAAGTTTGATTCTGCAGCGTTTTTAACAAGCAGTGTCTTCATTGACTTTACGGCCGCCTCCCACACGCCACCAAAATGTGGGGCACGAAGCGGAATTCAGATAAGGTCGCATGCATTTCAGTCTAAAACTGTTGTGTCGAACTAATTGAATTTTCATCAAAGAATTTTCGCTTAAAGTATTCGAGCTGGGTCCTTGCACCAACAACATTTTTTGAAACAGAGAATGAACGAATTTGTTGATAGGTCTGATAGCCACTCGGCATGCACCGTTTTTGTTGCAAAGAAAACGAACATAGCAACATATGTTTAATAAGGTGCCTGCCGCGAATTCGATACGTGGTTTTAAAGGGGCCACATATGTAGATCCACTCCAGTAATATAGAAGGGTCGACGGTCCAAAAATCAAACGGCATGGAGGGAACCCAAAATTTGATTACTATGTTTTGGCTTATAGTGCAAGCAATGCACACATTTCTTCACGACTTGCCTAAGCAGTCTTCGAGCACCGATTATCCAAGCTTCTGATCTGCCTATACCGGTTAGAGCCTTGGGTGCAGCGTGCATGTGCTTCCTGTGTAGGTGCTCAACAAACATCCACGTAATCCTATGTATAAAACAGCCGCGCACAGATCCAGATCCAGATCCGGAATGTCTCTATTAATCTAATGCAAGAGGAACGAGCAGAAGTAAATGAATTTAGAAGTTGCCCATATTGCACAGGTTCGCCCTGCACAATTACCACGTCGAATTCGACCTGTAGCCTTGTATCGCGCTGCTTTTGCAATAGCGCAATAGCCTACCAAGATCTTCTCTGCGTTGATATCGGTTCATTGTATGTCGTATGATAGCATTGCAACGCATTGAAGTTTCAATCGGAAACCCGGCATATGATGCGCTGGTGGGAAGGTAAAACTGTCCGTTTTGACTCATCCGCCACAGCCATTTTAACTGTTTCTCTATGGATATACAATCCAATCAAAACATTCCCTGGCAAATATAAAAAATATAACGAATGCTTTCAAATTACGTCATTTGGAGAAAAAGTTGTTGAACAAGAAACATTTTTAATTTTTTTTTTTTTTTTTTCGACATGGCTTTAAAACATTTAAGTTCACGGGAAATGTCACCATCGAGCGGGCTCTTTGTTACTGCCAACAAACGAAGATCATAAGTTCCTTCAGGTCTATTTCGTTGGACACTCAAAAATATAACTTTATTGGCGTCGTGCAATTTTTACTGAGACTAAACGTGAAATGATATACCAATTGCAAAATCTTCTGCATGAGAATTGGTCAGATTGTTTAAAACCGCATTGGATACAATGTATTCTGACGACCACAAAATCATTATCAGAGCAGACAAAAGACCAGCTGGAGGCCATGCAAGACAATTCAATGCTCCAACTGTCAATGAAGTAGCAGTGGTAATTGTTGGAGAGAATGTAGAATCACGCGATATCGTTTTAAAGCGTCGGGATGGCGGACAATTGCAACGAGTACTCATCGGTCATATGATTCCCTTCAATACCCATTGATGTTCTGTCGTGGAGAGGATGGCTATCATTTAAATATTAAGACGGTCAATGCAACCACAGGTTCGTTTAAATATCATTACTTATTTTTTTCATTCTACAACTAAGGTGGATAATATTATCGCGGAAATATCGAAGGTTGTTTCAACAGTACTGCGACATGTAAGTAAAGGTGAAAATGGAACGGGTCCATTTCGTTCGTTTTAATCAGTCAAAGTTACGATCAGGAGTCCGATGAACCTATTGGGCTCTGAGGTGGCTCAGAGGGGGCTTAGCTGAGGCCACCGGACGGGTCGCAGGTTGCGGATAGCGAACGGCCTACCCTAGTGGGTAGGTCAGCTGGGAATAAGCCGGCATCCCAAAGAGAAGCAACTAAGTTGGGTCTGAGGGAGAGTACCGAAAATAAGCAGTCCCGGACAGCCAGCGGGTGTTCGCGAAGCAGCAACACTGACGATGCGGTTGTGATGCGGCCTCTCATTAAGTAGCTCACACACTCCCATACCTACACATTACCTACCCACATCCCAACCCCAACATTCACCTCACACCGGGCCGGACTAAGGTGACACTCGACCCGTGCCAAGAGTCAGCCTGGCTGGAGGCCCGGTATAAAAACTAGCCCAGTCGCGAACGGAGAGCTCAGGGACTTGGCAGCCCCCTGTTCTAATGATGCCTTACCTGGGCAACGTGGATCTCTGCCCGGGCTGACCGTTCCCCTTCTCTGCGTCTCGTGGGAAATGTGAATAACAAGCAACAAAAAATAACAAAAAACAACAAAAAAAAATGAGACTGGCGCTCCCCAAATGTCAACAGGGAGCAATCCCGAGCAGGGGAAGGCAGTGGCCCAAAGGCCTGGCCTAACCCGCTCAATCGCAGGTAAATCCTGCTTGGTGGAAGGTACCGGTACGAACTCGGTGGGGTCCCATCCCGAATCCGGGGTGGGCGGCATTTTAAAACCCAAAACGGAAACCTTGGAGAGGCAGCTAAGCAATACTGCGGCTGCCCGACCTTCTGGTAAAGTGGAGGGAGACGATTTGCTGTCGACCAGCGCCCAAGCCAAATATACATACGCCGAAAAGAGGAGTGCAGGTCTCATACTCCGTCGGCAGAATGCAAGTACGGAGACCAGCCCGTCGGCCGACTGGCTGAAGAAGGTGGAGTGGGCCACGGCGGTGCTTCCCGACTTCAGCATGAAGCCCCCAAGGGAGGTTCCTCAGCCTAAAAGGCAACGCTCCCAGGAGACGCCAGGACCTGCGGCGAAAAGCTCAAGGGTCCTGGCAAATATATCCTTCACACAGATTGCCAAAGAAAGGACACTTATCGGTTTCCTGGATAGAGGCAGTGCAGATGGAACGATCCCAAGGAGCCAGTGGAAGTCGGTGAAAGCGGCATTGGCCGACCGCTGCTTCGAGCTGCTGGAGAAGGACCCTGGGCCACCCCCAATCTGTAAGGACATGGGATGGTTCCAGGGAAACACAAAGATCGGGGCCGGAACAGTATGGCTATCTCGCGGACTCGACCTTCATGAAGGAGTTCGAGGCAATATGTTGCGAGGACGGGCATGTCATCGACGACTCGGACGCCGACACGACAGTGGTGGAGATTGATCATAACGATGTCTCTAAGACTTCTGCAGATCAATATCCACCACTGTAAAGCAGCATCTGCTGCTGTCATACTCCGCTTGGTTTCAAGCGGAGTCGACGTAGTCCTAATCCAGGAGCCTTGGGTGGTCGGAGGCAAGGTCTGTGGATTAGCGATGAAGGAGTGCTCGTACCTGCATACTTGCCAAAAGACACCTAAAGTTGTGGCATACGCGTACGATGTTGCCATCATCTTCTCGGGAAAATTCCCTCAAACACTTTGCGATCTAATGACTGCAAAGCTCACGCGACTGTCTGAATGGACAAAGTCACGAGGACTGGGAGTCAATCCCTTGAACACGGAACTTGTATTGTTCACAACCAAATACAAAGTTCCTCCTCTCAACCCCCCAATACTAAACGGATTCAGGCTCTCCTTCAGCGACAATGCCAGATACTTAGGGTTGGTATTTGACAAGAAGCTGTGTTGGAACCTGAATATCAAAGACAGAGTGAAGATGGCCACTAGCCCTTTACACTTGCAAAAAGGCAATTGGCTTGAAATGGGGCATGAACCCACGTATAGTCCAATGGATATACCTAGCAATAGTTGGGCCAATACTACTCTACGGAGTCGCAGTGTGGTGGCCTGCCCTATCAAAAAAGACCATCACTAAACAACTGGGGAAAATACAACGAATGAAATGATGCGCTAAATGCCATCCTATGCCTCCAGAGCCTAGACCTTGCAGGCAGGGAGCAGGCACAGATGGCTCAAAACTGGACAAAAAGGTCGGAGGGGGAATCTACTCCAAACAACTAAACATAAGACACTCTTTCAGGCTTACAGATCACTGCAGTGTCTTCCAAGCGGAAGTCATAGCGATCAATGAAGCTTTGGGGTGGCTTTGTGAAATTGCCACTATGGCAACTCATTTAAACATCTACAGTGACAGCCAAGCTGCGATCAAATGATCAGCATCAATAGCCGAGTCGATAGAGCCATGTCTGTCTGTCCGTCATGTTTGACGCCTGGATCTCAGAGACTATTAGAGCTAGGGCAACCAAATTTGGTTTCCAGACTCATGTGATATCACACTGCTACAAGTGTATTTCAAAATTTCGCCCCGCCCCCTTCCGCCACCGCAAAGGACGAAAATCTGTGGCAAGCACGTTTTTAAAGATACGATAAAAATAAAAACGCAGTATCGTAGAGAATACCCATATCTGTCAGATTGCCGAATCTGAATTAGATCGGATCATAATTATAGCCAGAATGAAAATTTAATTTTCAGTTGCTTTGCCCGCCCCCTCCTGAATGAGACCCGCTACCTATCTCTTTCTCGCTCGCACACTCTGCCGCGTTCAGTGCGCTAGCAACCCCTAGCGGAGGAGACGTAGAATCTAAAAGGAACATGTACAATCTACATGTTAAATGTGGAATATACATTGTAGATGTAGATGTAGATAACAGATGTAGCAAAAAAAATGTAAAATGTAAAATTTTTTTTTAATTCTAAAATTCTAAAAAATCATACTCCAAAATGTAAATACTGACTGAGTACAGGTATAAGTAGAGTCGCGTCCCCAGAAGCGACTCACACGTTCCTTCTCGTTTTTATAATATATTTCTTCTTCTTTTTCCTCTTCCTTAGGTTTTACATAATGAATAGTTATATTGTTTTTTGTTATTTTCTTAAATTTAACAATTAAATACCCAATTATGCTTATTATTGATAAAATGAACATATTTATTATCAGGGCCGGTTTTAGAGCAGGGCGAGCGGGACGGTCGCCCTGTGTGCCAAATTATAGTGGGCGTCAAATTCTCAATGGGAATTTTTATACCCGTACTCAAAAAAGAGTTAAGGGGTATATTAGATTTGTGGTAAAAGTGGATGTGTGTAACACAGAGAAGGAAAATTTTCCGACCCCATAAAGTATATATATTCTTGATCAGCATCAATAGCCGAGTCGATAGAGCCATGTCTGTCTGTCCGTCTGTCCGTCTTGTTGGACGCCTGGTTCTCAGAGACTATAAGAGTTAGGGCAACCAAATTTGGTTTCAAGACTCATGTGATATCACACTGCTACAAGTGTATTTCAAAATTTCGCCCCGCCCCCTTCCGCCCCCACAAAGGACGAAAATCTGTGGCAGGCACAATTTTAAAGATACGATAAAACTAAAAACGCAGTATCGTAGAGAATGACCATATCTGTCAGATTGCCGAATCTGAATTAGATCGGATCATAATTATAGCCAGAATGAAGAAATTAATTTTCAGTTGCTTCCCCCGCCCCCTTCTGCAGAGGATTCTATACTCTATCTCTTTCTCGCTCGCACACTCTGCCGCGTTCAGTGCGCGAGCAACCCCTAGCGGAGGAGATGTAGAATCTAAATGGTACATGTAAAATATACATGTAAGATGTCAAATATACATTGTAGATGTAGATAACAGATGTAGCAAAAAAATGTAAAATGTAAAATTTTTTTTTTAATTCTATAATTCTAAAAAATCATGCTCCAAAATGTAAATACTGACTGAGTACGGGTATAAGTAGAGTCGCGTCCCCAGAAGCGACTCACACGTTCCTTCTCGTTTTTTATAGATTTGGGGCTTTAAACATGCCTAGTGATATTTTTTTTTTCTATGGCAAATCTTTTTTTTTATGAATTTTTTAAGTCTTGTTATTTTTGTTTTTAAAGCTTTTTTCAGAGGTAGCTTTTTTTCACATAACTTACATTTGGTTGTAATAAACTTTGCCATGAAAAGCTAAAAAATGCAGCTATAAATAGAACCCAAACACTTTCTGATTTCAGCTTACCATTTGGGAAATATTAAGTTTTCAAATGCAAAAAGTAGGATTTTTTTAACGAAATTTTCACATTATAAACTCATTATAAGCAACATTATAAATGTGGAAAAAAACCTATGTCCATTTTTTTTAGTGTATAGGTGCATTTAAGTTTTTGATCAATACAATCTATGGAGAGACGGCGGATGTAAAATTGATTGACCAACCCTCCGAAAATCATATTTTACCGTTGCTGGCCCACCAAGCAATGCTTGTTTGGCATTTTTATACCCGTACTCAAAAAAGAGTTAAGGGGTATATTAGATTTGTGGTAAAATTTGATGTGTGTAACACAGAGAAGGAAAATTTTCCGACCCCATAAAGTATATATATTCTTGATCAGCATCAATAGCCGAGTCGATAGAGCCATGTCTGTCTGTCCGTCTGTCCGTCTGTCCGTCTTGTTGGACGCCTGGTTCTCAGAGACTATAAGAGTTAGGGCAACCAAATTTGGTTTCAAGACTCATGTGATATCACACTGCTACAAGTGTATTTCAAAATTTCGCCCCGGCCCCTTCCGCCCCCACAAAGGACGAAAATCTGTGGCAGGCACAATTTTAAAGATACGATAAAACTAAAAACGCAGTATCGTAGAGAATGACCATATCTACCAGATTGCTGAACATGAATCAGATCGGATCATAATTATAGCCAGAATGAAGAAATTAATTTTCAGTTGCTTCCCCCGCCCCCTCCTGCAAGACAAACACAACTCATTCTCTCTCTCGCTCGCACACTCTGCCGCGTTCAGTGCGCGAGCAACCTAACGGAGGAGATGCAGAATATAAATGGTACATCTATAATCTACATTTTAGATGTAAAATATACATTGTAGATGTAGATAACAGATGTAGCAAAAAAATGTAAAATGTAAAATTTTTTTTTTCTTTCTAAAATTCTAAAAAATCATATCTCAAAAATGTATTTACTGACTGAGTACGGGTATAAGTAGAGTCGCGTCCCCAGAAGCGACTCACACGTTCCTTCTCGTTTGATAATACTAATGTATATATATTTGTATACCTCGATGGAGGGCGGAATGTTTCGTTTATATTTGGCTACTTGGCCAATGTACACTTGGGTAAATACTAACATATTCTTATTTATAATTATTAAATATTTACATTGTACGTGTCGTTTCGAGGCTTCAAAGTTGCCGGAATATCGAGTCGACGCGTCAATGTCGTAAGCTCAGTGTTACCAGACCAGCAAGTGACTCGTAGTTGCCCCTATCAGCTGTTTCCTTGTTTTGTCGCCACGTTGTTTGTGGCCATATTAAATTATATAACTCTTAATAAGTGTTTAAATAAAGAAAGCCATGAATGTAATGCGATGTAATGCGATCTAAATTCATCGATGCAACTATTATACGTGGTCCACCAGAAACTGAGGACATACAATATACGCTAGATTCTCAAAAGCGACATTTCACTATGAAGCTTTTCATGAAAAAATTGGACAATGGCGAGAAAGTGACAAGTATATGGCTCGTCTATTCTTAAAGTGAGGACACGATTTTTTGCTTTTGTTGCAAACTTTTTTCCATCGAAAAACCGTTGTCATTAGCCACAACTGGCTTTCAAGACTGGAAACATGTCCATGATTGACCTAACCTACGATCAGAAGAGTACATCCACTTGCGTGACGCCATCGCTACTGAAGGAAACGCCGCCAGCATAGGTTGTTTGACCATTCTCCCAGCTACTTATGTTGGAAGCCCGCGCCACATGTATCAGTACGCTCAAGATGCGATGACGTACGTGCATTCCGCACGGATGTCCGAATTTATTCATTACGTTCACTTGCAATCCGAAATGGTCCGAAACTACGAATCTGTTGCTAACAGGACAAACATTCAGCGATCGATATGATATCACTGGACGATTATTCAATCTTTTGCTTGAATAATCCAGTCCAGTCCAGTCCAGTCAGAGTACTCATGAATTACATTATTAAGGAAATGTTTTTGGCGAAATTCGTTGTTGGATGTATTCCATTTACCACATGCACACATTTAGACATGCGAAAGCTATCCGTTTGCAAGGACTTTACTCTATTCGGAAATACCACCCTATTATACATAGAACGCTTCATCAAAGAATTTTCAACGGCGAAAGAAAGGTGACGCTGTTGTTGGCTGATGTCAATTCGACTGATGCCCTCGGACCAATATACAAAGTTCATCCACGACAAGACGAATGCTTCTATCTTCTATCTTTGAATTTGCTCGAACACGATACACATTGGGACTCAACGCTCGCCAATGCAACTGTTTCTGCAGACAGCAAGAATCAAACTACCAGCATATCTATTACTTAAACCATCAATGTCTGTAGAACGTCCATCATATTCTAGAAGCTAGTGTAGTCCAGCGAATATTTAATGCATAATCATATATAAATGGAAATTTCTGACAACGAATCTGAACCCAAATAAGGCAGAAAACATTTGTTCATAAAAGCCCTTTTATAAAAACAAATTTTCGTAGTTGAACATTTTTTCAAAACTTGTTTTTAATAAAAACATTAGTATTACTATCTAACCCAAGATATCAAAATTAAGGGGCGTCCCAATTAAATTTCTAAACAAAATTATTTTGGCTCAGACTAATGCATAAATATGTTCATATATTCTATATATAAACAATTTTTTGTATTACTTTCGTTTCGTTTCGTTTACGTTGTTTGTCTTCTACATCGATTACATCGATCGAACCTCGCACGAAAAACGGTAAAAATGGGCTGCCGCAGCTCTAATTCCCATACAAAATACAACGTTTCATCCATTAGACGTTTGATATCTCAAAATAAATCGGAAAAAATTTGTTCTCTAGAAATTTTAAGTTTATGAGATATTTTTGACTATTTAAAAAAAAAAACAATTTTGAAATAAATTTTAGATTAAAAAAATTTGTCTAAATTATATTTGATTAAAAATAAAATTAAAAATTATTACATGTCTTGATAATAAACATTGAACTTTATGTATCGGTGGAAAAAAAAACACTTAATTCACCGAAATCAAAGTTCAACTTTGACTATTTATTGTAAAGCACCATTTTGTCTGGCAGACTTAATTTTTCAAGACTTTTCTTTCAAATGCAGTTTATTTCATGAAGATATCTTGATTCGTTTAGAAGTTATTAATTTTGCAAGCTGAAATGGCCAAAGGCCACACTGTGCCTACACTATTTCGATGCTTCGAACTAGATCAACTTTTTATACCCGTACTCAAAAAAGAGTTAAGGGGTATATTAGATTTGTGGTAAAAGTGGATGTGTGTAACGCAGAGAAGGAAAATTTTCCGACCCCATATAGCCATGTCTGTCTGTCCGTCTGTCTGTCTGTCTGTCTGTCTGTCTCGATGAGCGCCTAGATCTCAGAGACTATAAGAGTTAGGGTAACCAAATTTGGTTTCAAGACTCACACTGCTACAAGTGTATTTCAAAATTTCGCCCCGCCCCCTTCCGCCCACACAAAGGACGAAAATCTGTGGCAGGCACAATTTTAAAGATACGATAAAACTAACAGTATCGTAGAGAATGCCCATATCTACCAGATGGCCGAATCTGAATCAGATCGGATCATAATTTTAGCCAGAATGACGAAATTAATTTTCAGTTGCTTCCCCCGCCCCCTTCTGCAGAGGATTCTATACTCTATCTCTTTCTCGCTCGCACACTCTGCCGCGTTCAGTGCGCGAGCAACCCCTAGCGGAGGAGATGTAGAATCTAAATGGTACATGTAAAATCTACATGTAAGATGTCAAATATACATTGTAGATGTAGATAACAGATGTAGCAAAAAAATGTAATATGTAAAATTTTTTTTTTAATTCTATAATTCTAAAAAATCATGCTCCAAAATGTAAATACTGACTGAGTACGGGTATAAGTAGAGTCGCGTCCCCAGAAGCGACTCACACGTTCCTTCTCGTTTTTTATAGATTTGGGGCTTTAAACATGCCTAGTGATATTTTTTTTTTCTATGGCAAATCTTTTTTTTTTATGAATTTTTTAAGTCTTGTTATTTTTGTTTTTAAAGCTTTTTTCAGAGGTAGCTTTTTTTCACATAACTTACATTTGGTTGTAATAAACTTTGCCATGAAAAGCTAAAAAATGCAGCTATAAATAGAACCCAAACACTTTCTGATTTCAGCTTACCATTTGGGAAATATTAAGTTTTCAAATGCAAAAATTAGGATTTTTTTTAACGAAATTTTCACATTATAAACTCATTATAAGCAACATTATAAATGTGGAAAAAACCTATGTCCATTTTTTTTAGTGTATAGGTGCATTTAAGTTTTTGATCAATACAATCTATGGAGAGACGGCGGATGTAAAATTGATTGACCAACCCTCCGAAAATCATATTTTACCGTTGCTGGCCCACCAAGCAATGCTTGTTTGGCATTTTTATACCCGTACTCAAAAAAGAGTTAAGGGGTATATTAGATTTGTGGTAAAAGTGGATGTGTGTAACGCAGAGAAGGAAAATTTTCCGACCCCATAAAGTATATATATTCTTGATCAGAATCAATAGCCGAGTCGATAGAGCCATGTCTGTCTGTCCGTCCGTCCGTCCGTCCGTCTTGTTGAGCGCCTGGATCTCAGAGACTATAAGAGTTAGGGTAACCAAATTTGGTTTCAAGACTCATGTGATATCACACTGCTACAAGTGTATTTCAAAATTTCGCCCCGCCCCCTTCCGCCACCACAAAGAAGGCTAGGCAAGTAAAAGGCTACTCTATCTCTTTCTCGCTCGCACACTCTACCGCGTTCAGTGCGCGAGCAACCCCTAGCGGAGGAGATGTAGAATCTAAATGGAACATGTACAATCTACATGTTAGATGTAAAATATACATTGTAGATGTAGATAACAGATGTAGCAAAAAAATGTAAAATGTAAAATTTTTTTTTTAGTTCTAAAATTCTAAAAAATCATGCTCCAAAATGTAAATACTGACTGAGTACGGGTATAAGTAGAGTCGCGTCCCCAGAAGCGACTCACACGTTCCTTCTCGTTGAACTTTATATGTAGCAAAATTGGAATTACATACCAAGTAAAGAAACATTGCTTTAATATATGTAGGGTGAGGTAAATTTACTTTAAACTTCATATTGTTGGCTTTCTTTGAAATATTTTATTTATTAGTAACTTATTTTGTTAAAAATAGATGCCGCTAAAAAGTTTAAAAATAAAATTTTTTAGTATAAGGCCAAAGTTTCAAAAACTCTAAAAATGTTAGAAAATTTTAACTTTTATTCGCTATATTTGCTATATTTTTAGGTATGTCCATTCTATCAGCACGACTTTTCGACTTTTCCTGAATTTTTAAAGTCCAAATTTTAAAAAGAACACCGCACAAAAATCATAGTTATTGCATTTTAAATCTTAATATTGCCCAAACGGTAAGCTGAAGTCACAAACTCTTTAGGTTTCATAGTTGCTTTTCATAGCTTTTTAAAATGGCTAAGTTGATTACAACCCAATGTAAGACACTTAAGATATGTGAAAAAATGAAGCGCTACCTCTGAAAATAGCTTTACAAAATAACACCAGACTTCAAAACATCTTCAAAAAAAAGTTCTGCCATAGAAAACAAACAAAAACAAAATTATTTCAAAAATTTAAAGCTTCCAGTCTATCAGGAAAAGTTGGTTTGGTTCGAAGCGACAAAAAAAGTTCAGTTTTTTGTCGAGTAGTGTAATTGACAAGAAGCTTAGTTAGAACCTGAACGTAAAAGAAAGAGTGAAGAAGGCCACGATACCCCTTTACACTTGCAAAAAGGCCATTGGCTTAAAGTGGGGCGGGTCATGAACCCAAGCATAGTCAAGTGGATTATATCCAGCTAGATATTCTAGCAATAGTATTGGTCTACTACTCAACGGAGTCGCAGTGCACTATCAATAAAGACCCATGGGTTTCACAGCACATCGATTACGCATCCATCTTAAATGGAAACAATATCGTCCAAACAAAAACGCACTACTGAATTCCGAGGGAGTATACAGATACCCCTTTTGAAATAATTATCCTCCACAGAGACAACTGGCTCGAGGAACCACCAAATCTTCGCAGATGGCTCGAAACTGGAAAATAAGGTGGGAGGGAGAATCTACTCCGAACAGCTAAACATTAGACACTCGTTCAGGCTTCCAGATCACTGCAGTGTCTTTCAAGCGCACTTTAAGGTAATAATAGACTGCATTTTTATACCCGTACTCAAAAAAGAGTTAAGGGGTATATTAGATTTGTGGTAAAAGTGGATGTGTGTAACGCAGAGAAGGAAAATTTTCCGACCCCATATAGCCATGTCTGTCTGTCCGTCTGTCTGTCTGTCTGTCTGTCTCGAGGAGCGCCTAGATCTCAGAGACTATAAGAGCTAGGGCAACCAAATTTGGTTTCCAGACTCATGTGATATCCCACTGCTACAAGTGTATTTCTAAATTTCGCCCCGCCCCCTTCCGCCACGACAAAGAACGAAAATCTGTGGCAGGCACAATTTTAAAGATACGATAAAACTAAAAACGCAGTATCGTAGAGAATACCCATATCTGTCAGATTGCCGAATCTGAATCAAATCGGATAATAATTATAGCCAGAATGAAGAAATTAATTTACAGCTGCTTCCCCCGCCCCCTCCTGAATGAGACCCTCTACCTATGTCTTTCTCGCTCGCACACTCTGCCGCGTTCAGTGCGGTAGCAACCCCTAGCGGAGGAGATGTAGCATCTAAATGGTACATGTATAATCTACATGTTATATGTCAAATATACATTGTAGATGTAGATGTAGATAACTGATGTAACAAAAAAATGTAAAATGTAAAATTTTTTTTTTTATTCAAAAATTCTAAAAAATCAATTCTCAAAAATGTATGTATATACTGACTGAGTACGGGTATAAGTAGAGTCGCGTCCCCAGAAGCGACTCACACGTTCCTTCTCGTTCTGATAAAATATGTGTAGACTGTAATATTTATAGCTTGTCGTGCATTTTACTCAAGTTGCACATTTCAAAATTCAACGGTTTATTTTCGTATAACCGACTGAAGATAGGCCGTTAAAAATATAGGGTTTGATCGCATAAGCTTTCACCGAGCTTTTTGACGAAACAGCTGTTTTAATAACAGGTGGCAGCGCCAGCACTATGTTTTATTCCGTATTGCACTTATATTTATTGCTAATTGCTTTTATTCAAAAGTATAAGGCAAGAAAAGTACGGTATCGGAAAGAAACGAGAAGGAACGTGTGAGTCGCTTCTGGGGACGCGACTCTACTTATATCCGTACTCAGTCAGTATTTACATTTTGGAGCATGATTTTTTAGAATTTTAGAATTAAAAAAAAAAATTTTACATTTAAAATTTTTTTTGCTACATCTGTTATCTACATCTACATCTACAATGTATATTTTACATTTAACATGTAGATTATACATGTACCATTTATATTCTACATCTCCTCCGCTAGGGGTTGCTCGCGCACTGAACGCGGCAGAGTGTGCGAGCGAGAAAGAGATATAGTAGCGTGTCTCTGGCTGGAGGAGGCGGGGGAACCAACAGAAAATTAATTTCTTCATTCTGGCTATAATTATGATCCGATCTGATTCATATTCAGCAATCTGGTAGATATGGTCATTCTCTACGATACTGCGTTTTTAGTTTTTATCGTATCTTTAAAATTGTGCCTGCCACAGATTTTCGTCCTTTGTGGGGGCGGAAGGGGGCGGGGCGAAATTTTGAAATACACTTGTAGCAGTGTGATATCACATGAGTCTGGAAACCAAATTTGGTTGCCCTAACTCCTATAGTCTCTGAGATCCAGGCGCTCAACAAGACGGACGGACGGACAGACGGACAGGACGGACAGACAACATGGCTCTATCGACTCGGCTATTGATGCTGATCAAGAATATATAATACTTTATGGGGTCGGAAAATTTTCCTTCTCTGCCCTTTTTTTTTTTATAAATCCCAAATTCTTTTTTTTTTTTTTTTTTTAAAAATTTTATTTTTTTTTATTTGGGTTTTTTTTCAAAACAGTTTATTCAATAAATGTCTCAAACCGATAATGAAGCGTACACAATGTACTATCGTTATCCACAAAAATCGCTAATATTTTAACCACCACGAAAACATCTTTATTATTCAAGAGCGTACAAGCGCCGTATTATAAAAAAAAACACTAGTCAAATGGTCAGCTACAAATTTTGCTCAAACTAAGACATAAAGTTGCCTGCATTGAATTTGCACAAAATCACAAGTTTTGGGACTTGGAGTGGCAAAATATTAAAAAAATTCAATTTAGATGGTCCAGATTGATACCAATACTATTATAGGGATGTTAGGGCTCCAAAGCAGGTGAAAATTTCTAGAAATTTTCAAGGAGGGTCACTAATGGTGTGGGCTGCGTTTGGCTTTGCTGGAAAGAGTCCAATATGTTTCGTTACCCACAAAATAAACTCGGAGAAATATGTTCAACTATTGGACGAAGTTCTTGTTGATTTTGGGGAAGCGCATTATGGAGATTCCTGGATTTTTCAACAGGATAATGCCGCGATCCACGTGTCAAAGTACACAAAAACATATTTTGAAGACCGAAAAATTCCGCTTTTAAAATGGCCAGCAAAAAGCCCTGATCTCAACCCTATTGAAAACCTTTGGGGCATACTTTCTGCCAAAGTTTACATGCACGGAAGACAATTTACCACAGTACGGGAGTTGAAAGAGGAAATAGTAAAGGAGTGGGCGAAATTGGATATATCCTTACTCCAAAAATTGATCCTTTCAATGCCAGGACGCATTACAAAGGTTTTAAATAGCAAAAGAGGCCACATTTAGGCAATTGAATTTTAAATATAAGTAAATTTAAGAAAATACCATTCTAACTAAATTATAAGTTCACTTATTTCGTTCCGGAAAATATTCATTTAATTAATTAAAAATATTTCATATGTATACAAAACTTTCTTTGGCCTTTTTTGACTTGTTATTTTGTTGACTTTAATATAAAATTCAAGAAATTTAAAAATTTGGAAATTTGAAAATTTTATAAGGGTTTTTATGTTTGTAAGGTGACTTCTTTCGCGCACCTTACCCCTTAACTCTTTTTTGAGTACGGGTATAAAAACGTGGGTTGCTGCACCATTCGGTTTCGCGATTCTGTCTCTTCTCCTCGTGACCGTCCAAGTGTGCAGTAGTACGTTTTGCTGGGGCTCTGCTTAACGCTATATACATCCCGATACCACGCGTAGTGATTGTGTGCTCGTCAGTTATAAATAAGTTGTGCCAACCAGTCCCTACGTTGGTGCCCCACTTGGAGAAAGGATCATGGTAGGGTTGGCGATCTCGCACTTTTGCGGCAAGCAGCCAACAATGACCCGAGTAGAGATGACCTTCCTTCTTCCTCCTTCTACTTTTGCTGACCTTTCCCGCTAGGCCCTCGTATCCCCTTCCTGTTCCTTTTCCCAACTCGAACGCGAATTTAATAACTTCTTAAATTGATTGAGCAGTAGAGTGGTGGTATCTTGTCCTTATGCCCACACCCCGCCGACCAGAGACAAAAGTCGAAGCCAGCGCGTACTTCTCCTACAGTCTAGGTTTTCACCCGCTCACCACAACCTATACGTTGTATGCTACAAGACATTTGGGGAAACAACAATCGCCCATAAATCGTAGAACAGCACATATTGCAAACTACACTAACCGACACAATTTGTCCGCTTCGTACCAAACCAACTTTTTTGATTGATTTGGGGCTTTAAAAATGGTTAATGGCAAAACTTTTTTATGAATTAAAAAAAAAGAAATTTTTGTATTGCTATTTTGATATTTCACATAGCTCAAGTATTTTACATCTGATTGTAATCATTTTGCCATTCTGAAAATCTTTTAAATGCAGTTATAAATTGGATCCAACAATTTTTTCTGCTAACCGTCTAGGTAATATCAAATGAAAAATTGATAGTTTTTGTGCAATATTTTTATACCCTTACTAGAAGAGTTCAGGGGTATAATAGATTTCTGGTAAAAGCAGATGTGAGTAACGCAGAGAACGAAACGTTTCCGACCCCATTAAGTATATATATTCTGGATCAGTAGCAATAGCCGAGTCGATATAGCCATGTTTGTCTGTGTCGCCCACACAAAGAACGAAAATCTGTGGCAGGAACAATTTTAAAGATACGATAAAACTAAAAACGCAGTATCGTAGAGAAAACCCATATCTACCAGACTGCCGAATCAGATCGGATCATAATTATAGCCAGAATGAAGAAATTAATTTTCAGTTGCTTCCCCCGCCTCACCATCCAAAGACATACTACTCTATCTCCTTCTCGCTCGCACACTCTGCCGCGTTCAGTGCGCGAGCAACCCCTAGCGGAGGAGATGTAGAATATGAATCGTACATCTATAATCTACATGTTAGATGTAAAATATACATTGTAGATGTAAATAACAGATTTAGTAAAAAAATGTAAAAAGTAATTTTTTTAATTTTAAAATTCTATAAAATCGTAAGCTCAAAAATGTATATACTGACTGATTACGTGTATAAGTAGAGTCGCGTCCCCAGTCACGATCCTTCTCGTTGTAAGTATGGTGGCGGAAAGACGGCGTGGTCCAAAAGACTAACTTTTTTTCGAAATTCTAGTTTAGTCTAACGAGCATTCGGGCAAATTTGTACAGGTCCAGCTTTATTATACCCGTACTCAAAAAAGAGTTAAGGGGTATATTAGATTTGTGGTAAAAGTGGATGTGTGTAACGCAGAGAAGGAAACGTTTCCGACCCCATAAAGTATATATATTCTTGATCAGCATAAATAGCCGAGTCGATATAGACATGTCTGTCTGTCCGTCTGTCTGTCTGTCCGTCTTGTTGAGCGCCTAGATCTCAGAGACTATAAGAGCAAGGGCAACCAAATCTGGTTTCCAGGCTTATGTGATATCACACTGCTACAAGTGTATTTCAAAATTTCGCCCCGCCCCCTTCCACCACATCAAAGGACGAAAATCTGTGGCAGGCACATTTTTAAAGATACGATAAAAATAAAGACGCGGTATCGTAGAGAATGCCCATATCTACCAGATTGCCGAATCTGAATTAGATCGGATCATAATTATAGCCAGAATGAAAATTTAATTTTCAGTTGCTTCCCCCGCCCGCTCCTGAATGAGACCCTCTACCTATGTCTTTCTCGCTCGCACACTCTGCCGCGTTCAGTGCGGTAGCAACCCCTAGCGGAGGAGACGTGGAATCTAAATGGAACATGTAAAATCTACATGTTAGATGTGGAATATACATTGTAGGATATGGATATAGCAGATGTAGCAAAAAAATGTAAAATGTAAAATTTTTTTGTTTATTCTAAATTTCTAAAATATCATATGCTCAAAAATGTATATACTGACTGATTACGGGTATAAGTAGAGTCGCGTCCCCAGAAGCGACTCACACGTTTCTTCTCGTTCTGATAAAATATGTGTAGACTGTAATATTTATAGCTTGTCGTGCATTTTACTCAAGTTGCACATTTCAAAATTCAACGGTTTATTTTCGTATAACCGACTGAAGATAGGCCGTTAAAAATATAGGGTTTGATCGCATAAGCTTTCACCGAGCTTTTTGACGAAACAGCTGTTTTAATAACAGGTGGCAGCGCCAGCACTATGTTTTATTCCGTATTGCACTTATATTTATTGCTAATTGCTTTTATTCAAAAGTATAAGGCAAGAAAAGTACGGTATCGGAAAGAAACGAGAAGGAACGTGTGAGTCGCTTCTGGGGACGCGAATCTACTTATATCCGTACTCAGTCAGTATTTACATTTTGGAGCATGATTTTTTAGAATTTTAGAATTTAAAAAAAAAATTTTACATTTTACATTTTTTTTGCTACATCTGTTATCTACATCTACAATGTATATTTTACATCTAACATGTAGATTATACATTTACCATTTATATTCTACATCTCCTCCGCTAGGGGTTGCTCGCGCACTGAACGCGGCAGAGTGTGCGAGCGAGAAAGAGATATAGTAGCGTGTCTCTTGCTGGAGGAGGCGGGGGAACCAACAGAAAATTAATTTCTTCATTCTGGCTATAATTATGTTCCAATCTGATTCATATTCAGCAATCTGGTAGATATGGTCATTCCCTACGATACTGCGTTTTTAGTTTTATCGTACCTTCAAAATTGTGCCTGCCACAGATTTTCGTTCTTTGTGGGGGCGGAAGGGGGCGGGGCGAAATTTTGAAATACACTTGTAGCAGTTTGATATCACATGAGTCTGGAAACCAAATTTGGTTGCCCTAACTCTTATAGTCTTTGAGATCCAGGCGCTCAACAAGACGGACGGATGGACAGACGGACATGGCTATATCGACTCGGCTATTGATGCTGATCAAGAATATATATACTTTATGGGGTCGGAAAATTTTCTTTCTCTGCGTTACACACATCCACTTTTACCACAAATCTAATATACCCCTTAACTCTTTTTTGAGTACGGGTATAATGAAGAAATTAATTTTCAGTTGCTTCCCCCGCCCCCTCCTGCAAGACAAACACTACTCATTCTCTCTCTCGCTCGCACACTCTGCCGCGTTCAGTGCGCGAGCAACCCCTAGCGGAGGAGATGCAGAATATAAATGTTACATCTATAATCTACATGTTAGATGTAAAATATACATTGTAGATGTAGATGTAGATAACAGATGTAGCAAAAAAATGTAAAATGTAAAATTTTGTTTCTTTCTAAAATTCTAAAAAATCATATCTCAAAAATGTATTTACTGACTGAGTACGGGTATAAGTAGAGTCACGTCCCAAGAAGCGACTCACACGTTCCTTCTCGTTTTTTTATGGCAAAACTTTTATTTCATTAATTTTTTAAATCTAGTGTTTACTGAGGTTGCGCTTCTTTTTTTCAGTGTCTTAAGTATCTTACATTTGGTTTAAATGAACTTTGCCATTCTGAAAAGCTTATTTCTAAAATTGATTGATTGATTAAAATTAATTGATTGATAAATGAGATCCAAAAAAATATATCTAGTGTGTCCTTAATATTTTTGTGTATCGGTGCATTGATTCGGCGTCGTTTAAGGTATTGCTCATTAAAACCTATGGAGAGACGCCGCACAGTGGCTCGTTTTCCGAAAACTCGTTGCAAAAGTTAGATATCGTGTTCTTCAATTTGGGAAAACTTTTGTAACACTTCAATTAGGAATTGATCAAGCTATTCTAAACCAGAATTTTATAATTTACAAACATTTTTTAAGATTTATTTATAATCGTTGTTCAAAGTTGCACCATTTTGATGTTTTTGAAAAAATTAAGAAAACCGTGCTTAAAAGGGAAAGGTTAAAACATTTTTCTCAAAAAGTACTCAACCTAGGAGAAAAACTTTTTTTTTCCTCATTTAAGGAACAAATCTAAAATATGAATTTATATTTGACGGTTATATTTTATTAGATTTTTTTAAGAAACGTAATTTTTTCACTATTTTAAATTTTTAGTGGAATATGAAAAAAGGCCATATTTGGCCGAGCATTGGACTGCACAAAAAAATAGTGGTGATATTCAGCAAACAAACAAAAGAAACGAGAAGGAACGTGTGAGTCGCTTCTGGGGACGCGACTCTACTTATACCCGTACTCAGTCAGTAAATACATTTTTGAGATATGATTTTTTAGAATTTTTGAAAAAAAAAAAAATTTTACATTTTACATTTTTTTGCTACATCTGTTATCTACATCTACATCTACAATGTATATTTTACATCTAACATGTAGATTATAGATGTACCATTTATATTCTGCATCTCCTCCGCTAGGGGTTGCTCGCGCACTGAACGCGGCAGAGTGTGCGAGCGAGAGAGAGAATGAGTAGTGTTTGTCTTGCAGGAGGGGGCGGGGGAAGCAACTGAAAATTAATTTCTTCATTCTGGCTATAATTATTATCCGATCTGATTCAGATTCGGCAATCTGATATATATGGTCATTCTCTACGATACTGCGTTTTTAGTTTTATCGTACCTTTAAAATTGTGCCTGCCACAGATTTTCGTCCTTTGTGGGGGCGGAAGGGGGCGGGGCGAAATTTTGAAATACACTTGTAGCAGTGTGATATCACATGAGTCTTGAAACCAAATTTGGTTGCCCTAACTCTTATAGTCTCTGAGAACCAGGCGTCAAACAAGACGGACAGACGGACAAACATATTCATATGGTATACAAGCGTAAATTTTAGATTAGCCAGGCAACGCACCCTTGCTAAATACATATATGCATATGCATTTAATTAAATATTTTCATTTTCCCTATTTTCACCATTTCAGAAGAATATACTAAATTTTAAGTCCGAATCGGCTCTCAGCCGGGAATCTAACAGCATGTTGAACAAATCTTCCTTTTGTCGATTCCCTTATGAACATAGGTGTTAGCCATTTGCTGGGAAACCTTTTCTTTTTTTTTTATACCCGTACTCAAAAAAGAGTTAAGGGGTATATTAGATTTGTGGTAAAAGTGGATGTGTATAACGCAGAGA
Source organism: Drosophila tristis (assembly GCA_018150885.1). Classification (NCBI taxonomy): domain Eukaryota; kingdom Metazoa; phylum Arthropoda; class Insecta; order Diptera; family Drosophilidae; genus Drosophila; species Drosophila tristis. The sequence continues at coordinate 1,432,423 of JAECWT010000207.1, read as the reverse complement.
AGGAAACGTTTCCGACCCCATAAAGTATATATATTCTTGATCAGCATCAATAGCCGAGTCGATATAGCCATGTCTGTCTGTCCGTCTGTCCGTCTTGTTGAGCGCCTAGATCTCAGAGACTATAAGAGCAAGGGCAACCAAATCTGGTTTCCAGGCTTATGTGATATCACACTGCTACAAGTGTATTTCAAAATTTCGCCCCGCCCCCTTCCACCACATCAAAGGACGAAAATCTGTGGCAGGCACAATTTTAAAGATACGAATCGTAGAGAATGCCCATATCTACCAGATCGCCGAATCTGAATCAGATCGGATCATAATTATAGCCAGAATGAAAATTTAATTTTCAGTTGCTTCCCCCGCCCCTTCCTGCAGAGATTCTATACTCTATCTCTTTCTCGCTCGCACACTCTGCCGCGTTCAGTGCGCGAGCAACCCCTAGCGGAGGAGATGTAGAATCTAAATGGTACATGTATAATCTACATGTTATATGTCAAATATACATTGTAGATGTAGATAACAGATGTAACAAATAATGTAAAATGTAAAAATTTTTTTTTCAATTCTAAAATTCTAAAAAATCATGCTTGGAGCATGTAAATACTGACTGAGTACGGGTATAAGTAGAGTCGCGTCCCCAGAAGCGACTCACACGTTCCTTCTCGTTCTAATAGAAATTGTTTAAAAACTAAGATTTGTTGTACAAAAACATATTTGCATGTTGTTCAATTTTATTTATATTTTGTATGATGGTTTTTAGGGTAAGAAAACGAAATTTCGAGTTTGAAAGTTAATTACGCCCCTTCCAGTGACACGCCCACTTTAATTTTTCTTTTACAAAATTATGTTAAGTATTGCAAATATATGTATTAAATTTCAGACTTAAACCTAGCCGGGTTCAAAAGGTATTAATTTTGCAACGTGTAAAATTGGTTGACCAACCCTCCGAAAATCACATTCTACCGTTTGGAACGCTGCAATCAATTAGCTTTTCTGAATGCTTTTCATTACATCTAAATGTAAGATACTTAAGTTATGTGAAAAAAGGAACCACTACAACTGAAAAAGGCTTTAAAAAAAATACCAGACTTCAAAGTTCTGCCATAGAAAAAAAAGAATTCTTTAAACTAATTTAAAGCTTCGAATCTATCAGAAAAAGTCGGTTTGGTTCGAAGCGGAAAAAATCTTCAGTTTTGTCGAGTAGTGTTATCTTGAACTTTTTTCCACCTCTTTCTAGCTGAGGCGCCACTGTGCAACGCGTGCAAATATTGGAAGATTTTCCTTTCAAGTGAATTTTGTTTTATAAAAATATCATGATTCGTTAAAAGTTATTAGTTTAGCAAGCTGATGTGGCCGAAGACCCCACTGTGTGTCGGTAGGAAACAAAACGTGTATCAGCCGCTCTATGTTTAATTTTTGCTTTTCGCTGGGGTTGTTCCCAATCCTCGTCTTCGACCCACCCTATCCTCCAAAATTATCCCAGTACACAACTTCTCCGCTTTCCATCCATTTGCTTGCATTCCCCCGAAAATGTCGATTTCAATGTGTCTGTAATTCGAGTACGACGTGGCCCGTCTGCTTCTATGCTGCTTTGAGTCGAACTTACTCAGTTCACAAAGGGAGAGGGTCTGGTTGTGGACACCGTTTCGTTCTTGACTCATATCTTTTGGCCAATTTTATATTAAAATATATCTGCACCAATTTAAAGATATAGGAATTAGCTAGCTCTAAGTTAAGGAAATCCATTGATTCCTTCATTCAGAACAATTTTATCAAGAACTAGCTGTACCGGGCCACGATTCACTCAACCTCAATGTGCTTGCATGGTTGAGAAGGGAGTCGTAGAATACGATCAACATTTTTTTTTGCAATAATTCGAGGGTATAAAATACACAATATTCCATTCCCGTTTCTGGCATCTTCAGCTGATCGACTGGATGCTTCATGTTATTATCTCTCGTACGGATTCCCGTTCTTCCTCATTCAATTTTGAAAGCCATCTTGTTTTGCAGCATCTTTATTATCTGTATACACCCTGCAGTACCAGGAGCGATGACAAATGTCAGCTACGCGTCATTCAGGATTTTTTCTCTGCCGCTGCGGCAGACGAGCAGAATATGAAGTCGACGTCGCGATCGACGCGTCGGTCAGACCAAACTCTTTTTATACCCGTACTCAAAAAAGAGTTAAGGGGTATATTAGATTTGTGGTAAAAGTGGATGTGTGCAACGCAGAGAAGGAAACGTTTCCGACCCCATAAAGTATATATATTCTTGATCAGCATCAATAGCCGAGTCGATATAGCCATGTCCGTCTGTCCGTCTGTCCGACTGTCCGTCTGTCCGTCCGTCCGTCTTGTTGAGCGCCTGGATCTCAAAGACTATTAGAGCTAGGGCAACCAAATTTGGTTTCCAGGCTCATGTGATATCACACTGCTACAAGTGTATTTCAAAATTTCGCCCCGCCCCCTTCCACCCACACAAAGGACGAATATCTGTGGCAGGCACAATTTTAAAGATACGATAAAACTAAAAACGCAGTATCGTAGAGAATGACCATATCTACCAGATTGCTGAACATGAATCAGATCGGATCATAATTATAGCCAGAATGAAGAAATTAATTTTCTGTTGGTTCCCCCGCCTCTTTCAGCCAGAGACACGCTACTATATCTCTTTCTCGCTCGCACACTCTGCCGCGTTCAGTGCGCGAGCAACCCCTAGAGGAGGAGATGTAGAATCTAAATGGTACATCTATAATCAACATGTTAGATGTAAAATATACATTGTAGATGTAGATGTAGATAACAGATATAGCAAAAAAATTTAAAATGTAAAATTTTTTTTTTAATTCTAAAATTCCTAAAAATTATGCTCAAAAATGTATATACTGACTGAGTACGGGTATAAGTAGAGTCGCGTCCCCAGAAGCGACTCACACGTTCCTTCTCGTTTTTTCCTTGTTTCTTTCGGTTCGGATTTGCCGTCGGCGTCGACAACGTTGTTAGAATTGTGCGGTGAAAAGTGAGACGCAGGTTTTGGTTTATTTTGCGCAAAATTATTATCAGGTAAGTGCAGTGTCTATTGTGCGTTGTAAAAAATGAAGAAAAATGTCAAATTGCGAAATTATATGCGTTTTTCCCGAAATTTTTCATTTCCAACAACGAAAACAGTAAAAACCACCCGAGTGGTTCTTGAGTGGTTCTTGCGAGTCTTGAGTCGAACAGGTACATATCTTGGCGGGTGTTTTATTTGAGCTACTGAGAGCATTGTTAACAAATTGAAAAATATTTAAATTAACCCATCTTATTTTAAAAGCGATTCAGTTGAAGTGCCCGGAATGAGCACGACGGCCTTACGAACATGAGCAAATAAACAAAACTAAAACGGTTCTGTGGAAAAAAAAACACACAGCACAAAAATGAATATGTATACATTTTTATAAGAAAACAATAAATAAAGGAAATTAAATATTTGAAACAGAATTCACCCATGCCTTTTCCTCAAAATAGCCAAAGTTTTTAGTTAAATACATCGCTTATTAGGGCTTTACTTTTTAAAGGAAATTCATCGCTTGTTAAGGCCTTACTTTTCAAGGGAAATTCATCGTTTATTAAGGCCTTACTATTTAAGGCAAATTCATCGCTTATTAAGGCCTTACTTTTGGCTAATTCTCACTTACTATGTCGTCATTATATTCCTAGGACATCCCTGTGTTAAAGTAAACAGTCCATCGTATGGCAGGTCATCGCTTATGTCATCGAGCTGCATGACGTTGGCATCGATGTGTCGTCGCTTACACATCGATGACCCGTACTGCAGGGCATATATTAATGATGATAATACTCACACAAAACAACGTTCAAAACAGATCAAAAATGAATGTAACACTTTCCATACAATTTTCCGACAATTAGTCAAGTCGGTCTCAGATTTATTTCATCTGTAATATATAAGCACTATAAACCGGCTCGAAAGTAACATTTCCATATGAAAAATCAAGCAAACGTTTGACAGCCCTGGAATGCAATGCGTGCACGTGAAGAAGCTGAAACTATCAGCGCACTTTAAATGCACCGCACGACTACATTCATTGCATTTAATGGAGTTTGTGGCAGTCAATTTCCTTGGCAGAAGTGCAGGCAGATCATACAGAAGTCCTGATCATCGTCAGATAGATCCTTGTGCCCTTAGCTGATGGCTTAGAATCTAAACTTCAGATGGAGTTTCCTTGATGCTTTTAGTGGAATGTTTGCCTAGTTTTTCCTTCCGACCACGCTTTTTCTTGGGAGAAACAGATGCCTGAATATTTTGTAGCTCAGCATCTTTCTTAGCTGCTTGTAAAAACAAAAACAATGCATTCAGCAGAAGTAAGCTTCGTGCTTTCCATCAGCTTTTTACCACTATTCGAAGGCTTCTTTGGTGTAGTTGCTTGCATTTCTTCCAAAAGTGATAGGCAGCTCTTTGAAGATGCACATTGGTCTAAATGCTATTTATTTGTACTATATTACCATAAAAAACGATATAATACAGTTTCTTAAACAAATACAAAACAAACAAACTGTCTACAGGGTGTATTAGATTTGTTGTGATTTTTATACCCGTACTCAAAAAAAAGTTAATGGCCGAGTCAATATAGCAATCTGTCCGTCCGTCCGTCTTGTTTGTCGCCTAACTTTCAGAGACCACAGAAGCTAGAGAAACCAAATTTGGTTTCCAGATTCATATGATATTACACTGCTACAAGTATATTTCAAAATTTCACCCTCCGCCTTCACAAAAAACGAAAATCTGTGGCAGGTACAATTTTGAAGATACGATAAAACTAAAAACGCAGAATGAATCAGATCGGATTCAGAGTAAAGAAATTGATTTTCAGTTTCTAATCCAACTGCCTCCAGCGCTGCATTTGGATGCTTTGCATATGTGAAGCGAGAAATGGATTCAGTAAAAAATAATGGGTTACGTTCCTAGAATTCAAAATATGTAGGAAAAATTGGTTTTATTGTTCAAATTTCGTTTTAATTGGTATATCAAAAAAAAAAATTTGAATAAATAAAGCACTAAAACCATTCGGTAAAACCAAAATTACAAGTCCGTTCAAAATGATATTTTCAGTTGTATTTTTTTATTTTTTGGATTTTTGGAAAATTGGTCAACAACGCAAAAAAATTTTCTCAGACGGTAAGCCGAAGCAACAAAAGGATCTGGTTCAGTTTTTAGCTGCATTTATCAGCTTTTCAGAATTGGTCAGATACAACCAAATCTATCAGCTTACCGAGTCTGGATCAGATTGGATTATTAATATTATTATAACAATAATGAGCAAATCATTATACAGTGATATCAGTGATACTCATTCTCTCTCTCTCTAACTCACACTCTCTTCCTCGTGAAGTGTGTGGACCTGGCGGAGGGCGAGGAGATATTTGTTTCTTTTTAATACATGGTATGTTTAATACATACTATTAAAACACTTTCTAACATCCATAGGACATTGTTTGACGTTTTAGATAACAGTCGAACGCAGTACACTTGTGTAGTACACTTGTGACGGAAAAATGGTGATGGACCCAAATGACACCCCATTCATAGACTTACGCTACAGCAGTCACCCCTCAGCATGCCACATATAACAGGAGCGTGAAGAGGAAGGAGTTCCAGCGTGCATTGGTTCATCATTTGCAATTATTTGGGCAATAATTACTATTGTGTCTTATGCTTACATTTTGCGCCTGTCAAACGGAGGGCGGGTGTTGGTTTTGGAGTGAGGTATACGTCTCCTCACCCCTTGGTAGCGGCCAGAAACGCCTATCCCATTCCTGTCGTCACCCTCTTGACTTAATGAGGCCTTTTTGTGCTCTTGATGGATTTTAAATTGTTGTCATCATCGCTATTTGTTTGCCAGCTGTGGCAGACGCTGAGCTGAGGGTTGAGTGGCGAGCAGTCCCCAGGGGTTCTACGAGATGACAGGAGGTGGAGAATTCAGTTCGATCATTGTACCTGCCTGTGCAGCCTGTGGCTAATCCCTCGCAGGCGGTTTGCGGTTTCGGGACAGCAAATGCTGATCGGCTACACAAATTAAATTTTCATCTACTGCGCTGCCAAGTTTTCAGATTACCGTGTCAATTGCCTATTCCCAAATTTAATCGATAACTAATATGTGAAAATCTATTATGAAAAAATCAAAGTGATTTATATATTCTTGATTAATGTGACGGACAAAATTTGTATATACATATGTACATTAGATTGGGCTGAAAATCAAAAATCTTTTAATCTTAAGTCGGCCCGGTACAGTAATTATTAATTAATTATTAAGGAATTTAGGTCAAAAAACTATTTTTTATATTTATTTTACTTTAAAGAGAATTTAACAATTTTCAGTTTTGCCAATACAAAATTTTCACACTGTGAAGCTTGGAAATTCTCTTAAGAAATAACCATAATCGACCGTCAAAAACTTTTTGCACCTTAATTCTTTATACTTTGCGGTCTATCAAAATTTATTGAAATTAGGCATATGTTCGGAAAATACAAAAATTTTCCTAATTTTTTCTCTTTTTATCATATTTTTGGCAAATACCATTCGAATGGATTCGTTCACTGAACACAAACATCAGAAAGGTCGCTGTCACTTGAGATCCCCTTAGAGGTACCCTGCACACATATATCAGTGTAAGTGTATAAATAAAATAAATATGGTCACTAAAAAAAAAAATAGCAACAATATATGTACAAGTTTTACTTGTTATTTGTTTTGTTCATTAGAAGCTGATTTTACGGTAGCAAACAATAGAGTATAGAGTATTTTGGAGGTAGACGACAACGAATGCATTCGTGCAGGACTCTGCATATGGGCAGTTCCTATCTGGCATTACGTTACATTCGTACGACAAAATGTTGAAAAAAATAGTCAAAATGCTGAAATTTGGAAAAAAAGATTATCCTCGTTGAATATAATTTGTTTAGATCAAATAAAGTATTGAGAGTTTATTTTCAAACTTATTAAATGTAAAAACTTTTAGTCTGGCATCTGGCGAACGTTACTGGCGTGACGTTACCAAATTCCGCGAATTTAAAAGCCTAAAAATATACTGTTAGCCGAGGTTGGAAAAACGTTCTGATAATGATTTTAGGTAGTTCAATATGTTAGAAAGACTTTAAGGAGAAACTCTTATCAAAAATCATCTCTTTCCTAGGAGATAATAGTAAGAGAAAACATGTCCATAAAAATACCAAACACCGGAACTTTTGCTTATTTGAATAGCTTTTCGCATGAAAGTTAATGAAATTATATGTCAATAAAGTAAATTAGTTACCTTTCAATAAATTTAGAAAAAATATCCGTGAAAAATTATATTGAAATCGGTTTTCATTGACTTTTTATGATTTTTGGCCTGGCCTTTTGGCGGAACTGCCAAACACAAAACACAAGTCCTATGTGTACAGGCAAGACGTACACAAAAACAACACATTAATGTATACAGATGGATCACAAATTAACAATATAAACAGTTTGGCCGTAACGACAATAACACTACTCGACAAAATTGAACTTTTTCTTCCCGCTGTGGAACAAAATGACTTTTTCTGATAGATTTTGGGATTTAACATTTTTATAGTATTATGTTTTTTTATGGTTTAGTTTTTATTCCGAGTAAGTGCTTCTATTTTTCACATAACTTAAGTATTATCTTATATCTGGTTTCATAGAACTATCCAGTTCTGTAATGCAGCTCTAAATCCAACCCAGACACTTTGTAACTGCAGCTTAACACCTGCAAGATATTAAGCTTTCAAATTCAAATTTGATAATTTTTTGCGTTAAATTTTGATTTTAAAAACTCAGGAAAAGACGAAAAAAAATTATTTCTCGGCATGCATTTTTATACCCGTACTCAAAAAGAGTTAAGGGGTATATTGTATTTGTGATAAATGTCGGTCTGTCCGTCTGCCTGTCTGTCTTGATGAGCGCCTAGATCTCAGAGACTATAAGAGCTAGGGCAATCTAATTTGATTTCAAGACTCATGTGATATCACACTGCTACAAGTGTATTTCAAAAATTTCCGCCCCACAAAGGACAAAAATCTGTGGCAGGCTTAATTTTAAACATACGATAAAACTAAAAAGCAGTCTCGTAGAGAATGACCATATCTACCAGATTGCCGAATCTGAATGAGATCGGATCATAATTATAGCCAGAATGAAGAAATAATTTTCAGTCGCTTCCCCCGCCCACTCCCACAAGAAACACATTACTCATTCTCTTTCTCGCTCGCACACTCTGCCTCGTTCAGTGCGCGAGCAACCCCTAGCGGAGGAGATGTAGAATCTAAATGGTACATGTATAATCTACATGTTAGATGTAGATAAAAGATGTAGGAAAAAATGTAATATTTAAAATTTTTTTAAAATTCTAAAATTCAAAAAAATTATAAGCTTAAAAATGTATATACTAACTGAGTTCGGGTATAAATAGAGTCCCCAGAAGCGACTCACACGTTCCTTCTCATTGGTTTTAGATAGACGCTTTAATTAGGCGTCGTTTAAGGTATCGTTTGAAAGAATCGAAGGATAAGTTGCAGCCAATTTGCAGCCGTTTAACCAAAACGACTCAAAACTCCTTTTATCTGAAAAAGACCGTACGGTACGTTGCTGGTCCAATGCCAAAGGAACACGTTCAGCTACCAAAAATTCGACCCCTTTTTGCCTGGTCCCATTCGGCAGTTGGGCCCACAACCTTCCAAAAGGTATTTTTTGTCTATAGCTCCACCGTCTCTCCATAGATTTTAATTAAAAATACCTTAAACAACACCTAATTAATGAGTCTATCTAAAATACACGCCACGAAATAATTTTTCGACTTTTCCTGAGTTTAAAAAAAAACTGGAATTTAAATTTCGGGAAAAAATACTGCAAAAAAAATTATGAAATTTGTATTTGAAAGCTTAATAGTTTCAAGGCGTTAATCGGCAGCTACAAAGTGTCTGGAAAAGATTTATTGCTGCATTTGTCAGCTTTTCAGAAGTGCAAAGTTCTATGCAACTTAAGTTATAACTTACTTAAGTTATTTGAAAAATAGAAGCACTACCTTTGAAATAGTGAAAAATACCAGATTTTAAAAACTTCTTTAAAAAAAACTAACCATAAAAAACCATAATTCTTTAAAAATTGTTAAATCTCGAAATCTATCAGAAAAAGTCTTTTGGGCCACAGCGGAAATGTCGTGTCGACTAATGTAATAGATTACTGAAATCGGGACTACTCCCCTATTTTTATTGAGTAATGTCAGCAGACATACATAGTTGCCATACTTAAATTCGTTATTTGCTCTAATTCCTTTGCTGCACTTGACGCAATCGATAACCTCAATAGCTTACAATTTTACCCAACTACAATAAAATCCCTTCTTAATAAATACCAAAAAAAAAATAATACAGTGGAAGTTCGTCAATTATATCCCCCACAAATTATAAATGTGAGGAAAAAACGCCACCCAACGACCACTAATACACTAAACCAAATTAAAAAAGACATAAACAGACTATTAAAAATACACTAATTCAAAAACAACAAAGCAATCCATTTATATGTACAACAATATTTAAATTACCACACATACACATTCAAACATACAAAAAACTAAAGCAACATACATACATATGTAAAAAAAACTAAAGTTAGGAACTCTCAGCAAGTACATTTAAACACAGAGACCCACTCTGTTACAAATAATCACAACTATTAAGACATAGCCTAAGGCCAATGCCCAATACCAGTGCTACACAATAGTGTTAGTTTTAAATTTTAGATAAAGCCTAGTACGCAGATCGAAAAAAAACACATCGCGAATAGAATCAGGGTTGATATTCGTATGAAACCGATAAGAAATGTTTTACGGGTAAAACTGTTTTCTAGGCTCTGTAAGGAAGGCAGGTCGGTATATACTGGAAAAGTATCAGAAGTATTTGCTTGTTTTTTTAGTATGTTTCGACCCACCTCGAAAACGATATCAATTTGATATCTTTTGCCAGCAAACACGAAGCAAATATTGCAATAAGAGAACAAAAAACCAAATGAAATATATTAATAATGAAGAAAAATAGAATCTAGTTAAAGCAGTATTATATAAATGACAATTATATGGATGTTATAATTTATTATTTTTATTAAGTTTCATTAATATATACCAAAAGATTTTCAAAAAAATTTTTCTTCACGGTGTCCGGCACGGGAGGCGTCGCCTTCTGCTGCTGCTGACAGTCATTTACATTACCTTGCCAATAAAATGTTGGGGAGCCCAGGATATGCCTGGGGAAGAGCGGCCTCAGCCGAAACCGTCTTGTTGGGCATTTAGTTCTTAGAGACTTTAAGATCTATAGCAACCAAATGTTGCTTCCAGACTTATGTGATAATATACTATTGCAATCCACAAAGGAGGAAAATTTGTAGCATCCACAATTTTGAAGATACGAGAAAACGATACGCAGTATCGTAGAGTATGACCAAATGGCCGAAAATGATTCAGATCGAATAAATTGTATAGCCAGAATGAAGAAATAATTTTCAATTGTAGCCCCATCACCTCCAGCACTGCAGCCGCTACTTATTCTCTATCTCGCTTAAACACTCTGCCTTCCCTCGGTCACTGGGTGACCTTTAACGGAGAACAAGCTAGAACGGCGTGTTGGTGTGAGAAATTATATAGATGACAGATGTAGCGAAAATATTTAAACTGATTAATATAAATATTCTGACTGAGTACGGCTATAAAAATAGAGTTGTGTCCACAGAAGCGACTCAAAAAATTTTTTCTAAGGCAGAACCTTTTTTTTTTTTAAAAAGTAACAAATTGTTTTTTCTAGTGCATTTTCAGTGGTAACTTATGTTTTCACATATAAGTATCTTACATCTGGTCATAGTCATATAATAATAATCATGTAATCACAATAAATAAGAAGACACACGATTTAATTTTTTTTTTAAAGTAAAAATTTTGCAATAATTTTTCAATTTTGCATTTCCTAGACGGTAAGCGGAAAATACACAATTCGTAGATCCAAATCCAAGATGATTACAGTCAGATGAAATATAATTAAGTTATGTGACAAAGACCGCTACTTCTGAAAAAAGCAAAACAAAAATACAATATTTTTAATTCTTTAAAATTAATGTAAAATATTATTCAAATTATTCGACAATTAAATTGTCAAAAAACCAAGTGGCCAGATTTTCTTTGAGATGGTTTTGGACGCCGACACCGAATTTCGATTCTACTAGAGATTTTACTAGAGATTTCGTAAAATGGGAATAAAGGGACTAAAACAAGTGAAATATTAAATTATTCGTATGCAGATAAATCAGAATTTGAAAAAAATCTCCAAAACGGATACTTTTCTTTGAGTAAGTGTGAGTGTGTGCTTACCAATGAATTAAAGTTTAATTCTGTGTGTAACACACATCACTTTTACCACATATCTTCCAGTAAGGGTACAAAAAGGCAAGACTACCTGTTTTAAGTATTATGTCGAAGGCCCTTGCAGTTAGTGTCGGTTAAACTATTATTAGTTTTGGTACTGTATACCAGTTTTATTTCTTTAAATAAATACAAATAAAGTATTAATATAAAAAAAAGATGTCTTAAAACCATTCTTCCAAAAAATAAGGGACCAAATCGTATGATCGTCAAACTAACATGGTTCATTGACTTCGCCGCATGAGTAAAAATCAGAAAACTGAACTCTAGCCGAGCCATGCGCATGTCATGCTTGTCAACCCTTAGGACGAGTTAAGAGAAGGCCAGGAAACAGAGATGGAGCACAATCTTTTTTCGCCCTTTGCAGTTGAAAATTTTACGATTTTGGCAGAGGGGCAATTTAAATGTCTCCAATTTCAAATATTACCGCTCATCAAGTGCTCTACCAATGCTCAATCCAGAGCAAGCCGTTGTAAAAGCTCTCTTTGCTTGTTGCGAAGTGTCCCTTCACAAGGACTCAGCAAGATGCGCAAGCGGGAGGGCAACAGTCTCAACGGCAACAACAGAAACTTGACATATGTGCGCCCCGAGCACTTTTTCGGAAACAGCAGGGCGACTTTTTTCTCATTACACCATTCCCGACACTCAAAGAGAACAGGGGTATGGATTTTCATTCGTATAAAATGTATTTATAATATAAATGTACTAGCAGACCCGCACGCTTCGCTGCTTACTTAATGCATTTAATGTTTAGGAATTCATCGAAATTAAACAATAATAACACTAGTCAACACGACATTTACAAACACTTTATAGCTGCAGCTTAACGCCTGGAAGATATTAAGCTTTCAAATTCAAAATTCATAATTTTTTTTGCGGAATTTTGACTTTAAAAATTTGGGAAAAGTATAAAAGAAAATAATTCTTGGCATGCATTTTTAGTTTTAAATAGACGCAATGATTAGGCGTCGTTTAAGGTATTGTTTATTAAAATCTATGGAGGAACGGTGGAGCTAATTATATGTGCATCATATTTTTTTAATATTAAAAAAGTAAAAAAACTGATATCAACATTTGGAGTTTTATTAGTACTGCAATGTTACGCAATGCAAACAAAAATAGTAACAAATTTCGATTAGGTGTGAAAATAAACTTAGCTTGAAAGTAGTCTTCATACTAAATAATTATATTTTAATTTTTCCTATTTTTATATAAATGTGCGTAGTTGTGTAAAATTGTGCATACGTTTTCAATAATTTACAATTGTTTTGTTGCAATACATTTTGGAAATAACACTACTCAAAAAAATTGAACTTTTTATTTAGGCTGTGAACCAAAAATTACTTTTTCTGATAGATATCGGGATTTCAAAATTTTTGTAGTATTTTATTATTTTTTCTGTGGTGTCATTTTTTTTAAGAATTTTTAAAATCTTTTATTTTTGTCATGGTTTTTTTTCAGAGGTAGTGCTTCTATTTTTCACATAACTTAAGTATCTTATATTTGGTTGAATAGAGCTGTGCAGTTCTGAAAAGCTGACAAGTGCAGCTATAAATCCGACCCAGATTCTTTGTATTTGCAGCTTAACGCATGAAAGATATTAAGGTTTCAAATTCAAATTTCATAAATTTTTGCGGTATTTTTTTTTTTTTTTAATTTTACTTTAAAAAATCGGGCGCTTAACAAGACGGACGGACATGGCTAAATCGACTCGGCTATTGATGCTGATCAAGAATATCAGGGTGCCACAGAGATCACTAGTGAAATTGGAAACCGCGCAGAGGATTTCCGCTTAAAAATTTCCGCCGTGCCACAGAATTCCGAGCGATTTTTTTAGCATTGTCACAAACCAAATTTAAGGCTAGGGTTGACACCTTTCAAGATTCAATTCGAATAGGGTTCATTTCGCAGTTTTATTGATTTTATCATATAAAACAATTGGTTTTTATTTTCTTCTCTTATGATATAAAATAACTGATTTTTCAAACCTGTACTTTTATAATTTTAAAGCAAAAAAACATCCAATATATTTACGCTAAACTTAATTAAAATGCTTTTACCGAGACTGTTGGCCATCGAATAACTACGGAGGCAACATATTAGAATACAAACCTTGCAGCGCATGCTTTTTCGCGTTCAGACGATACGTATGTGGTTTTTGTGATTGTCTTCTCAAACTACTGCTAATGATCGCTATGCTTCTATTTGTGCTGCAATGGGTCTGCACTTAGCCGAACAGGGCTTTTTGACATAAATGCAATTGCAATAATGTGTAGATATGGTTTGTTAGTTCTGTTTTGGCATTTTGAAGCGATGCCACCTAGTAGAACTACAAATGACTACAAATGTTTTCACAATTTGCACAAAAAGTATGCACACGTTTGACGTAAAGGAAGTTTTACTGCAATTATATATTTTTTGTAATGCGTAATTAAAGAAAAACCGAATGTTTTCAATATAATTAATATTCATTATATTTCTCCGAATTCGACTTAAAAATGGTGGCATTACTGTATTAACTTCGTAAGTCCGAATCGCCCTAGGTGGCCACCTCGGTATGCAGCGGATTGAAAGCGGAATCGTTAAGTGAAAATTCAGTCAGCGGATTGAATAGAGATTTACTAAAATGCCTTTTTTATTAACTTAACATGTATAATGTTATATTATTTGGATGAGGGTTAATCACCAATTGAACAACCTTTATGGGAAAGTAAGATTCGAATCGTTTTAGGTGTGTTTTATGGGTGTATTTAATCAAATCGCTGGATAAATTGTGAGCGATTTTGATTCCGCTGAAAAATCAGTGTGTGGCACGGCGGAATGGAATCGAGGTGATTTTCCAGCGGAAGTGATTTCTGTGGCACCCCTGATTATACCCGTACTCGAAGAGTTAGATTTGTGGTAAAAGTGGATGTGTGCAAAGCACAGAAGGAATCATTTCCAACCCAACTCTACGACACACTGCCTCGTTCGCCCTCTGGCGGAGGTGAGGTAGAATCTATATTGTAGATGTAGATGACAGCTGTAGCAACAAAATGTGAACAGATAAAATATTTTAAAATTCGACAAAAATCATAAGCTCACATATATGTATACTGACTGAGTACTTCTTAAACAGTAAAGTCGCGGCCACTGCAGTGACTCACAACGTTCCCTCTAGTTCTGTCTGTCTTTTGGTATTGCTGTTCGTTAAAGGGGCGTATCGATATGTTGGTTAATAGTGAAGAAAGGTATCTCTCTCTGTCATGAGGGAATAACCACGACCGCTTGTTATGTTCTAATGTTGATACTTGTACTTTGTTTGACCTATTTGGAAAACAATTATAAAATTCACTTGTTTCAGTATGGTATCAAAGGGTCTTCACACAAAGTTTGGTTGCTCTTAAAGTCTCTAAGATATGGGCGTCAAACAAGACGGACGAACATCGACAGACATCGACTCGGCTATAGCCTTAATAGCTATAAATGTTGATCAATATGCTGATCTTTGTGCGTTGGGTATACAAATTTGACTTTACGTATACATATCAAACTTATCATAATGCAGTGCAAAATAATATTCTGGTCTATACGTACATTGTACACATAGTACAATGCATGCTTATAAGAATATAGGTCAGCTATTTACGTCGATAAGGTTTAGCACACTTTAGGAATATCCAATATTATTTTAGTATTTATGTGTATACTTATCTATTATGAGTGTGTGTTGAAATAATTCAAGAAACTAATAGCCTAAATTAGACGACACGCGCAGACACGTATATACACCGATAAAAGCATTTAGGCATGACAAGGGAAAAAAGTGCGTTTTGCAATCAAAGTAAAAACGTGAAAAAAGAGACTGGAAAGTGGGTAAGAAGAATGGCGGAATGAGAGTGATTGAGGGAGGAGGGAGAAAGGGATAGCAGAAAAGTTTAACGGCGCACGCAGATCTCAGGAGAGAGTGCGGATTCGGGGAGGTTGAGTTTCATACTCGTGGTATTGGGCAGGGTGCGTTCCACGAGGAGCAAGAAATTGACAAAAGCAAAAATGACAGCAGCATCAGCTAAATGAGTTGAAGGACAAACTCGGCTAAGGGTGGTGCAGACGAAGGATGGGGTGGGCTGCAACCTACGACGGCGCATATCAAAGCCCTACAAAATGGCGTAAGTCGATGGTGAGTGCCCCACTTTGCAACAGCCCAACGATTTTCACATGGCTTTCTTTTTGATGCTTTGTTTTTTCCTTTATTTGCTTTTATTTTTCTCTACTCCTTAAACTTTTCCATATTGCCGCTTCTACCAGGATCTTTTTTCGTTCTTGCTATTGCTTTTAGCGGTAAATAATGAAAAGTTAAAAGCCACATCAATGAGATACATTTTTGTTTCTTGGTTGGACAATTTTTGGGTGGTAGGGTAGGAAATTTCAAATTCCTTCTAGTTACTTTGTGTGCAACCCATAACCTATGTGGCCGTAAGTGTGAGAGAGCAAGAGACAACTACCATTTTAGGAAAATCCCTCGAGAAAAACCAAAATGATTTTCCGTTTTTCTCCCTACTCTAGATTACTAGAAGTTGAAGTATCGACTTTGACTCAAAGGCAACTGGTAAGACTAAAAAAAAAAGAGTGAAAAAGAGTGAATAAAGTTAATAATAGCAACATGCAAGAACTACATGTGTACATTAGAGTGGGCCGAAAGTCCAAATTTTTTTAATTTTAAGTCGTCTTAGTGCTAGAAAGTTGTCTTGAGGGATTATAAAACGAGGGAAAATTTTTTAAATCGGTTAACGTTTGACCCTCGTGCTTCGAGTCTATACTACAAAAAAACATTGAAAGACCGCGAATTATAAAGAATTTGCGTGCAAAAACCAACTGGCGATCGGACATTTATTTTTTTACGGGAAATTTCCAAGATTCGTTTTTTTATACAAAATGTTAGAACGAGCAAAAAGATGAAAATTAGTTTATTTACAAACCTATGTTCAAAGAAAAAATGGATATACCGCGCATTATAAAGATTTTACGTGCAGCAACTATTTGTCAGTCGGATATGGTTATTTTTAAATGTAATTTTAAAATTTATCATTTTGAAAATTTTTTATTGGCCAAATCGAAATTAAGGTTAAGTTACAAAAAGTTTGGACCACTCTTGTGTACGTGTGCATGTATGTATGTACATTTATGTGATGTTTATTCTTGGGTGCACTTTATTTAATTGCATTTTTAGTTTTCGATTTTCTACGTTCTTATTATACACTAACCTTGTCCCGCTAGTTTTAACGCCTATAACTAGGCGTACGGTTAAGTTAAACAGAAAAAGGTTATTTTATATCAAATATCAACACTACGACTATGCGTTCAAAAAAAAATATTTAAATTTTCTACTATGGTATCCATATAAAAATTAACTAAAGCAAAAGGCACTATTTTACTCATATAAATTATTTGGTGCACAAGCCGCTCGTTCTTGTCTGCCTGTGCAGATACAAATTGTAATGATACACAAATTAGTATCCTAAATGGATGCTTAATATCCTGATCCACTGCTTGATGGTGTCTCCAATCATCTTTCTCTCTAATTCTGTCTGTGGATGATAACTTTGACATAATCCAACACACACGCATCGCTTATGTATGTATGTATTAAAATTCATATGAGTACATATGTAGATACATGAATATGGCATGGCATGGTGCCTTTTAATGCAGCCTTAAAGCTGGCACAACTATGCTGCAATTTCTGCTCACGCAATTTTTGCTCCCCACTGTACATATGTATGTATGTATTTAAAGCTACTATTTATAGGCTCTCAAAACATTCCAGCTTTAAGGCCTGTATTCAGCACACAGTAAAAGAGTGGTAAAAGTGGATGTGTGCAACGCAGAGAAGGAAACGTTTCCGACCCCATAAAGTATATATATTCTTGATCAGCGTCAAAAGCCGAGTCGATATAGCCAAGTCTGTCTGTCCGTCTGTCCGTCTTGTTTGAAGCCTGGATCTCAGAGACTATAAGAGCTAGGGCAACCAAATTTGGTTTCCAGACTCATGTGATATCCCACTGCTACAAGTGTATTTCTAAATTTCGCCCCGCCCCCTTCCACCACATCAAAGGACGGAAATCTGTGGCAGGCACAATTTTAAAGATACGATAAAACTAAAAACGCAGTATCGTAGAGAATGCCCAAGATCTACAAGATTGCCGAATCTGAATCAGATATTTATAGCCAGAATGAAGAAATTAATTTTCGGTTGCTTTCCCCGCCTCCTCCAGAAAGAGACCCGCTATACATATATTCATATACTCATTCTCTTTCTCGCTCGCACACTCTGCCGCGTTATGTACGCGAGTGCCCTCTAGCGGAGGAGATGTAGAATATAAATGGTACATGTAGAATATAAATGGTACATGTATAATCTACATGTTATCTACATCTACAATGTATATTATGTAGATGTAGATAACAGATGTAGCAAAAAAAATTTTAAATGTAAAATTTTTTTTTTAAATTCTAATATTAAAAACGAGAAGGAACGTGTGAGTCGCTTCTGGGGACGCGACTCTACTTATACCCGTACTCAGTCAGTATATAAATTTTTGAGAATGATTTTTTAGAATTTTAGAATTTAAAAAAAAATTTTACATTTTACATTTTTTTGCTACATCTGTTATCTACATCTACAATGTATATTTTACATCTAACATGTAGATTAAAGATGTACCATTTATATTCTACATCTCCTCCTCTAGGGGTTGCTCGCGCACTGAACGCGGCAGAGTGTGCGAGCGAGAAAGAGTCGGGGGAACCAACAGAAAATTAATTTCTTCATTCTGGCTATAATTATGAACCGATCTGATTCATATTCGCAATCTGGTAGATATGGGCATTCGCTACGATACTGCGTTTTTAGTTATCGTATCTTTAAAATTGTGCCTGCCACAGATTTTCGTCCTTTGTGTGGGCGGAAGGGGGCGGTGCGAAATTTTGAAATACACTTGTAGCAGTGTGATATCACATGAGTCTGGAAACCAAATTTGGTTGCCCTAGCTCTTATAGTCTCTGAGATCCAGGCTTCAAACAAGACGGACAGACGGACAGACTATATATCGACTCGGCTTTTGACGCTGATCAAGAATATATATACTTTATGGGGTCGGAAAATTTTCCTTCTCTGTGTTACATACATCCACTTTTACCACAAATCTAATATACCCCTTAATTCTTTTTTGAGTACGGGTATAAAAATTATGAGCTCAAAAAGGGTACTTATACTTTTCATTTCAAGACGCTCTGACATTTGCAAAAGTTTGGATTATTTCCTGTTAAGAGCAAAACTTAGTGCTGTTGTACCCACGCCGTATATTTTGCTGCGTAGAGAGCGTGAGAGACAAAATGCAACATTATTTCTCGTAGCAGTCGCTAGACACTTCTAATGGCTTTCAGTCGAACAACTGAGGCACTATTTGATACTAAGTGATGTTTTCCAGCAAAACACAGCAACTAAGCCAGCAAAATTGTATCCGCAAAGTAAAAGAACCGATTAATCGCTGCTCCCAGCTCAACTGGACAGCCAGCTTGACGCATATAGTTCTCTCGCTTTGACAGCAGGCATTTCCCAAAAGGGCATCTCTATTTTTCCATCTATTCTGTTAGCAAAGTCTAATATCATACAGCTTTAGTGCCGGCTCATACAAAAAGGTCTTTGTTATGTTTAATAGAGATTTATCGATAACAAAATCGGGCTACCTCAGCTGTTCGGATGAATCCACTTTTGTTGTTGCCGTGGCCAATTTTTTCAGATCCAATTTTAAGGTTAGTTTAACTAAAAATTATGTATAAAAAGGGCAGAACCTCAATTTCGCTAGTAATCATATAAAATCCATGTCAATGCATCAATCAGCAATCTATTTTTTTCACTTTGCAATTAAGATTCGTTTTGATGTAAAAAAGACGTGTACTTTTCATTTCGGCGAGAAATTTTACATGCACCTAAATTGGAATTACATAACAAGTAAACAGACATTGCTTTTATCCATATGACATTAGACTTTGCTAACTGACTAGCTGGAAAAATAAAGATGCCCTTTTGAGAAATTCCTGCAGTCAAAGCGAGAGAACTATATGCGTCAAGCTGGCTGTCCAGTTGAGCTGGGAGCAGGATTAATCGGTTCTTTTACTTTGCGGATACAATTTGCTGGCTTAGTTGCTGTGTTTGCTGAAAACATCACTAGTATCAAATAGTGCCTCAGTTGTTCGACTGAAAGCCATTAGAAGTGTCTAGCGACTGCTACGAGAAATAATGTTGCATTTTGTCTCTCACGCTCTCTACGCAGCAAAATATACGGCGTGGGTACAACAGCACTAAGTTTTGCTCTTAACAGGAAATAATCCAAACTTTTGCAAATGTCAGAGCGTCTTGAAATGAAAAGTATAAGTACCCTTTTTGAGCTCATAATTTTTATACCCGTACTCAAAAAAGAATTAAGGGGTATATTAGATTTGTGGTAAAAGTGGATGTATGTAACACAGAGAAGGAAAATTTTCCGACCCCATAAAGTATATATATTCTTGATCAGCGTCAAAAGCCGAGTCGATATATAGTCTGTCCGTCTGTCCGTCTTGTTTGAAGCCTGGATCTCAGAGACTATAAGAGCTAGGGCAACCAAATTTGGTTTCCAGACTCATGTGATATCACACTGCTACAAGTGTATTTCAAAATTTCGCACCGCCCCCTTCCGCCCACACAAAGGACGAAAATCTGTGGCAGGCACAATTTTAAAGATACGATAACTAAAAACGCAGTATCGTAGAGAATGCCCATATCTACCAGATTGTACATATGTAGATACATGAATGTGGCATGGCATGGTGCCTTTTAATGCAGCTTTAAAGCTGGCACAACTATGCTGCAATTTCTGCTCACGCAATTTTTGCTCCCCACTGTACATATGTATGTATGTATTTAAAGCGAGAGAACTATATGCGTCAAGCTGGCTGTCCAGTTGAGCTGGGAGCTCAACTTTGCGGATACAATTTTGCCGGCTTGGTGTCTGTGTTCTGCTGGAAAACATCATTGTGTGTCAAGTAGAGTTGGGTAAAGAGTGTTCACTTTAGTGAACAAGTTCAGTTGCTCACTTTTAAGTGAGTGAACAATTCACTCACTTTGCTCAGTTTCTCACTTGCTCACTTGTTCACTAAGTTGCTCACTGAGTGAGTGAACAGGGAACAGTGATGTCTGAAACAATTACTAATGTTGAGCTCGTTACAGTAGACGGTTGGTGGCGTCTAACTAACATGGCCGCCTAACTTTGAGCCATCAGTGTATATGTGAATCGCATTTGCGGGTCCATGTTCGCCCCTCTCCCAGTCCTACCTGAGTGGGATTGATACCGGGAAAGGCATCGAGAGCGTCGGAGAGGTATACAGTAATCTGTCCCCTCCGATAGTTGCGGGAGTCTCATCAAGATTCCTGAGTGTCCAAACGTGAATGCTTTCCATAGATTGGATTCTCTCATTCTGAGAGCGGAAAGAGTTGCCACCTTTTTCCCCATGAGTTCTACAGGGAGAAGGTACAACATGGTATCGAGGGCTTCGCTTGGGGTTGTGCGTAGTCCGCCCGTTATGCATAGCTCTGACGCGGCTGAGACAAGTTTTCTTGTCCAGTGCTGGCCACCACACCACCATTCCGTACATTAGGATTGGTCGTATGATGGCGGTATATAGCCACCGGACTATATACGGGGTCATTCCCCATTTTAGTCCGATGGTTTTTTTTCAGGTATAGAGGGTGGCCTTCTTTACACTATCCTCTATGCTCAGTTTCCAATCGAGCTTCCTATCGATCAGGCCAAGATACTTGGTACTTATTGCTAAAACCGAGCGCTTCCCCACAGAGTTTTGGGGGAGTCAGTATCGGAATCTTGTACTTCCTGTTGAAGAGTGTGAAGAGGGCAGTGTGTGAAGGCTTGCCTGCCTTGGGTATAAAAACGACTTTGTTCTAAACTTTAGAATCTAAACCCATGTGTCTGGGATTTGTCCGTGAGAGAAAAATCCCACGTAAGTCCGTTTTAGCCAAGTTATGGATTTTTGTACGGCGTGGAGTTCCGGAGTTCCCCAGTTTTGGAGTCCAACAAAGGCAAAATTGCAAAAACTCTAACAATGTTAGAAAATTTCAACTTTGATTCACTATATCTTCAGGTATGTCCATTCTATCATCACGACTTTTCGACTTTTGCTGAGTTTTTAAAGTCCAAATTTTGAGAAGAACACCGCACAAAATTCATAGTTTTTGCATTTTTAAGCTTAGTATTTCCCAAACGGTATGGCAAAGTTGATTACAACCCAATGTAACATACATAAGTTATGTGAAAAAAAGAAGCGCTACCTCTGAAAAAAGCTTAATAAATACCAGTTTTAAAAAAATCTTCAAAAAATAACATTAATTCTTTAAACAAAATTTGAAGCTCCCAATCTATGAGAAAAAGTTTTGTTAGACGTATTTTTAAATGTTTTTTTTTTTCAGAGGTAGCGTACTTTTTAGTTTAGTCTAGTTTATTTCATATACATATGTACTCAGAGAGAGAAGTTTATGTGCATTGATATTACTTTAAAAAAACTATTAAAAACAAAGAGAATGTTTTGGACTTTTTTTTATTTATCTAGTATATGTAAGTAAATATTAACAAAAAAATAAAAATATTTCCATAAACTTCAAGAATAACTAAATATAAAATGAATAACTTTCCATTCATATGAAATAAGTATATGTGCATTCTAAATGAAAATTAAAAATACTAACGAAATAATTTTTATTTATTTTTTGCTTTTTAGTGAAAATTTGATTTATCCGGGTGGGCATTGAGGTTGCCAAGTTTTTAAGAATTGTAGGGCTAATTTGATCCCATTCCTGGAGAAATTCAATCAAACTGGCGTCCATTTTTATAAATTTTGTTGGATAATACTCCCCTAAGATCCCATATTGGATTAAGGTCGCTGGCCATTTTAATAAGGGAATCTTCCTAGCTTATTTTGTTTTCAGTACCGAGTGGATGGTTGCGTTGTCCTGCTCGAAGATCAACTCATCCCCGTAAAGGTTTCAAGAAAATTAAATGAGTGTTGTTTTCAAAAACTCTAGATACATTTCTGCATTTGTTCTGGTGGGTATAAAACAATGTGGGACTTCCCAGTGGATCGAGGAGCCAGGACCGTCCAAGCTAAATTTTGTTTCATCCGAAAATATAACTTTAGTGAACTCCTCTGTACTGTAATTTGTACTTCTCAGCAAATTCTAGTCGAGCGGTTATTTGGCGCTTCAATAACATAGGTATCGCGTCGCGTGAAGCATATGTAACAGTTTCGTTTTCGTTTAAAATTTGATTTATACGTCTTTTGGATATGTCAAGCTTCATTTGACCTTTGATCTCAATGCAAGAATTGTTGTTTCGAACGGCTAGGCGACGAATTTGCCTCTTGCACCGTGTATCGATTTCAGTGGGTCTGCCGCTTCGCTTTCTATACATTTGCGGGTTTTTAGATCAGACCGCGATCTTCCTCCGACAAATGTGTTCCACGTGACATTCCGCCATAAAATCAAAATTAAAACAAACATTTATGTCTCCAAACGTATAAAAACAAGTTTACTTACTTTCTGCTGATTAAATAACTTTTTTGGTTCACACTTTCTTAGCTTACCCGCACGCAATAGCACAATAATCTCAGCTTTCACATATATTTATTGGCTTTGAAACCACGAGTTGTTACGTATATATATATATATGTATATATATATATATAATATTTAAAACAGTACAAAGAATGAAGCGCAAAAAGGAACATTGGAGTGGGATATTTTTATAATAGATAAGAGTACAAAGTTGCATGCTTGCAATAAATATACCGTTACCTTTATAGAAAATATAAGCAAATTAAAAAGTGCACATATACTTATTTCTCTGAGAACGCTACAGTACAGTATTGCTACTTTATGTTGATGTGTTAGTCACAAGGAGTTCATAGAGTTGTTTTCTTTGAAACAATATGATTTAGTTATTTAATTATTTATATTAATATAATAATCATGTGTTTAACATATATTTATTTTAATATTTTTATTATTTTTTATTGTATAATCTAAAATCATTAATTATTTTAGTTATTTTTGGGGACTAGGGGAGAGGAGCACACCTTCGTAGGCCCCACCTCGTCTAACGTACTAGATCTAACACTCGTAACGGGGAACAGTACTTTGGTATCTGGCTGAAGAGTCCTTGAAAGACCATCCTTCAGACCACAAGTATATTCAGTTTAAGTGCGAATTTGAACATTCTCCGAAGATAACTGTCTATAGAAACCCCCGGAACACAAACTGGGAAAAGTTTAAAAAGACAGTTACCTCGAAGCTCGCGAATCGTCAGGGCACAGTGAAATCCCCGGAAGACATAGAAACGTCCCTAGAGACCCTCTCCAAAGAGCTACTGGATGCGTACCACGCAGCATGCCAACCCTCGAGAACGAAAAAGAGAACCAGACCACTCTGGTAGAACCGGGACTTATCGCTTCAAAGAAATAACCTCAAAGAATTCTTCAAAATCGCCAATCTGGCGAACGACGAGATAATCAATGAGGAATACAAAATCCTACTCAGGGAGTACAAGAAAGAAATACGCAGGGCACAAAGAAACTCGTATAGGAACTTCTGCTCCAATATCGAGAAAGTCCCAGAAACGCCTAGACTTCGGAAGCTTCTATCAAAGCAAGCTACCATACAGAGTCAGCTGAAACGAAATGATGGACAATGGACTGAGGGCAGCGAAGAAGCCCTAACAGCACTAATGGAATCCCACTTCCCAGGATGCACCGAGGTTGCTGACGCTACAACGCATCAGGACCTAGCAACTGAGGAACAGCATCACCCAACGGGTCTCATATCGTCTAGGAGAATCCACTGGGCTATAGACTCCTTTGTGGGTACGAAAGCACCTGGACTAGACGGTATATTTCCAGCCATGCTACAGGCGACCAAAGACGTGATCACACCATGGCTCTCGGCAATATTCTCAGCTTGCATGAGCACGGGCTATATCCCTATTCAATGGAGGACCTCGAGGATTGTCTTCCTTCCAAAGGCAGGAAAGTGCAGCCATATGAGCCCCAATGACTACAGACCGATAAGCCTCACCTCTTTTCTACTCAAAACACTAGAAAAGCTGCTGGATCTACACATCAGAAACGATGTAGGTGGGCGGATGTCAACCAACCAGCATGCCTATACCAAAGGGAAATCGGTAGAGACGGCACTGTATTCGCTAGTAGCCACCATCGAAAATGCTCTCCATAATAAGAAGTATGCTCTAGGAGTGTTCGTAGACATATCCGGAGCATTCAACAACGTGAATACGAGCACAATAATGGACCGCATAGAAGCGATCAACACATATCCCGCCATCAACCTCTGGATAAAGAACCTTCCAAGTTGTAGACGGGTGTACTCAGAGTGGGGCACCGCTTCCATGGTGAAAGGGGCACACAGAGGCACACCTCAGGGTGGGGTCCTGTCGCCCCTCCTATGGAACCTGGTGGTCGACGACCTGATAAAGAGATTCGAGAGGAGAGCCCCAAAAATAACAGCTTATGCGGACGACATAAGCATAATTATTACGGGAGTATGCCCATCGAGCCTCAGCTCTATAATGGAATCAACACTCAGGGAGATATGTGAGTGGGCGGGAAAAGTAGGACTCAATATCAACGCGGACAAGACGGACCTCATCCTCTTTACCAAGAGGTACAAGGTACCGGCATGGATCCCCCCGAAAATTGACAGAACCGGGCTTACCCCAAAAACACAAGTCAAATACCTCGGCATAATACTGGACAGCAAGCTGGCATGGAGACCCAATGTATTGGAAAGGGTGAAGAAGGCCACCATTGCGCTATATGCATCCAAGAAGATTCTTAGCAGCACATGGGGCCTATCACCTGCACTAATGCACTGGACCTACATCTCGGTAGTGCGACCGACTCTGCTGTATGGAGTCTTAGTGTGGTGGCAGGCTACAGAAAAGAAAACCTACGGGCATATACTGTACAGACCCTGAAATAAGGCTGTCCGACTGTACAGAAAGTTGCGAGAGGGAAAGAACAGTTATTGAGAGTAAGGTGACAGAGAGACAGTGAAAGACGGAAAACCAACAACACAAACACGACAAACCGACGCACAAAATTAATTAAATTAGTTGTGTACACAATTATTAGACATGCACCCGCGATGAAGATTGATTTTAAGGTAAGATAGTTAGAGAGATAATTTAGAGATAAAACACCGGCTGTAAAAAAAAAGAAAAATGCCGAGAGCAAAACAAAAACACGTCTGGTCACTACGAAAGAGAACGAACGATCAAAAGCTATTTTAACTTAAGTAATTATTAAAAAAATTGTTAATAATTGCTTTTCGATTGTGGAATGATTTACTTATTAACATTTAAAATATTAGCCGACCAACGCAATTTAGGAAGAAATATTCTTAATAAACTCTTAAAAATATATATTATCTTAAAAAAAGTAAATAAAAATAGAAAGTTAGGTTAGGTTAGGTTGACCCGGACGGCCCTCACGGGGGCCACGCATAGGCCGATATGGCCCTTAGTTGTCCGGATGGTGGGGTGCATGAACCTTCTTTACTGTTGTGAAGTTTCGAAGTCCTTGAGGATCGAGGTGTTTTTCTCAAAGGCAAGCAGTTCCCCTGGTGTCCTCCTAGAGGCCTCTTCCAGTGATCCATCACCGGGGTACCCAGGTATTTTCTCCTTGCCCTTGATAACGCCGTGCAGGTGAATATGAGGTGTTCCAGGGTTTCGATAGCCCCGGCTTTTTTTTTTTTGTCTGGACGTTGATATGCAATAACTGCACCATCAAGTGGCCCATGCGACACCAAGCCGAAGCGTGTTACGCGCGGAACCCAGGCAGAAACGCAGCCCCTCCTCCCGCCCAACCGACCGAGGGGCGCTGCCGCATGACGCGCGACGCGTGTTACCGAACCGATCGCGAGCATGCAGGAAAGATAGGTGTTAGACTAAAATTCGAGGAAAATTAGAACTAAACACAACTCAAAGAGCTAAACATGCACAGATAGCTCAGTCCAGATAGCTAAAAAATAGTACTAATTACGGGAAAGGTATGTTAGTATTAGTGATTTAAGAAGAGGAGGGGAATTAGTAGTGGATATTATGTGGTAGAGGGAATTGCTCGGACTTTATTAAAAGCAATCTACGAGGGTAAGATGGCAGTCTCACATCTGCATCCCAGTTAAGGCCACGCAGAGCAAAAAGTAAAAAGTTTTTCTGGACTGATTCTATACGGTCCTGGTGTACTTTGTACTGGGCGCACCATACACAAGAGCCGTACTCTAAAATCGGACGAACAAGCAATATGTAGAGAATCTTCTTTATATAGGGGTCGCCAAATTCCTTTGACCACCTCTTTATAAACCCAAGCACACCCATGGCCTTATTTACCATGGTAGTAATGTGTTCAGAAAACTTTAACTTTGGGTCTAATTTAACACCAAGATCATCAACCAAGGTAATTCTCTCAAGAGAACCACCGCAGAGGCTATAAGGAGCCAAAAGGGGGCTGGAGCGATGAAATGCCATTACTTTGCATTTCGAGGCATTTAGGTGTAACATATTTGCACGACACCATGACTGAAAGTTATTTAGATCGGATTGCAAGCGAGAGTGAAATGAAATGTCTTTATACTGGACACAAAGTTTAACATCATCCGCATACATGAGTACTCGAGAGTTTGTTAATACTGAAGGCAGATCATTAATAAAGAGTGTGAATAGTAGGGGGCCTAGATGGCTGCCCAGAAGTAACCTTAACAGGTGAAGAGAAGGAGTTTTTGAAGAGTACTCTTTGAGACCTAGAACGAAGGTAGCTAGAAATCCATCTCAAAAGATTAGGCGGAAACCCTAAAAGGTCAAGTTTTTGTGCTAAAAGGGAATGGTTTACAGAATCGAATGCTTTACTGAAATCAGTGTAAATGACATCCGTCTGCAAGTTACCTTGAAAGCCTTTAATGATAAAAGAGGTAAACTATAGGTAAAGATTCCTTCCAGATGGGGGGAATGGGGCATGAAGAGTTAATGGATAGGGTGAATAGTTTAAGCAAGGGTCCACACAGAGCGTCGGTACAGTACCTAAGTACACAGCCGGGAACTCCGTCGGGACCTGGTGAAAACACAGGCTTAACTAGTCGAAGATCATGAAGCAGTGAGCTTTCATTTAACAAGGTCATTCGACCTTGGTAAACTGTATGGATACGGCTGACCAGAGTAGCTTTCATGAGAATAGGTTGTTTGGAAAAATTTGGCAAAAAGATCGGCAATTGCCTGATCATTGTTTGCTGACATATTGAGAAATTATAGCGAGGATGGATGTGCGGACGTTCTACGCTTACCTTTTACGAAGCTGTAAAACTGTTTAGGTTAGGTTAGGTGAAAATCGTATCCTGCATCGAGATAGGTAGTTTTTATAGCATTGAGCGTTAAGAACGGAGAAATTTGACCGAGCTATTACATAGTGAGAAAGAGAAGAGGGAGAACCAACTTCCCGAAATTTTTTATAAAGTCTTGATTTTAAGTTTTTAGACTGGATAACTCTTTGGTAAACCAAGGAGGCTTTCCAGATCTAACCGCACAAGAAAGTGGGACACAAGAATCAAAAAATGTGTCAAGTACATTGTAAAAAATGTTTGTGCCTTTCATAACGTCAGTGCACAAGTACAGAGCGGACCAATCAAAATCACTAATGAGGTTATTAAGCTTCGTAAGCTCGGCTTTACGAAAGCAGCGGACACGTTCAGATAGCCTACCCGTTCGAACCAATACAGTAGGCCCAATATCGACCAACACTTCGAATGAAGGATGGTAGGAGTCTTCAGGTATAGTGAGCGGAAGGGCTCGGGTTAACAACGGTGGAAAAGTTTAACTTTTCTTACGCCAGGGAGATATCTTCCTTTAAGATAAGCGTCTCCCTGACTCAATTTCCGACAAGTTTAGGCCGGAGTATTTGGTGGTTAAAGAGTTTAAGGCTAAGAAAAAGAATAGGCCCCCCATAACTCTTCCTAGTAGTCAGACCAGTGCTCCATCTTTGCCCTCATCTTCCACCTCAACTTCTACCCATCCAAAAAACTAACTTCTTCTCTTTTAGTTACCTACCAGAATGCTAGAGGCTTGCGTAGTAAGCTCAGCGCACTCTTTTTCTTGAGAGTCTCGCATTTTCGTCTCATGTTATTGTGTTTACTGAGACTTGGTTAAAGCCGGACATTCTTAGTTCCGAAGTTTTGGCAAGTCGGTACACAATTTTAAGAATTGACCGTTCGTCTCGGCGTGGAGGTGGGGTTCTCATTGCAGTGGACTCAAACTTCACGTCGGAACATTTTATGGTCCAGGTTCAACAAGACCTGGAATTCCTGTGCGTAAAACTGATTCTCCCAGGTTTTTCCATCTTCATTACTTGTTCGTATATTCCACCTCCATCGGATAGCTTAATATGCGAGCATCACCTGTCCGCTTTAAAAACTGTTTCTTCCTCGCTATCAGATAAAGACTATATGATAGTTATTGGTGATTTCAATTTGCCAGGTACTGTTTGGTCTTCTGTAAACGAGTCTAATAATCTTGTGCCCATGTCACGACATGACTTTATCGACGGCTTGTTATACCTATCCCTGATCCGACCATAGCGTTGTTAACCCGAGCCCTTCCGCTAACTATACCTGAAGACTCCTACCATCCTACATTCGAAGTGTTGGTCGATATTGGGCCTACTGTATTGGATCGAACGGGTAGGCTATCTGAACGTGTCCGCTGCTTTCGTAAAGCCGAGTTTACGAAGCTTAATAACCTCATTAGTGATTTTGATTAGTCCGCTCTGTACTTGTGCACTGACGTTATGAAAGGCACAAACATTTTTTACAATGTACTTGACACTTTTTTGATTCTTGTGTCCCACTTTCTTGTGCGGTTAGATCTGGAAAGCCTCCTTGGTTTACCAAAGAGTTATCCAGTCTAAAAAACTTAAAATCAAGACTTTATAAAAAATTTCGGGAAGTTGGTTCTCCCTCTTCTCTTTCTCACTATGTAATAGCTCGGTCAAATTTCTCCGTTCTTAACGCTCAATGCTATAAAAACTACCTATCTCGATGCAGGATACGATTTTCACCTAACCTAACCTAAACAGTTTTACAGCTTCGTAAAAGGTAAGCGTAGAACGTCCGCAAATCCATCCTCGCTATAATTTCTCAATATGTCAGCAAACAATGATCAGGCAATTGCCGATCTTTTTGCCAAATTTTTCCAAACAACCTATTCTCATGAAAGCTACTCTGGTCAGCCGTATCCATACAGCTTACCAAGGTCGAATGGCATCTTCAGCCCCTTGTTAAATGAAAGCTCACTGCTTCATGATCTTCGACTAGTTAAGCCGGTGTTTTCACCAGGTCCCGACGGAGTTCCCTGCTGTGTAGTTCCCGCTTTGTAGATCAAATTATTCCTTGCACGAACCATTTAGGGCCCTATGCTCGGACTTCAATTCCCTCTACCAAATAATATCCACCACTGGTCCCCTTCCTCTTCTTAAATCACTAATAATAACATACCTTTCACGTAATTAGTACAATTTCTTTGCTATCTTTGCATGTTTAGCTCTTTGAGTTGTGTTTAGCTTTAATTTTGAATTTTGTCGCTTACGCGACATCCAGAAAAACTGATGAGCAATCTTTCAAATACATTTCGTATTTCAGATCTTATCCGGTATACTTATTCAATGGTTCCATGTTTTTAGAATTAGCAAGTTTGTGGCTTATGGTTACCAGATTCAACGTTATAGTTGACGAAGCAAAGTTTAATTTATCATATAAATTGTTGTCTGGTTGTTTTTGTTTATGTGCAAGTTGTCTTTGTGGACCATATGTTATTCTTTCTTAAACTGGTTACTCCAAGAAAGCGTATTGTTAAATTAATTTTTTTATATCGGTAATCAAAGAGTTAAGGGGTGTATTGTATTTGTGGTAAAAGTGGATGTGTGTAACGCAGGGAAGGAAAGCCATTGTTTTGAAGATACCAGAAAACTAAAAACGCAGTGTTGCACAGTGCCTCAGCCGCAAAGAGGTGGCAAAAGTCAATTCATTTTTTGAACGCTTTGGATAAATCCAATACACGAATCCAAAATGAATTTTCCAGAGCTTTCAAAAATCGGACTTTTAGTTTCTGAGATGTGAGCAATCAACGTTGAAAATTATTTCCGTGTGCAAAAATGTATTCAACTTTTATTGACATACTGCATCTTTCAGGTTAAAAAAAATAGTTGTAGGTATTCTGTTTTTGGTAACTTTTCCTAGGTGTATTCATTTTTATTAATATTCAATGAAAACTGGTCCATTGCATACACAGTTCTAGAGAAAAACTGGAAAATACGTATATAATTTTTTGGTTGTTTTTTAATTTTTAATAGAATTAAAAAATATATATGTTTTTGTATTCTCGAAATTTCTTTTATGCGTGCTCTTTGCATATTCCTCTACCTAAGTTTAATAGACGTTTTTGCGCTTTTGATTTTTGGCTTCTACATCGATAACATCGATGAAGATCTTGATTCGTTCAGAAGTTATTAATTTAGCAAGCTGAAATGGCCGAAGTCCCCACTGTGTGTCGTAGAGAATGACCATATCTACCAAATTATATGCCATTATAATTATAATTATGCCATTATGCCAATGTTATATATGTTTTTTCAAAAAAAAACTTTTTCCCAAAATCTACAAAAACACAGATATTAAACATTCAAAATAAACAAATCATCAAAAAATCTTTGTAAACACAAATATATACTAAATCATTACAGAATACGAAATCGCGAAAATGCTCCAAGGCGCAGCGCAATATTTCTCTGTAATACTCATGTTAAATGTTTTTGACCTTGTCACTCAGAACTATTCATAAGATAGATTCTTAAGCTGGATCAAAACACACATTAATGACAATAAATGAAATACATTGGACTCGGCTATTGATGCTGATTCTCTGCGTTACTCACATCCGCTTTTACCACAAATCTAATACATATACCAAATCAATCAAAAAAGTTGGTTTGGTACGAAGCGGAAAATTTGTGTCGGTTAGTGTAGTTTGCAATATGTGCTGTTGTACTACGTCTAATGGGCGATTGTTGTCTCCCCAAATGTCTACACATATTTTATCAGAAAAATTTTAATTTTTATGAAATTGTGTGTACTTGGACATTAGGATTAGGTTAGGTTAGGTTGAGGCGGCGGCGGCGGCGGGATCGCTAGGATTCCTACACACCTAGGCCGGTTGAGACCGTTGTGATACCGCATGGATCACTATGAGACACTATGGCAGCAATTATCCCATCCGGATGCCCTTATGAATTTTATGATCCTTCTGGAACTCATTGTAGACATATCCAAAATGTCTTCTATGAAAGGTGAGCCCAATTACTAGCCTCCTTCTAATGATAGCCGGACAGGAGCAGAACGGATGTTCCACCGTTTCCTCCTCGTCTCTGAAACTACGACAGAAGTCTTTGAAGGGGGCACCCAGTCTGTTTGTTTGTAGCCCATGTCCCGTGAGGGAACGTATGACTGAGCTGCACCTTTTTCTACAGAGTTTGCATAGCTCAGCGGTGCGCTTTTTTGTGATATCAGTCCATGTTTGCCGAGTAATGCGACATAGTGGCACTTTGCCACCTATTGTCTATTATTACCTTAAAGTGCGCTTGAAAGACACTGCAGTGATCTGGAAGCCTGAACGAGTGTCTAATGTTTAGCTGTTCGGAGTAGATTCCCCCTCCCACCTTATTTTCCAGTTTCGAGCCATCTGCGAAGATTTGTATGGCTCCGACTGGGCCAGGTGGTTCCTCGAGCCAGTTGTCTCTGTGGAGGATAATTATTTCAAAAGGGGTATCTGTATACTCCCTCGGAATTCAGTAGTGCGTTTTTGTTTGGACGATATTGTTTCCATTTAAGATGGATGCGTAATCGATGTGCTGTGAAACCCATGGGTCTTTATTGATAGTGCACTGCGACTCCGTTGAGTAGTAGACCAATACTATTGCTAGAATATCTAGCTGGATATAATCCACTTGACTATGCTTGGGTTCATGACCCGCCCCACTTTAAGCCAATGGCCTTTTTGCAAGTGTAAAGGGGTATCGTGGCCTTCTTCACTCTTTCTTTTAAGTTCAGGTTCTAACTAAGCTTCTTGTCAATTACACTACTAGACAAAAAACTGAACTTTTTTGTCGCTTCGAACCAAACCAACTTTTCCTGATAGATTGGAAACTTTAAATTTTTGAAATAATTTTGTTTTTGTTTGTTTTCTATGGCAGAACTTTTTTTTGAAGAAGTTTTGAAGTCTGGTGTTATTTTGTAAAGCTATTTTCAGAGGTAGCGCTTCATTTTTTCACATATCTTAAGTGTCTTACATTGGGTTGTAATCAACTTAGCCATTTTAAAAAGCTATGAAAAGCAACTATGAAACCTAAACAGTTTGTGAGTTCAGCTTACCGTTTGGGCAATATTAAGCTTTAAAATGCAATAACTATGATTTTTGTGCGGTGTTCTTTTTAAAATTTGGACTTTAAAAATTCAGGAAAAGTCGAAAAGTCGTGCTGATAGAATGGACATACCTAAAAATATAGCAAATATAGCGAATAAAAGTTAAAATTTTCTAACATTTTTAGAGTTTCTGAAACTTTGGCCCTATACTAAAAAATTTTATTTTTGAACTTTTTAGCGGATTCTATTTTTAACAAAATAAGTTACTAATAAATAAAATATTTCAAAGAAAGCCAACAATATGAAGTTTAAAGTAAATTTACCTCACCCTACATATATTAAAGCAATGTTTCTTTACTTAGTATGTAATTCAAATTTTGCTACAGTACGCTAAAGTTCAAAAATGCCAAACAAGCATTGCTTGGTGGGCCAGCAATGGTAAAATATGATTTTAGGAGGGTTGGCACCTATACACAAAAAAAAATTGGACATAGGTTTTTTTTTCGACATTTATATACATTTTTATATATATATCTATATATATATATATATATATATATATATATATGTATATAATGTTATTATATTATTATTATATTATATTATATTATATATATATATAATGTGAAAATTTCGTTAATTTGAAAACTTAATATTTCCCAAATGGTAAGCTGAAATCAGAAAGTGTTTGGGTTCTATTTAAAGCTACATTTTTGAGCTTTTCATGGCAAAGTTTATTACAACCAAATGTAAGTTATGTGAAAAAAAAGTGCACCCTCTGAAAAAAGCTTTAAAAACAAAAATAACGAGACTTAAAAAATTCTTTAAAAAAAAAGATTTGCCATAGAAAAAAAAAATATCACTAGGCATGTTTAAAGCCCCAAATCTATAAAAAACGAGAAGGAACGTGTGAGTCGCTTCTGGGGACGCGACTCTACTTATACCCGTACTCAGTCAGTAAATACATTTTTGAGATATGATTTTTTAGAATTTTAGAAAAAAAAAAAAATTTAACATTTTACATTTTTTTTCTACATCTGTTATCTACATCTACATCTACAATGTATATTTTACATCTAGAATGTAGATTATAGATGTACCATTTATATTCTACATCTCCTCCTCTAGGGGTTGCTCGCGCACTGAACGCGGCAGAGTGTGCGAGCGAGAAAGAGATATAGTATCGTGTCTCTGGCTGGAGGAGGCGGGGGAACCAACAGAAAATTAATTTCTTCATTCTGGCTATAATTATGATCCGATCTGATTCATGTTCAGCAATCTGGTAGATATGGTCATTCTCTACGATACTGCGTTTTTAGTTTTATCGTATCTTTAAAATTGTGCCTGCCACAGATTTTCGTCTTTTGTGTGGGCGGAAGGGGGCGGGGCGAAATTTTGAAATACACTTGTAGCAGTGTGATATCACATGAGTCTGGAAACCAAATTTGGTTGTCCTATCTCTTATAGTCTCTGAGATCCAGGCGTCAAACAAGACGGACAGACGGACAGACGGACGGACGGACAGACATGGCTCTATCGACTCGTCTATTGATGCTGATCAAGAATATATATACTTTATGGGGTCGGAAAATTTTCCTTCTCTGTGTTACACACATCCACTTTTACCACAAATCTAATATACCCCTTAACTCTTTTTTGAGTACGGGTATAAAAATTATTACATGTCTTGATAATAAACATTGAACTTTATGTATCGGCGGAAAAAAACACTTAACTCACCGGAATCAAAGTTCAACTTTGACCTTTTATTGTAAAGCGCCATTTTGTCTGGCAGACTTAATTTTGCAAGACTTTTCTTTCAAATGCAGTTTATTTCATGAAGATATCTTGATTCGTTTAGAAGTTATTAATTTTGCAAGCTAAAATCTGTGGCAGGCACAATTTTAAAGATACGATAAAACTAAAAACGCAGTATCGTAGAGAATGACCATATCTACCAGATTGCTGAACATGAATCAGATCGGATCATAATTATAGCCAGAATGAAGAAATTAATTTTCTGTTGGTTCCCCCGCCTCCTCCAGCCAGAGACACGATACTCATTCTCCTTCTCGCTCGCACACTCTGCCGCGTTCAGTGCGCGAGCAACCCCTAGAGGAGGAGATGTAGAATATAAATGGTACATCTATAATCTACATGTTAGATGTAAAATATACATTGTAGATGTAGATGTAGATAACAGATGTAGCAAAAAAATGTAAAATGTAAAATTTTTTTTTTCTAAAAATTCTAAAAAATCATATCTCAAAATGTATTTACTGACTGAGTACGGGTATAGTAGAGTCGCGTCCCCAGAAGCGACTCACGTTCCTTCTCGTTGGACGTTGGATTTTGTATGGGAATTAGAGATAATATATATAAATATATATATACATATATATATATATATGTACATATATATATAAATATATAAATATATATATATATATAAATAATTTTTTGTATTACTTACGTGAGGACATTGGTTCAGAATTCGTCCAAAATTGGATGAATTTGTATTTAAACTTTTATTTTGCTAAACGAAAACAAGTTATAAGTTTATTTTGATGATTCTACTCCAGTAGATGCACTTAATTTTGGAACTCCCAGAAGTTGTTCTCCTTTCATATGTGAAATTTTGATTGGTAATTGATTTACTTTGCCGTGCCCAGTCAAGTCAGTAAGCATTTACCATTCCTACAAACCACAGCTGACATCTGAGAACAAATGTAACTGAATTTTAAAATTATACGTAAATCAATACTATACTTTTTTTTTACCAAAGACACAGATATTATTTGTCGGGTTTCTTCTCTATTAAAATCATATTCACTGATTTCATAGCCTAAAGCTTCAACTATATAAAAAATCAAGTGTCTAAACAAGATAAAACCCTTTGGGTGAACAAATGTTTTCTGCGAGTTCTAAGTATTTATTGTTGAATTTAATATTAACCATTAACCATATTAACCATTTCCAATATCGATTACACATCTAAAATGTAGATTCTACATACGAAAGTAGAATAGCCAAAATGGAAATAGTCGAGCGACCGTTTTTAAGACATAAGCCAAAGTATGACCTAAAAGTGCGTTACATAAAACAGAATGGCAAAACTCTGCGAATTGGATAGGGCTATCTGTATAACATTTTTTTGCTAATAGATTAAGTATTGAGAGTTAATTTTCAAACTTATTAAATGTAAAAACTTTTCCTCTTTCCTCTCTTTGTTAAACATCCCCGGAGGCATCTGGTGAACGTTAGTAGTATTTAGTACCACAGCAGTGGCTTTTGAATCATAGCGAACGAGCGAAACGAGTGCTGGGGGCTTGCCCAGTGGCTTAATATTTTTGGATCCAGTTGTTTATATACTAAAACTATTATAACCGTCAATAATTACACTGTCAACAGCCAATTTTTGTTAACCTCTGAAAAAAATTAAAAAAACAAAAAAAATTGTATTTCTTTAAAAAAAAAACTATTTTACTCTTATGTACCGTATGATAAGTATTTAATAAATGATTAAATGAAGCTGTAATCCACAAAATAGTGAACGCGGGCTGATGTTGTTTGTCGAAAAAGTAAATTTCGTTCTAGCTCGTTTTCTTTTAAACCACCCGAATTGTGGTCGCTTTTCTATAGTCAGTGCAAAACTATATAGTATAGTCAAATGATATACCTTTGAAAACATATTCTTGCTAGATGTCAATAGTTAGCCCAAGCCTAAATAATATTGCATATTGATCAATTATATGACAATTTTATGCTTTAGTGATCCGACTTTTATTTTTTTTTTTGTATCTTGAGATGATACTTTTTCGCGAAAAACGAAATACGTACAACAATTGTTCCTACTGCTCCTACTGTATCGTAAATCACAATGATCAACACGACACCTATTAATAATTTCGAAAATTTTCACTTCTTCGGTCGTTACATCGTTGTGAGTTAGAGTGAATAAAAACAAGACAAAAAGTTACATGTTATATTAAAAAAAAAATAAATTTTTTACTTGCTTATCAGCATTTTTGAATAGAATTAGGGTATTTAAAAGTAACTTAATGAAATATGTTCGTAATGAAAAGAATTCGAACGAAATTTTTAGTGTAACCTAACAGTCCCAATAGTCTGGGACAACTTTTTTATGTAAAATATATTTCATTAAGAAAACAAAATGCTTACTTTTCTTTAAGTATTATTAGCCTACTTTTAAAATAAAACTTTAAACCAGCAATATATTTATTTCTGTTTTTGTTCTGAGAGGAATTCTATTTGTAACGTAACAGCTTTTTCATCAATACATAATCAAATATTATGATATTGATATTTTTATCTCAAACATGCTTATGATGTTTCGATAAAAATAAGCAAGCTCAAAAAAAAAATTTTCATAATAAAAATATACTGTAAACTTTTTCCGACTTCTCTTTAGGAAAGGTTGTATTGACGGTACTGGCGCAACTACCAAAAACTACCAAAGGTTGCACATGTAACGTAACAGTTTTTTCATGTTACGTAAAAGTCCCGACATTTATGCTTGTCACAAAAGGAAAAAATATGTTTTTGCAAAAATTTCATTATCCCAAAGATAAAAAATGATGTACTAGATACCCGTTAAAAATAGTCAACCAGAAGAGCAAACTTTTTCGAAAATATTGCGCACAGACCTACATAATTCAAAAATTGTGTAACGGAACAGTCCCGCGCGTACAGAAAAAATAATTTCAATAAATATTAAAATCACACCGTTTCATG
This sequence comes from Drosophila tristis, assembly GCA_018150885.1. Lineage (NCBI taxonomy): Eukaryota > Metazoa > Arthropoda > Insecta > Diptera > Drosophilidae > Drosophila > Drosophila tristis. The sequence goes on along the minus strand of JAECWT010000207.1, from coordinate 1,394,630 downwards.
CGTTTCTGGGAAAATTTCCGTCAAATTTGTAACATAAAATTCAGCGACTCTACTCAAAATTAATATTAAGTATTCATTTTTTATTCCTGCTACGATTAATTTATATGTATGTACTTATGTGTGTACATACATATTTACATGCATATGAACATGACAAAAATAAAAAGATGCTATAATATTTTTATAAATTAAACAGTTAAAAAGAAAAAAAATCGATTCGAAATTTCGCCAAACTGGGTTGATGTGTAGATTAGATAAATTCCCAATAAGAGTGGGTTCGAATGCCCTGTTTCGTCAAACATATGTACATATGTATGTAACTATGGACATGTACATACATATGTATTTATGTGCTACCTACCAATACAAAATTTTGCATTCTATTGTTTTGACCGTGGCTGTTCCTCCGCGTATAAATGTTTCTTTAACAGTTCACTCCTTTAAATTAGACTTAAGACTTCCCGTCGCTTAAATGTGTGTGTGTGCATTTGTGTGTTTTTTTTTACGTTGACTTCAACTTTTTTCTCTCTGGCTATGTTGTGTTTGAGGAAACGCTGTAATCATTTCGAGCTATGCTGAAAGTAATGAGTGGTGGGAGGCTGAACTGAGCTATGCACATATGTATTTAAATACATATATGTACATGCATACATACATTTCCTATGACAACGACAAACAGATACGATGATTAGCCCATCGCAGACCGCTTCAAAGAAAAACTAACTTAACCCTACAGGCCAGGGCCAGGGTCGGGACCTGGCCCAGACGCGCCCACTCTGAAAAGGTTGACGGTATTGGCGACGCCGATGAGGAGCTAGATGATTTCATGCCATAAGCGATGGCGTTGGTTCTATGAAAATGGAGCAGTAGTCTACCATTTTCAGGCGCTCAGTCGAATGTATTGTTTTAAGATTTAAAGAGATAGATGGATAAAAGGACGGAGGTGCGCAGCTGCAAGTATGCCAAAAGAAAATGGGCAACAGCGCATTGTTATTGCTGTTGTTCTCAGTGTGCATGTGTTCTTGTTCTCAGTACCGACCCTGCTACCACTGTCGGCGCCACATTTAACGAGCACTAATTCATTGCGCAGCAGCAGCAGCAACAAAAACGACTTTGTTTTGATGCTCAGCGATTGGTGCAGCACCATTCGCCCTAAGCGAGCATGCGCTTGAGCGAGACAAACATAGGGACAACCAGCGTCCGTGCTCCTCTGCCAAATGTCACAGCCAACGCAGTACCGTTTCCTTCTCGCTTCTGGTTTTTTTTGGTTTCGCTTTACTTTTGTCTCTTTCTATGCCCAGCACTCCCTCGCTCTCTTTTACAGCCAGCATCAATTGCAGCCTCACTCATTTGGAGCATGCATTGCGATATCAACCTGCAGCTACTCTGGTCGTAAAATTCGAATAGAAATATTTGCGACAGTAGGAGCAACTGCAACTGGATGTAATGCACAAGAAATGATTTCCCAAGCTTTTCTCTTGATAGCTTGCCGAAGGGAGCTTTTAAGCACTACAGCGTCGGCACACTGATTGAGGTAGTGGGTACTTATTGACTGCCAGCTAGGAAGGCGTGCCACTTTCACTGTACACGAGTGCTCCGCTCGGGGCTGCACTTGTAAGTGTGTCATCAGCCATATTTGGAGCTTTCAAAAAATAATTTTCGTGCATTGGAATAAGTGTTGGCTCATTTTTCGCGAGAAGCATCGCTGGAACTGGTTGCAACGTAACAAGCCCTATTGGATCAAGTATAACATGCATACGGCTATATCTTGCTGACTTCGTAACTGTGTACATTAATATGCATGTGCTCACGAGAATACACAAGTGTTTTGCACGTACATACATACCTGCATGCATACGTACATATGTATACTTGTATTAGTGTCGAGTCTCTGTCGCAAAACATACGAAGGGCTACGCTACTTCATCGACAACGGCAGCAATGGCGAGAGCATTGGCAACAACTAACAAAATTAATCAAACAAGTTAAAGCGAGACAGCAAGTGACAGCGCCGTGCAAGTGGGCAGGCAATATATTTCACTTTCAAGGCACAACTAGTATGTGCTTCTATCGCATTCATACGACGTGTTCCTTTGCCACCCAACGCACACACACACAAAAACACGCACTAACACTCCCATAAAGACACTCCACCAACACAAGTCTCATTTTTCAAAAATTATTAGTACGACTAACGATTCGTGGTCTTGACTACACAGCCACATGCATACTCACAGTCGGAGAGAGGGCTAACCACCAATCGTTCGCGCGTAGCCCGCAATTGCCCCCACCCACACACACACACACACACACGCAGCGACAGCAACCACCAGAAATTCGGCATCGTAAAAGCAGACAGCAGTAGAATCAGCGCGCAGTCCCAGGGACAGAGTAAGCGACAGCAACGCCAGCGTCGGCGCCGCCGTTGCCGAGCACATGATCCTTAATTTCGTTATAATTTTGTATGTTGCTTGAAATTGTATATCATTTTAAGTTTGATCGGCCGCGAATACGTACCGCCGTGCCTAAGCCATCAGCAACAACAAGAGCAACGAAAGCACCAGCGAGGAACATCAATAACAACAGCGCCAGGTCACACGATTCACTGCTCTGTTAGGGAAAGGTGTGCAAAGGATGGGCGAGACGAGTCGACTTTATTAAACACTAACAGTCACACACAAGCACATGTTGAGCCGCATTTGAAAATATTTGCTCTCAACCTCTTTGTTTTCGCTTTTAAATTCCTCGTTTTGTTCGTGTGTCAAACCAAGTTTACACAGTGGATTTGGAGCCACTCTCAGCAAAACGGTATAGAGCATTCGGTCCACGATCCACTTACACGGTACAAGCATTACGGTACACGTGCGCACATTTAGCAAAAGAAAACTACAAATAATTATCACTGGCGACCACAAGAACGAAAACTTTTACAGCGCTTATCCTTTTTTTATGTGTCGTATAGTTTTTAAGTTCTCACACTGTAACAAAAAAAGCAACAACAAAATAAGTGTTGACTTTAGTGGAATTAGATTGGAAGTGCAATAGTTCGAAAGACGAAAAAAAATCGAGACTAGAAACAATTTTAAACGAAAAACATTTTGATAAGGTAACAAACGAAACATAATTCTGAAGCCGTAGTCAGCTTCAGTGCGATCTCCAGCCCCACTCTCGACTGCTCTCCGCGCTCATTTTTTTTTTACGCCACGAAACCGCGTTCGCCGCGAGACAGCTTTCAGTTGGATTATTCAATTGACTTCTTCAAAACGTATATCGATACGCAGCGGTTTTACGCCGGCCACAAGTTGGATTTCAAACATCAAAGTTGTGCCGGCGGCCCTGGTTCCGGTGGTGGTAGTGGTGGCGCTGCTGGAGGAGTCGTCGTCGGCGGCAATACCAACTCAGCCACCCAACATCAGCAATCAGTAATCAGCAGCGGCAACAGCACAAGCAACGGCAGCAGTAACAGCTCGGCTCTGTCGCTTACCCACAATCACCCGCACGTCCATAACAGTCACTCTCACACTCACGGACAAGCCCTAGCGATCACACACGCTCATCACGGTCTGTTGCCATCGGTATCCGTTTCCGTGCCCCAGCAACAACAGTCGCAACAGTTGCCGACCGGAGTGGGAGCCGCAGCTCCTCTGCTGCAGCATCAGCAGCAGCATAGTCAACAACAGCTGATCAACAGCAGCGGAGTTTCCGTTGCCCCGACTCTGTTGATCGGCAACGGACCAAGCTCATCTGGAACGGGATCAGGATCAGGCGTCGTGTCAGCAGTCGCAGCGGCCGCAGCAGCAGTCGCCTCGATACCACAAGTGGCGCCCCACAGCCTTGGTCTCAGTCCGCAGTCCAGCGCTGACTCGCAGCAGTTTAACATTTTCCCGGCGATCTTCAGCCGGCAACTGAACTTTTCTTCGGGAGGGCAGGCAGGCAAGCTGAGCATGGATGAGCTTCGCCCCAATCTGGTAGGCGGGTTATTGGGCCTGCAGCAGGGGTTGCTCGAGGATCATGCTAGTATGCAGCATGGAGGCGTCCAGGATTCCAAATTCATGTCGTTCCAGGACCAGCGGCTGATGGGTATCGGCGGCTCCCACGAAAACCGCCTGCTCAGCCTCGCCACATCCGTACAGGACACGCGATCTCCCATCACCACACTAGACAAATCATCCACGTCGCTAAACCACCAACGGAAATGTAGCAGTACGCCAGAGGACTTCAGTGCCCTGTACTCAGGCCTACCCACACCTGGCATGGACTCATCAACGCACCACCACACTCCGGCCCACACGCCACCCTCACGACTCTCCGACCACACAATATCGGGTGAGTGTTTCTGTACGTGTCCCATAATTCCCCCCTTATCTAGCCACACAATAGCCTAATGGACATGGCAATAAAATTATCCTTTAACACCCGAAACCCTTCGGCTTCGGCTTTGTCTTTATTGGCCTCTTCATTTGCCTTTGTCCTTTTGCCTTGCCATTTTTGGTTTACTATTACCCAGTGCTCTATATCCTTTTGTTCCGAGCTTATAGCCTTAACACAATGCACATTGGGCCAGGCAGCCGATATTTTGGCATAAATTCGAAAACTTCACAGAAACAATATCTTTTTTATCTCATTTTTATAGTGCATAGGCTAGAAAAAATGCATACATATTTTTTATTTTAATGCTGCACTGAAATTTGTGCAGCCCATCGAAGTCAGATGTTCGATTAATTTGGAGTTGGTATACGAAAAGCGGGAATCTTTTTCGAGTTTGTGAGCTTATAAGTTTTGAGAAAAGATGAATGTAAAATGTGGAACAGAAAGGAACTGAAACGCTACTCAATATTCGGATAGATAACCATACATATTATTGCATTGGTGCAAGCTTGATATTTAACAAGACGTATCTTTGACAATTAAATCCAAAGAAGCCAGCAAAAATGCGGTCAAATTTGAAAAATGTATTTACACTGCTGGTCAAAATAATAAGTACACGCTCAAGAACTTTCTTTCACGTCTCGTAAAACTTTTTTAAAAAACATTATGAAAAAATCCACTTAACTTTTAGATTACTAACCTACAGTAGAATATAAAAAAATTTAACATATGCAATTATCGCTTCAAATGAAGGGTTTCTGATCAATTTTATCTAAAAAACATAAACAAGGGGTGGTCAAAATAATAAGTACAGCAATTCTACAAAGCCAAAACTCAAAGCATATCCAAATTTGTTCACTTTTTTCTTATTATTAGTAATCCTACGATAACATCCGATATAGCCACCCTTATTTTCTTCAGCTTTGGCGATTATTTTTTGCATACCAGCAATAATTTTGCGCCAAGTCTCTACTGGAATCTCATACTCTACTGGAATCTCTCATCTCTCATACTGTTGGCTCTCATTCCCACAATTCTTCGGAGTTTCGAACTGTATTTATGCCAAGTCTTTAAGTCTCCCCATAGGTTGTATATTAGGTTTTACTCAGGAGATTGACTTGGCCAATTCAAAACGTTTACCTTGCCCTCTGTAAACCAAGCCTTGACCAGCCTTGTGGTGTGTTTTGAGCCGTTGTCCTGTTGAAAGACCCACCTCAAGGACATGTTTTCCTTAGAATATGGTTACATAATGTCAGTCAATATGGTTTTATACCCGAATTTCGTCATAGGATCATTTTTACGATGTATCGGTTCAGCGCCATGAAAAAAAAACATCCCCAGACCATAAGGCAACCGCCTCCGTGGGTTAAACATTTTTTTGTACTGGACGTCGAATTATTTGCCTTTGGGGCGTCGTACATATCTCCTGTAGTCATTACCAAAAATATTTGGTTTTGTTTTGTCGATCTATAATATATTATTTCATTTTTTAGACCCATCTGGCCCAGAGCATGCAAAATTTGTTTCGCCAAATTTTTGCCTTATCTCCAAATTTTTTTCTCGGAGTAGGAAACCTTTTTGGTCTATACGTTCTGATAAGTCTGAATATTGACGCCTACGAGGAACGGTCTGAGATGATATTTCATTGCCAATTTGAGCGGAAATGGCTTTGTAAGACATGAACGCATAATTTTTTGCAAGACTTGCGATGCGGGTGTCTGTTATTTGTGAAGATTTCTTCTTTCTTCTTCGATTTTCAGTAATAAATCTTAAATTTAAGGCATTCTGATCCAAATATACCGAGCGTCAAAGACTTTTCGCAGTTTCCCAAAGACTTTTCCCTTATTTTTTAAGATTCAAGACAATCTTCATTTCTTCAGCAGAACAATGATTTTTCGGCCCATATAGGGACATTTTTTAACTTTCATTTACTTTAATATGCAAGGAGTCAATAAAAACCAACAATCCTTTGATCAAATCCCAATCAAATCCTTAAAAATTAATAAATACCTCCAGTGTACTTATTATTTTGGCCACACTAAATATGCACAGCCAGCACAAATTTAAGCTTATAATTAAATTAGGGATGCTCACAACTTTCATTTCTGATTTAAATGTTTGACAAAACTGTAATCTTTAAAACTATCAACGATTGGCAGTCATAAATTCAAAAACATTCAAGATATTTCATAAAAAATCAGCACGATGCCTCTGTACTTATTATTTGACCAGTAGTGTATATACTTTTTTAGTGGCTACCACCCTAGTCGACACGAAATTTCCGCTGTGGCCCAAAAATGACTTTTTGATATATTTCGGGATTTAAAATTTTATTCAGAATTATGGTTTTTTTTTTTAAAGAATTTTTTAAATTTTTGTATTTTTAATGTTTTTTTTTCAGAGGTAGTGCTGCTTTTATTTTTTACATAACTTAAGTATCTTATATTTGGTTGAAAAGAACTTTGAAGTTCTAAAAAACTGACAAACGCAGCTATATCCCCGACCCCGACACGTAGGCCTTCAAATTTCGCCCCGCTCCCTTCCGCTACCACAAAGGACGAAAATCTGTGGCAGGTACAATTTTAAAGATACGATAAAACTAAAACGCAGTATCGTAGAGGAAACCCATATCTACCAGACTGCCGAATCAGATCGCATCATAATTATAGCCAGAATGAAGAAATTAATTTTCTGCTGCTTCCCCCGCCCCCTCCTGCAAGAAACACACCACTCATTCTCTTTCTCGCTCGCACACTCTGCCGCTTTCAGTGCGCGAGCAACCCCTAGCGGAGGAGATGTAGAATCTACATAGTATATGTATGTAGATGTAGATAATAGATGTAGCCAAAAATGTAAAAATGTAATGTTTTTTAAAATCAAAATTATCAAATTTGAATTTGAAAGCTTAATATCATCGTTAAGCTTCAGCTACAAAGGGTTGGATTTATAGCCGCATTTGTCAACTGAAAAGTTCTATACATCCAGATATAATAAGATACTTAAGTTAAGTGAAAAATAGAAACACTAGTTTCAAGTCTTCAAGTCTTCTTTAACTTAATTTTTCGAATTTTTGCCAAAATTTTGGCGTTCTGGCCCAATGTGCAATAGTTCACTCATGGGCCAAGATTTCAGATGTATATACATTCTGCATAGGGACGGGCTGACGCGTTTAACAGTTCACACTAAACAAACTTGTTGATGAAAGAGAGCTTTAGTCGTAGCCAAGATTGAGACAGAAATTCTTTTTTAATACGGTCATATTTAATCTAAATACAAAACACTTAAAAATAACTATAATATATTAAATTTGTAGTTTAATATGTTTCATATTTAAATTGAATATTATTATGACATGATTTCAAAATTTTTGTTTTAAAATCAAAAGGAAATCTTTTTATTTTAAATATTCCATATTAAATGAAATTTAATGTTTTTTGAATACAAATTTGCGCAGGGGCATAATCACAACCAATGCTGTTCTACTCATGATGCTATTATTTCTAGTTGAAAACATTAACCAATTCACATTGTGAATTTCACACCATGAGGACTTCAAATGTAGTACGCGGACAAAATAATAACCAATTAGTTTAAAAATGAAATATAATCAATATAAATATGAAACATATTAAATTTAAATATGAAGCATATTAACATTAAATATGAAATATAATAAATTAAAATATGAAATATATTAAATTTAAATATTTCCATATTAATATCAAAATTTAAGTGAAAAATATTCAATTTTAATACAACCACTCTTTGATGTAAATCAATGGCATAAATATTAAAATCTAAGTGAAAATATTAAAATTTCAGGGCTTTTTTCTATAGGTGTAGATTCTTTATCAGCATTAATAGCCGAGCCGATATAGACAATTCTATCCGTCCGTCTGTCCATACTGATGAGCTTCTTGATCTCAGAGACTATAAAAGCTAAAGCTGTTTCCAGAGTCATGTGATATCACACTAAATCAAGTTTGGTTCAAAATGGTTCCACGCTGCCTTCCGCCTTCACAAAGCACGCAGCCACCATTTTAAAGATACGATTAAACTAAAAGCGCAGTTTCGTATAGAATAACCATATATACCAGATTGCCAAATCTGAATCAGATCGGATCATTATTATAGCCAAAATAAAGAAATTATTTTTCAGTTGCTTCCCCCATCTTCTCCTGTACGAGTCCGCGCTACTCATTCTCTTAGATAACAGATGTAGCAAAATAATGTAAAATTTTTTAATATTCTACATAAATAATAAGCTCACATATTTATATACTGAGTAAGTGCGGGTATAAAAGTAGAGTCACGTCCACAGAAGCACAAAAACTGCGTATTTTCAACAAATATGACTCAGATCTGTATCATCTGATTGCTGTCCAAGTTTACGTGGGGGCGGTTACAACCGAAAAAATCCTATTTCATTGGAATTCCATATTTTAGTTAAACATGCAATAAAACAAAAAACAAACTGCTGCACAAAGAAACAGTAGTGCCGGGTGTAGAAATTTAGCAAAAATGAAAAAACAGAACAAATTAAATTGAAATAGTCACCATCAGTAAGTTTATTTCAGTTATTGAATATTTTTATGAAAGTAGTTTTTGGAATTAGCGGTCTTTTTATTTGAGCGTTAAAGAATTCATTGCCTGGTGCAGAAGAGGCCCCGTAAGTGTTAGACTAAAAACTAAAGGCAAAAGTACAGTACATATAATGGAATGGAAAACTAAGCTGTATGTATTCTCACTATTGTATTTAACCCAATTAACTATAAGAAGTAGACTGAAAATCGATTTTGTACGCAAAAAACTGATCTTTTACAGGATGATTGGCGATGGTTGAAGGCAAGACCATACCAATATCCTCAAAAATTATGAAAAACATTTTGTATCGTTCTTTCAGTGATGTGACAATTTGTATACGGTTAATTACATATAATTCAAATGAAAAAAGTCCCAAAAAGCTATGCGGTTGGCAATAGAGAACATGGTTGTACAACTAATGTTAGCAAAAACGCTTGTGGGCTGTCCTGTGTCACAGGATAGGATAGTAAGGATAGTAAAGTTGTGTTACATAGTAAGATGTACTCCAGAAAAGTTGTTCGACATCCACAAAAATCCGATTACCACCCAAAATCATGAAAAAATAATGATTGGCCCTGCTGGGCTGAGCTCTATGGAGCTCATTTGAACTAGTACCTTATAGTCTGCCGTTGAAGTATTGAACAAAAATTTGTATGCAGATATACCTGAGAATACCTTTCGAGTCAAAAATTGCCTTTTAAAGGCATCTTTGAACAGTATAATGACCTGAAACACTCAAACAAGCTCTCTAGGAATTGGTTTTTACCGGAAAAGATCGACGTTTTGCCATGGACAACTTAGTCTCTGGATCTCAATCTCAATGAAAAAGTATGGGGGAATGTCAAATACATTATAGGAACTGCAAATCCGTCACACAGAGAAAAGTTTTTATGGGCTCAATTCCTATCGAATTGATTAAAAACTGTATAATAAGCATCATGAAACATTTTGAATATAAAACATAGGTTTTAATTTGAGTTTCGTTGGTTTTTCCAATTTTCTAAAAAAAAAAAACACTTCTATTTCTATGTGCTGCAGTTTGTATGGGTATTTATGTCATGTGAAACAAAAAACAGAATGCGTATAAAAAAGGATATTTTTAAATTTATAGAGCTTACATTCAAAGCTTTCTAAAAAGGTAAAAGCTCTTCATTTGAAAGACTGAAAGTGTCTCAAAAATAGTTTTGAAAGGGATGAGGTGCGGCACTACTATTTCAATGTTCAGATACTCGTAGATTCGTTATTCATTTGTATACTTTGTATTCAAAAAATATATAGAAAAACGGGAAGGAACGTTATGAGTCGCTTCTGTTGCCGCGACTCTACTTTTAGACCAGTACTCATTCAATATATGGACATTCCTCGGACGAGGTCCACTGAGACCAGAAAATTCAATGTCTATAAAAACAAATTTCCATATCATTCTGTTCCGATATTATAGTAGAATTTTACTGAACGACATCTTATTTATCCATTTGACATATAATTTCATTAACATTGATGTAAAAACCTATTCAAGTAAGCAAAAATTAACTTTTTCGGATTTTTTTGGTGTTTTTTTTATTTTATTAATTGATTTCTATTAATTTTATCTCGTAATAATATTATGATTCTTGAGAAAAAATCAAATTCAAAAATCTAAAAAAATGGCTCAATCCCGGCAAACGAAATATGGTTTTAATTAAATTTAAAAAAACACACGGAACATATTTTCGTATTATTATAAAAGTTTTAAAGATACATTAATTCACTCAAAAGGAACGTCATAAAGGTAAAACAATTTTGAAAATCTGTCTCATTTTGACCTTTCTACCATTTGCAATGCGTACGACTGGGCCGTTCGCCTTCAGAGAAATGCCCATATGCATATACTTTTATTTAAAACTATACTAATATACATATGCATATACAGTAGCGGACATTGAAATGTGGACACTTAAAAATAAGTGCATTTTGGGTTTTATACAATTTTGGTATGTTTTTCTCAAGAAAAAAGCTTATTGGACCAAGCTTATAATATAAAAAGCAAGAGAAATAAATAAAAAGTTTAAGCCCAAATGTCCTTGTTTTCAAAAGAATCCTTAAATCGAAAAATAGTCACTCTTATATTTGTACAGAAAAATTCACTCTAGCTTTTTGATAAGGAAATAAAATTGTTCTGCTATTACGTTTGATTCTATATATATTGAAGAGTATATAAATAAACTAGAGATATCCCTTCTTCAACATTCTGTGTGTTTTATAACTAGTTTTCTAAGCGAGAGTTTGTATATACTAGATTTTAGATTGTTTCGATGTTTATTTCGTTACACCATGCTTTTAAATATTTTTTCAATTCAAATAAAGTTTTAGGTCTCTGCTTTCATATAAAATCATTGATGAAGTGCTAAACTTTATTTATCGGATTGAGATCTGAACTACTTTCCCGCCAGTCCAATGTCCCAATCCTCAGCATTGCTAAATATTCTTTTACCTAAAATAACGCATCGTTTTAGTAACCAAACTTTTTAAATAAATCATAAATTCAATATTAAAGTTAAAAAAAATGGTCTTGACCACTGTGGCAAGGAGCAAAATCGTCCTAGAAGATGAGGGCGTCATTATGCGGAAAGTACTGCTCATTAGACGGAATGCGGTTTTTCTGTAACATTTTTTTGGACGTGACCGCATTTACCTATCCGTCAATTAATGCCAAATACCTAATCCGTTAATAAAAAACCCAAGACCATCCTGCTGCCACACCGTTTGTTTCGGGCACTCATTTTTAAAGCGTTCGCTGGCTTTCCGGCCATCATTCGTCCTAATATCCGAACAAAACAGGTTTATCTTACTATTGTTAAAAACATTACGTTTCTCCAATCGTTAACAGTCCAAATTTTGTTGATTTTAGGGAAAATGCTCCTAATTTTCTGGATTTTTTTAGTGCCAAATATAGTCATTTTGCTGACTCACGACCATTAATGATGACGTTAATAATGAGAATGATGATGTCTTCTGAAGACACCGCCGTTTAGCTTTTGTGCTAATATTATTACTTTATTACTATACTATTACTATATATTATGCTATATTTAACCTTCAATCCTACTTTGAAGGTGCTTTTGGTGGTCTTTCTCTTAATTCCTGAGGCGGGAGGTCGTTTTACCGAACGGCATTTTTTTAAATCCTTTAGAAATTTGTTTTTTTAAGAACTTACTCTTACTAAATTTGGTGCTAATAGCGCCAAAACTAAAAAAAGCTTAAAGTTAACTAACATGTCTGTCCACATTTCAATGTCCGATACTGTATGGGTCCGTTGTTTATGAAGATTTCTTCTACCGTCTTTGATTTTCAGTAAGAAATATTAAATTTAAGGCGCTCTGATCGAAATATACCGAGCGTCGAAGACTTTTCGCAATTTCCCGAAGACTTTTCCCATGTATTTTAAGATATTTTAGATCCTTAAAAATTTATACTTATACTTGTTATTTTGACCACACCACAAATGCAAATCCAGCACAAATTTAAGCTTAGAATTAAATTAAAGGTGCTCAAAACTTTCCAAAATTTCCCCTTCCGTATCGTAGAGAATTTCCATATCTACCATATTGCCGAATCTAGATCAGATCGGAATATTATTATAGCCAGAAGAATGAAATTTCATTTTCATTCCTCCAACAAGAGACTTATTCTACTCATTCTCTTCCTCGCTCTCATACACTCTGCCCTCTGCAATGCGCAACCACTGCGGAGGAAATGGAGATTCTACAATTTTTTTCTTGGCGATATATAAAACAGGGTACATTTAGTAAAATGTACCGTTGGCATTCATTGGACAATTTAATTTATTAGCAGCTTATTTTGTTAAAAATAGATGCCGCTAAAAAGTTTATGTCTAAAAATAAAACCATACCCCACGAAATTTTTTGATGATATATGAGCTTCAGATTCTGAGTAAAAATTATGAAAGGGCCCAACACGTTGGGCCAGCAACAATATCCTCGTATTCATCCAGGCAGATTTCGCTTTAAGCTTTGCTCTAAGCATTTGCTCTGCACAGTGGTCTGATTGCTATTTGTTCACAGGTATTAGGCCTGTGGTGCCAAATCCACTGGTGGGAGTCCCACCAAAGCGACAAGTTTTTGTCTCGCGGCTAGCCCCTGACCTCACATCCAATGATGTGACCGCTTTTATACAAAGCAAAATAAAAGCCGTCGGCTTAAAGGTGTAAAAATTTAACTTTTCTTACGCCAGGGAGATATCTAGTCAGACCAGTGCTCCATCTTTACCCTCATCTTCCACCTCAACTTCTACTCATCCAAAAACTTTCTCTTTTCTACCAGAATGCTAGAGGCTTGCGTAGTAAGCTCAGCACTCTTTTTCTTGAGAGTCTCGCATTCTCGTCCCATGTTATTGTGTTTACTGAGACTTTGTTAAAGCCGGACATTCTTAGTTCCGAAGTTTTGGAAAGTCGGTACACAGTTTTAAGAATTGACCGTTCGTCTCGGCGTGGAGGTGGGGTTCTCATTGCAGTGGACTCAAACTTCACGTCGGAACATTTCATGGTCCAGGTTCAACAAGACCTGGAATTCCTGTGCGTAAAACTGATTCTCCCAGGTTTTTCCATCTTCATTACTTGCTCGTATATTCCACCTTCCTCGGATATTATAATACACGAGCATCACCTGTCCGCTTTAAAAACTGTTTCTTCCTCGCTATCAGATAAAGAACATATGATAGTTCTTGGTGATTTCAATTTTCCGGGTACTGTGTGGGTACTGGGGGTACTGTGTCTAATAACCTTGTGCCCATGTCACGACATGGCTTTATCGACGGCTTGCTATACCTATCCCTGTCTCAAGTCAACCATGTGAAAAATTCCTTGGGTCGATTGCTTGATCTGTGCTTTGTCTCGGATCCGACGATAGCGTTGTTAACCCGAGCCCTTCCGCTCACTACACCTGAAGACTCCTACCATCCTACATTCGAAGTGTTGGTCGATATTGGGCCTACTGTATTGGATCGAACGGGTAGGCTATCTGAACGTGTCCGCTGCTTTCGTAAAGCCGAGGTAACGAAGCTTAATAACCTCACTAGTGATTTTGATTGGTCCGCTCTGTACTTGTGCACTGACGTTATGAAAGGCACAAACATTTTTTACAATGTACTTGACACATTTTTTGATTCTTGTGTCCCACTTTCTTGTGCGGTTAGATCTGGAAAGCCTCCTTGGTTTACCAAAGAGTTATCCAGTCTAAAAAACTTAAAATCAAGACTTTATAAAAAATTTCGGGAAGTTGGTTCTCCCTCTTCTCTTTCCCGATATGTAATAGTTCGGTCAAATTTCTCCGTTCTTAACGCTCAATGCTATAAAAACTACCTATCTCGATGCAGGATACGATTTTCACCTAACCTAACCTAAACAGCTTTACAGCTTCGTAAAAGGTAAGCGTAGAACGTCCGCACATCCATCCTCGCTATCATTTCTCAATATGTCAGCAAACAATGATCAGGCAATTGCCGATCTTTTTGCCAAATTTTTCCAAACAACCTATTCTCATGAAAGCTACTCTGGTCAGCCGTATCCATACAGTTTACCAAGGTCGAATGGCATCTTCAGCCCCTTGTTAAATGAAAGCTCACTGCTTCATGATCTTCGACTAGTTACGACTTGTACGGCTCTTGTGTATGGTGCCCCCAGTACAAAGTACACCAGGACCGTATAGAATCAGTCCAAAAAAACTTTTTACTTTTTGCTCTGCGTGGCCTTAACTGGGATGCAGATGTGAGACTGCCATCTTACCCTCGTAGATTGCTTTTAATAAACCTTCCAACCTTAGTTAGTCGTAGAAACAGGCTTGGTGTGATTTTTATGCACAACCTGATCAAGGGTGACGTAGATAGCACTGACTTGTTGAGCCGCATAAACTTTATGATTCCTGTTAGATCTACTAGAAATTTTATTCCTTTGTTCCTTCCGCTTTGTAGATCGAATTATTCCTTGCACGAACCATTTAGGGTCCTTTGCTCGGACTTCAATTCCCTCTACCACATAATATCCACTACTAATTCCCTTCCTCTTCTTTAATCACTAATACTAACATACCTTTCCCATAATTATTACTATTTTTTAGCTATCTGTGCATGCTTAGCTCTTTGAGTTGTGTTTAGTTCTAATTTTCCTCGAATTTTAGTCTAACACCTATCTTTCCTGCATGCTCGCGATCGGTTCGGTAACACGCGTCGCGCGTCATGCGGCTATGTATGTACTAGCGGACCCGGCGAACGTTGTATCGCCAAATTTTAACGCCTTCAGATAAACTCCACATTGATTAACCCAACAGACCATCAAAGATTGGCTTTGCGATTTATTGTATGAATGCAGCTCTCCAGCGATTTGATCCTAAATAATGGAATTCAAGCTATCGACATCTTTTCACTCGACCCGTCTGTCGATTTCTGGCGCCTTTTTATCCGTTTGTTCCACATGAAAATCATTTCTAGCGGACCCGACAGACGTTGGGCTGTCTTAGCTATAAATATTGATTTCAAATTGGTGTAATTAACTAAAAAATATTTCAGAAAGAAAGTGTTTAGTGTTTAGTTTCTGCTACTAATTGCCTTGGAAAGCGCTTTGAACATTTTCCATTCACTAACACGGAGAAGTTTGAGTTAATTTTCCACAGGGGCCATGAATCATATTTTTTGTAACAATCTCATATAACAATGGATCTTCATCATTATTAGGCATTTCCGCAGACATCACATCGTCGATTTTATCCGGTCTTATCCTCTCCACCAACCAAATGAGGATGTGTGAATGTGGCAATCCGCGTTAACAATGTAATACATAAGTGATTTTGACTTTCTTTTGAACACCCTTGCGGTAATGTCGGGCGATCAATGGGTGATTGGCCATGAAATAATTCTTGTCTAATTTCTGTCCACTTTGGATTGCATGTGAACGTTATAAACACATCTGGTGTGCCACGACTTCCCACGTATGTTGCATTTCCGTCAACATTGATAGCATCCCGAAGTAGGGGTCTAAAGCAACATTTCTATGTTGTTGATTTCGATTCCATCGATTCCGTTCAACTTCATTCCTCGCTTCGCGTTGCTTGTCGGTTTGACGTGCTCTTCTATACCTGTGACTTGCAGAATTGTGAGTTCTGCGACTTAAGCCTGTACATCTAATTGCTGTCATTTTTAAAAACGAAAATTCCTTTGTAAATTAAAGAAAACTTTTGAAACGCATCATATGATCGAAGTGTTTCGTATACAAAGCTAGCTTCTCTACTGATGGGTCTCTCTGTCAAAGCTGTAACCATTTGTTCACGTTTTTTGCAGCCAATGTATCGCAGATTCTAGACCCTAAACCCTTCTCCTGACAATAAACAACACAACTAAACGAGAAGGAACGTGTGAGTCGCTTCTGGGGACGCGACTCTACTTATACCCGTACTCAGTCAGTAAATACATTTTTGAGATATTATTTTTTAGAATTTTAGAATAAAAAAAATTTTACATTTTACATTTTTTTGCTACATCTGTTATCTACATCTACATCTACAATGTATATTTTACATCTAACATGTAGATTATGCATGTACCATTTAGAGTCTACATCTCCTCCTCTAGGGGTTGCTCGCGCACTGAACGCGGCAGAGTGTGCGAGCGAGAAGGAGAATGAGTATCCTGTCTCTGGCTGCAGGAGGCGGGGGAACCAACAGAAAATTAATTTCTTCATTCTGGCTATAATTATGATCCGATCTAGTTCAAATTCGGCAATCTGGTAGATATGAGCATTTTCTACGATACTGCGTTTTTAGTTTTATCGTATCTTTAAAAATGTGCCTGCCACAGATTTTCGTCTTTTGTGGGGGCGGAAGGGGGCGGGGCGAAATTTTGAAATACACTTGTAGCAGTGTGATATCACATGAGTCTTGAAACCAAATTTGGTTGCCCTAGCTCTTATAGTCTCTGAGATCCAGGCGCTCAACAAGACGGACAGACGGACAGTCGGACAGACGGACAGACGGACGGACAGACGGACATGGCTATATCGACTCGGCTATTGATGCTGATCAAGAATATATATACTTTATGGGGTCGGAAACGTTTCCTTCTCTGCGTTGCACACATCCACTTTTACCACAAATCTAATATACCCCTTAACTCTTTTTTGAGTACGGGTATAAAAAGAATTAACGAAATCGGTCCAGCCGTTCATGCGTGACATACGTTCGACATGCACCTGGCTTAAAGATTCTATCCTCGAAATGATCCTTTTTTTTATTGTTATTGTTGCCTATATATCTAAAAATAAAGGAAATGGATGTATCTGTCCATCCTTCAAAGCTTTTGGCCCGTATGTGCATCAGCTTCAAATATCTGTATCTGGACACGTTTAAGATCGTTTGGGCTTGTTAGACATACATACATATATGCAAAAAGTCCCAACAAGGTCAATTACATTATCTGGCTTTATAGCATAAATAACGGTATCGGCGGAGTGGTCCGAGGTATTGGAGCAGATTATATGTGATTTAATTAGTGAGACAACGTTCAAAATGTTCTACATAGTTTACATTTTGTTGACAAGCTAAGCGAGCCAATTAAACGCCAAAAGCAACAGGTCAGGGTCTGCGTCCTCTGTCTTCTGTCCAGTGGCCGGAGTCCTTTGTCCCTACTATGACCTTTGCATGTTATTTACCGCCTTTTTGGCCATGGTACGCGACAGGTAGCCGACATCAACAGAAGCAGCCAAAAGATCTAACCTCATCCCAGTCGGAGTACGGAAAGCTTGTACCCAGGACGTCTACCTACATTAATGTGCTAGAAATTTGCATAAATTATCCCATATTGCATATTCATGCGACCGCCATCAACATCACTAGTGTCAACGTCAACGTGAACGACGTGACCCAAGTTCAACACTTTGCACCTTTTTGCCTTTACCGTCGTCGACCAGCAACGACAGCGCCAGCATCTTGTGGCCGCAGCGCGGTTGCTGTTGTCTTTGACAATTATGAAACATTTTTGGGTCAGAGGTCAGGGGTCAGGTGGAATCACTGGGCACCGCGCTGAGGTTAAGCTTTTTACGCATATTAAACAGATTTTGTTTCACACTTTTTGGCACCGGATTAGGATTCTAGATTTAGTTAACATTTTGTAACATTAATTAACGCGTTCGTCTTTACGTGTGTACTATTTTTGCAGCGGAAGGTGCATTCAAGAAGCTTAAGCCGGAACCCAACAGCGGCCTCTCGACAGTTTCCGCCGGCATCACGTCGCCCGGAAGCGGATTATCAACGCTGAGTCAGCACGCTGGCCACACCCCAACCACAGCATCCTGCCCTACGCCAGCCAGGCGGAGACATCGAACCACATTCACACAGGTCAGAATTCATTGAAGACCCTTTTTCCCCTGCCCCATACCTATTTATTCTACCTAAATGATAAATTTTAATTAGATTTCGTTAAGGTTACTCTTGTAGTTAAAACTTTGATTCTACAGCAACAAGAGCAACAACAAAAGGAAGGTCAAGTTTTAATAAAAGTAACCAGGCGTTTTTTCGTACATGTTGGTACTGTTGATGTATCTGATCATCGCTTATAGATGCATACTTTTATATAGAGAAGGAGGCTTACAGCTGACTACTGGCTAATAACACTGTGTAACAGCCAAAAAATGTCTCTCAACGAACTTTTTCTGATAGACTTTGGACTCCGGATAACCAAAATAGTTTTTATATCCCGTACTCATATGGGGGTGAATTCGATTTTTTGTATGGTACATACATTAGAGTGGGCCGAAAGTCACAATTTAGTTGTTGTCTTAAGGGAGGTTTATTACAAAGTTTCACATTTTGAAAATTTGTATGTGCAAAAATGAAATTTTGAAATTCCCATAAAAAAGAACAATATCAGACTGACAAAAAGATTCAGCTTTTTCGTTTACGATAAATTGCGATACATTCGGTTTTTGTTTTTGATCATACATAGGTTCTTAAATTAAATGAATTCCCAAATTTGTGCTCGTTCTTCTAAAATTTTGTATGAACAGAACGAATCTTTTAAATTTCCCGAAAAAAAACCACGCCGACCGCTAGTTACTTTTTGCACTTAAATTCTTTATAATTTGCGGTTGTGATATAGGATCCTGAGTTAAGCATAGTCCCAAATTTTGTCTAGCGTGGCCCAAAGCAAATAGGTCGAAGCGCGAGAGTCAAACGTTAACAGATTTAAAAAATTTGTTTGTCACTAAAGTTCGGATTTAAGTTAAAAAAAATGTTCGGCCCACTCTAACATACATACAAATGTACATATGTACCAGCAAGAAGGAAAATGCTATTTTTCTTTTTTTGATCATTTACACGCCAAATATGTTTTGAAAACAAGTCAGTATTCAGTTTGCACAGAATTCAGGTACTTTTTACAAGAAACCCAGAGGTTTACAATCTAAGTCCGAACAACACTGAAGTATAGGTTAAAAGTACATATATATAACTAGGAACATCTGAAAGCTAAATTCCAAGCCCCTATCGTTTGTGTTGCCGAAAATTGCTTTGTGATAGACGTAGACTAAGCGACGACAAATGAATGAGCCAATACAAACCAATGCACCAGTTGGAGAAATTTAGTCCAGCTAATTAAATTAGGCTGGGGCAGCGGCACAGATGATCGATGGTTACGCCTTTCAAATCCGGTGTAGGTAATCTGGCTATACATATTGGAAAACATCAGGTCTCCGTTTGATAGCTTGGAGATGTGACTGGAGGCGGGTAAAAACACTAATTTATCGTTGTGTCGCTCATGCTCTTGCCAGCTTTTCAGAACTTACTGAATATATTTTTGGAGTACTTGAAATCAGGCTAAATTAAATGCAAATCCTGATCATTACTTGACCATCCAAATATCGAATGACACGAATAAAAAAAAAGCGTTCAAAGAAGAGTAGAAGAAAATCCACCGAAAATATATTTAGATATATAAAAGAGAGCACAACAAAAAAGCCTAATTAAAAGCTTACTTTCAGGAACAATTAGCGGAACTGGAAGCTGCATTCGCCAAATCGCATTATCCGGACATTTACTGTCGCGAGGAGCTCGCGCGTACAACAAAGCTGAACGAGGCACGGATACAAGTGAGTAATACCCTGACATCAGCAATGGCAGCTCCACCGTCTCTCCTTGAACGAAGCCAATTACTCCTATTTCAACAGTTGTTGCTTTGAAAATCATAATTCGAATCGAAATCTGAATTAGAATCGGATTGCGAATCTTGCCCCAAATGAAGATGATGATGAGGCTGATCTTGGTGTGCGATTAGTGTGCGATTATTCCAACCGACTGATTTCGGCCCACGCCTGGTGTTGCTCTAAAGTGCTCGTCGAATACCCCTGGGGTTCTCCGCAAGTTGCTCAGGATTTATCCCTGTTTGAATCAGATTGGTTTGGTTGGTTTGGTTCGTTGTCCCTCTTCTGCTGCGCTTTCAAGTGCGCCGCGCCAATAATTAATTTATAGTTTTATCATGACTGGGAAATAAGAGTTCGGGGGGTGGCTACCAGGTTTGACAGGGTGGGTTTGTCCGGTAGATTTCTATGTAGGGTTGCAGATTTTCTTGCTCGTCTCAAATTTATATCGACGCTTTTGGACTGGAATTATCTCAAACTTTCAGAGATTAGATATCTAAAAGTGTCCTTCAGCAGGTTGGAAAGTAGAAAATTGGATTATACAATTTCTGTTACTTTTGAAGAATACGAAGCTTTTTAATGATATATTGTTAACATAGTAGGTGCATCAATATTAATCAAAGTATTTTTATGATTCAGAATGAAAAAATCCAAAATTGCTGATATTTAATATTAGCTGACACCGACTCCGAGATTTTTCTTTTTTTAATGAACGAGTCTATCGAATTGCGATAAATTATGGCTTAAAACTGAATTTGAAAAATACTTTGTATATGACTTAAAGCGTAGACTTACGTAGACTTAAAACTTATGTTTTTAAAAATAATAGTATCTTTTAATATTTTTATAATATAAATATTAATATTCTAAAATATCTTGGTCGTGTCTTACGACAGCTGTATGTCCAAAAAAGCTGATTACAAATTTATATACAGATACACTTCGTAATCTACATCTGAGTCTTGTCATTGCCCGTTGCCGCTACCCTTACCCCATCTCCTGTTCCAAACAACTGTTCACGATCAAATGACAGGCAAATGTCAGATTCCGGACCCAGACCCTGTGTGCCTATTAACAAAGCGTAAACCATATTTTTCTACAAATGTTCAAATATTTACACTTACAAGAGTCAGTGCAACCCTCGTTCCTGCGCGACCGCAGCGCGATAATATATATTCCCCTCTCTTATTTCTTGACATCTTACTTCCCCGCTTCTGTACCGTGCGTAACTTCTCCCCTCGGCGCGAACTGCTGGTAATTTGACTAGTTCTCGACGTCGCTTCGCTTACAACTTAACTTTGGCACTCACTTAGCACTCTACAACAACAAGAGCAGAAACACTAACAAAATCCATATCTAAGGGCTACATCATAATTTACGTTGTTGTTGCTGAAAATTTGTCGTAGATAAATTTTATTGAAAAATTTAATGCTCATTCTGGCCTGGCCTGCCATGGGGTCGTCTCATCTGGCGAAATTGGACTTATTTAGGTAAGGAGGAGGGTTGCCTGACAGGGAGCACTCCATTTGGTGGAGATGAAAGGGCGTTACTTAGCACATCTGCCTGGAAAATCTGTCAATCTAAATTGTAAGGGAATAAAATTTCTTTTATTTCATCGAAATGTTCAACCTTTCTAGTAGTCTAAAAAGGCTGAAGAGCCAGGGATAGTTTAAATACAACTTCGGATAAAGAGAAAACCCAAAATGATGTAAGCAGGTGAAAACAATTACATTAATTACACTAGGTTACAAAATGTGACTTTTATTATTAATTATTATTATTTTATTAATTAATATAAAAATTAATTTAAACGAACGTGTGAGTCGTTTCTGTGAACACGACTCTACTGTTATACCCGTACTCAGTCTGTATATAACTTTGGGAGCTTATGATTTGTGTAGAATTTTAAAATATTTCACATTTTAAATTTTTTTGCTACATCTGTTATCTGTAATCTACAATGTCGATTCCTCATCGAAACTGTACATTATACATGTACCATTTTTATTCTACATCTTCTCCGCAAAGGACGCGCATTGCCCAGGGCAGAGTCTGTGCGAGCGAGAAAGAGAATGATTAGCGGGACTCATGCTGGACGAGGTTGGGGAATCAACTGAAAATTAATTTCTTTATTCTGGCTATAATAATGATGCGATCTTATCCGGAAATCTGGTAGATATAGTCATTCTCTGCGATACTGCGTTTTTAGTTGTATCGTATCTTCAAAATTGTGCCTGCCACAGATTTTCGTCTTTTATGGTGGCGGAAGGGGGCGGGGCGAAATTTTGAAATACACTTGTAGCAGTGTGATATCACATGAGTCTGGAAACCAAATTTGGTTGCCCTAGCTCTTATAGTCTCTGAGACCTAGGCGCTCAACAAGACGGACAGACAGGCAGACAGACGGACATGGCTATATCGGCTCTGCTATTGATTCTGATCAAGAATATATATACTTTATGGGATCGGAAACGTTTCCTTCTCTGCGTTACACACATCCAGTTTTACCACAAATCTAATATGCCCATTAACTCTTCGAGTATAAAAAGTCGCCATCAGCACACTCATTTTAGTTAATCAGGCAGGCTCCGGTTTTCACTTTCCCAAAAAATATGTGATTTACTTTTCAAAACGAAAAGTCAGGCGCTCCCGCATTCATAAAACGCAAGACTTTTCCGTTTTCAAAACGACAACATATTTTTCGGCGAAATGAGAAGTAAATGGTTTTTTATACAACAAAACGGGTCTTAATTGCAAAAGGAAAAAAATAGATGATTTATTGATACATTTGTATGAATTTGACACCATTACCAGTGCAATTAAGCTTGTGATAGAAAGGTTTTTAAACCAAACCTTTAAATTGGATCTGAAAAACTTGGTCAGAGCAATAACAAATAGTGGATTTGTCCGAACAGCTGTCGCAGTTCGATTTGGTTATCGATAAATCTCTGCCTCGGCCTTTTTATATGAGATGGCACTAACGCTTGGATATAAAGGCAGTACATTTTGCGCTTAACAATACAGGCGAAACTAAATCATACTTTTGCGAATGTCAAAGCGCCTTTAAATGAAAAGTATATGTTTTGGCTGAAAACGTAAAACACAAAAGCAAGCGAAAGCCGGAGAGCCTGATTGTTTGTCATTTGCACTGGAGCCGAACTAGCTACCATTATCCCTAGTTTCGCATCATTTCCCCGACAATGTATTTCAGCGGAGAATTTAACACATGCATATCCTAGGGCGTAACCATCCTTGGTTTCCGATCGATTACCCTTTGATTATACTACTCGACAAAATTAAACATTATCTTCCCGCTGCGATAGATTTAAAATTTAAAAATTTTCATTGTAATATGTTTTTTTATGTTGAATTTTTTTTAAGAATATGAAATATCTGGTATTTTTTTCATGTTTTCTTCAGAGGTTGTGCTTCTATTTTTCACATAACTTAAGTATCTTATGTCTGGTTGCATAGAACTTTGCAGTTCTGACAAATGCAGCTATTAATCCGACCCAGCCACTTTGTAGCTGCAGCTTGACGCCTGGAAGAGGCATGACATAGTTTTAGATAGACGCATTAATTAGGCGTTTAAGGTATTGTTCATTAAAATCTATGGAGAGACGGTAAAACTAAAATACGTTAGCCAAACCTAAAACATGAAAAAAGACAAATGTAAGTTTG
The DNA here is from genome assembly GCA_018150885.1 of Drosophila tristis. Taxonomy (NCBI): domain Eukaryota; kingdom Metazoa; phylum Arthropoda; class Insecta; order Diptera; family Drosophilidae; genus Drosophila; species Drosophila tristis. The sequence continues at coordinate 1,370,821 of JAECWT010000207.1, read as the reverse complement.
TACTGAAAAAAATGGATTAAAAACTAAATAAGCTCAAGCTCAAGAGTTAAGTAGTTTATTTAAGAGTTTCTAAACAAAACTAATATTTCATTGAAGAGCAGAGCATGGGTATTCGTCTAAAGTCATCTTAAACACGAAGATGAATGCAAATGTAACAATGCAATGTTCTAATGCAGTGGACTATGGGAAATTTGACCCCTTTTTTTGGCCAAAACCCATTTTCTGAAAGTCGGAAAATTAAAGCAAGTTTTAGTGCAACGCAATCACAATACTTCAATTTTTAGTGTTGCATCACATAAATCTTTATAGAGGGCGCCACAACTAAGGAATCAGCTGATAAACACAGCTGTTTCATTTGCAAAGCACATGCTTCTGCAATATTCAATTTTTTTTGCTAACTTTAAGTGGCCAAAAAACAAAAACTAAACAATATTACTCAAATTTTTGAAATGAATTCCAATCCGTGTTGTTTTTATTATGTGTTTGTGAACTTCTGCTGTAGAAAAAACTCGTATTGTCCCCTTAATAGAGCCAAAATGTAAGTAGCCTTGTAAATGCATATTTTTGATAAAGTCTCATCTTACAAAAGGGATTTAAAGTGAGTCCAGCAGAGTCCATCAACAAGATGTATTGTATGTTGTAGAGTATTAATTTCTTGTTCAAATGAATGTAATTAAAAATAACACTTTTACGATTTTGCGAGAAATTTTAATTTTTAATACATAACCTCAATTAGGCAAACTCCGATTTTTTTGGGAAGTGGTACGTCGCAACGGGAAAAGTCGAAAAGTGCTGTGTTGATAAGAAAGAGGTTCTTTAGCGAAAAAAGAAGTCTAAGGCCTATTTTGCGAACCATCTCGAAATAAATTTTACAAATCTGATCGTCTGATGCGGTAGGATTGAAAACCTAACAGTAGTGTTTCTGCGAGCTATAGATGCCCTTTTAATTAATTAGACTTTAGAACATTTAGAATATAAATACAATATTGAATTGGAAAACGAAGAGAAGGTAAGAGGTGTGAAAGGAATATATATTTCTTACAATACATTATTAATTGTAGTTCCTTACAGTCTTCAAGATGAATGCGCTTTATATTACTTTCTTCTTTAAAACTGATTTCACTTGTTAGGGGCGAGCCACGCCCACTATTGTCCAATAAATATAACCTAATACTGTCACAAAAATGGTTGTTACTTGTTAAAGTAGTACTCCAAAAAAATTAGAAAATTAAAAAAAAGGGGCGTTGCCACGCTCTCTATTTTTATATTTCTAATAGATGTTGGTTAATTTTGGCCAGAAAAAGTGTTCGAATTTCCCATAGTGCGTCGGTCAAACCAAACTCTTTTTTTCTTTCTTTCTTTCTCTGCCGTAACAGAATTCGGTCTTGCCGTCGGCGTCGACAACGTTGTTAGAATTGTGCGGTGAAAAGTGAGACGCAGGTTTTGTTTATTTTGGGCAACATTTTTACGATTTTTAAAAGATACTTTTTTTGTTCAAATGTATGACTGAAAATTGAAAATGACTCAAAACTTTAAATTTACTCATGAAAATTTCTGAGTTGTGATCTTATACCATATTTGAAGAGAATTTTCAAGCCAATAAGAAGCTAAGTGCAGCTTTTCTTGATAAAGCACCATGCATTGCCACTGCAAGGAACTGGTATCGCCAATTCAATCGTGGACGGTTGCAATTCGATGCAGGACAAATTTGGTCGTGAAGGTCGAGTAAAATTGGTTGCTGTGCCACAAAATATCGATGTTATATACGAAAGATTGAACAAGACAGTCATGTCACATACCGTGAGATTGAGGTATGATATTTTTTTTTTATGGCATAAATTTTTGTTGTAGAATTTTTGAAAATTAGTATTTTTTAAGCTTTTTTCGGAGTTAGCGCTTCTATTTTTCACATAACTCTAGTATCTTACGTCTTATTGTAAAGAACTTTGCTATTTTGAAAATATAATTAAAACAACTAGAAGCTAAACTCAAATTGATTTGTGATTTATATAAAGCATTAAAATGCAAAAATTATGATTTTTGTGCGGTATTTTTTACGAAATTTTTATTTTAAAGACTCAAGAAAAGTCGAAAAAAATTATATCCTGTGTCCTGTATTTTCTTGTGTATAGGTGCATTAGTTAGGGGTCGTTAAAGGTATTGCTCATTAAAATCTATGGAGAAAATTAACCAATTAACCGTTAACCAAACCTAAACGAGAAGGAACGTGTGCTTCTGGGGACGCGACTCTACTTATACCCGTACTCAGTCAGTAAATACATTTTTAAGATATGATTTTTTTAGAATTTTAGAAAAAAAAAAAATTTTACATTTAAAATTTTTTAGCTACATCTGTTATCTACATCTACAATGTATATTTTACATCTAAAATGTAGATTATAGATGTACCATTTATATTCTGCATCTCCTCCGCTAGGGGTTGCTCGCGCACTGAACGTGGCAGAGTGTGCGAGCGAGAAAGAGATAGAGTAGTGTGTCTCTGGCTGGAGGAGGCGGGGGAACCAACAGAAAATTAATTTCTTCATTCTGGCTATAATTATGATCCGATCTGATTCATGTTCAGCAATCGGGTAGATATGGTCATTCTCTACGATACTGCGTTTTTAGTTTTATCGTATCTTTAAAATTGTGCCTGCCACAGATTTTCGTCCTTTGTGGGGGCGGGGCGAAATTTTGAAATACACTTGTAGCAGTGTGATATCACATGAGTCTTGAAACCAAATTTGGTTGCCCTAGCTCTTATAGTCTCTGAGATCCAGGCGTCAAACAAGACGGACAGACGGACAGACAGACATGGCTCTATCGACTCGGCTATTGATGCTGATCAAGAATATATATACTTTATGGGGTCGGAAAATTTTCCTTCTCTACGTTACACACATCCACTTTTACCACAAATCTAATATACCCCTTAACTCTTTTTTGAGTACGGGTATAAAAATAAACAAAAAATACCTTTTGGAAGGTTGCGGGTCCGACTGCCAATTGGAAACAAAGCAAACAATTTTGTACCTGATCGCGTTACTTTTTTGTAATTGCAATCAGTAATTTGGTGTTATTTGGTGTTATGTTGCTACAGGTTTTTAAACATACAGTGATGGAAAAAATAATAGAAACGGCAATTTTTTTTCGCACTTTTCAAAATTTTCTTCAGTCAATATTTTTATTTTTTAAGTTTAATAATTTTGATTGATAGTCTATACAGTTATGTATCAAAACATAACAAAATGATAATTTCAAAAAAGTTCGTGTAGCAAAAACTAATTTTTGCATTTTTAGGGCCTGGAAAAAATAATAGAAACGGACGACTTAAAGCTATGAAAAACAGTTTTTTAGCTTCAAAAAGTTAACCTACTAGCTGGTTAACTTTTAGCTTATATATTTGGAAGTGACACAGCGATTTTTAGTGACTTCGACCCATCTGCGACCTATGGAATCCACCAGTTCGTCACAAATGGATGGATCCATGGAGAACCATTCGGACTTAACTTTTTGAAAAATATCAATCCAATTTTTGGTCTTATACCCACCAGTCCTTTTCATTAAGATCTCCCAAAGGTGATCTTTGAGATTAAGGACTGATATTCCATCAGGCCAATCCATCAGGGAAACTTCTTTGTCCAGGAACCATTTCTTGGTCAGCATTTGGGAGTGATTCGGGTCATTATCGTAATCGAACAAACACTTTAATGGTATTTCCTATTCAGAATTATACTGTCTAGTATATTTACATAGTCGTAGGCACACATTTTTTTCTATATCCAAAGTATTGGACCAATAACCGAATGGGTAAAGTATCCCTTCAACATTATGGGCCCACCACCATGCATACCCGCTTTAAGAGAATACCTGGGTCGTGAGAAATAGTATTATGATGCCTAATATGAAGTTCCCCAACAAATATAAGCCCATTTAACTTAGTTTCATCTGACTTTAACACATTTTTCTAATTTGGGCGACATAAATGCACCTTAGCGAAATTTACTCGGTTTCTAAACTTTGTTTGGAAAGTAGTGGTATATTTTTTGAACTATGTGACCTTTTAAATTGACATCAATCAGCCTATTCCTTATAGTACGACTACTAACCCATGCATTAAGATCATTTTTTAGATCTACCGACGAGAAAAAGCTATTTTTTTTGGAATTTCGAATAATGCGCCTGTCGAAATGAACCCATGTTGCGGGCTTTCACACGCGTATGTCTCGCTATTTTCTGTAGTAAAGCACAGTAAACACTTTTGTGTGGCCTTCAGTTTTTGATTTAGGATATGTTTTCTTTTAATATCCCAACAATATACGCCACGACCCATTCTGAACCGAATATTAACAACAACAAAAATTGGAATCTTCAGGAATAGGTATTTCATATCTTCTTTTGTCTTTAGGCGATATTATATAACCTATATAAAGCGATTTTAACCCTTTTATTACAATATAAGAACAAAATTTGAATGCGTTTCTATTATTTTTTCCAAGACAAAAACGTGATCTTCCTACAAACTAGTGTACCTAGCTAATAATTTTTACGAAAGGAGCCCAAAAGAGAATCCAAAGTAAATACCTATTATCCTGAAACTAAGCACAGTTGTTTTTATTCAAACAATTTCCTCCACAAATAAAATATTTGGTTTTAAATTTGAATGCGCATGCCGTTTCTATTATTTTTTCCATCACTGTAAGTGATACATTTGGTTTGGATTTAAAATTTTCCTTAGTTTTTAAAATCAATCAAAAAAATGTAAAAAATATCGCACAAAAATCATAATTTTTGCATTTCAATGCTTTATATTACCCAGACGGGAATCTGAAATCAAAAAGTTTTTGAGCTTAATTATCTTTTCAAAATAGGAAAGTTCTTTATAACAAGACGTAAAATACTAGAGTTATGTGAGATTTAAAAAATACCAGACTTTAAAAATTGTTCAAAAGAAGCTAAGCTCTGCCATAGATAAAAAAAACCATAATTTTTTACAAAATTTTAAAGTCCCATATCTATTTTCGATTTTGTAAGTAGTAAGTAGTGTAAGTAGTGTAACTGGTCATCAAAATATGGTCATATACAGGGTTGCCAAAGAAATCTCTAGAGATTTTGAATCGAGAGTTTTGTTAAGTCAACGGAAGAATCCGCAGGATCTTGTATGTACATATTTGTATATATATTTTTGTTTATACATACATGTATGTACATAGAGTTTTTAAAACGTGTGGGCCAAATCAAAGTAGAGAGATTATAGAGGTCTAAACACACAAATCACAAAAAAAAAAAAACGTTGTCTGAGTCAAAGTTTAAATGTTGAAATCTAATTTAATTATCCTATTTCCTTGAGAGTAGTGTGTTATTGTGCTATTTGACAATTTTTATATAATTTAGACCTCGATTGGCTGGGTTCAAAGGCCACAGGCTTAGGCAGGATAACTTCAAATTGTAAGAAATACAAATCTAAAAATATTGGATAACGTTTTGCCTATTTGCATACTCGTAAATATTTAAAAATATGTGTACCTATTTATGTGTATACAAAAATACATATATGTGTGTCATCAAATGTGTGCCTTAATTGAGTTACTCCGCCCACTCACACACATACACACAAGCAGCTAGACATTGAATGGCATATAGACATTCGGACAGAGAAACAGTCAGACAACGTTTTTCATCCCTCGAGCTCGAGGAAGCAGGCGTAGTCAGTCAGCGCCATCCATGGCTCATGGTTAAGAGCATTATTTAGCAGCCGCACATTCGCATACACACAACATGAGCCCAGACAAGCAAACAAGCATACACACGATGACGCTCTGACTGGCATTTTTATGCTGGCAGCCAACCAAATGAAACCAAACGAGCAATAAAGTGGGAACTGAAAACAACCCCTGAAACCAGGCAGGGCCAGGACATGATGCCTGTATTTTTCATTTAAACCAACACACGCACCCACAAACATATGTACATATGTATGTATGTACGTAGTTACATACATATATCTATGTGTACATATTAATTTTTATATAATGCGTATATGTACATAGCCATGGACAAAGATAATAATAATGATAAAATAAATGAAAGAAAAAACCGAAAGACGAAAAGAAAGAAACAGTTCCCACCGTGATGCCCTCCAATCCCCATTAACATTCCACTCCTGCACTCAAGACAGCCTCGTCGACGAGTGGCCTCAGTACCTCCATTACTTCTACCTCTTTCCTTTCCCGCCTTACCGTAACCTCTTGTCTTCCTATATAAGTAACTCAAAGCAAGCTGAGCATCTTTCAAAATGTCGGAAATTTGTTCACACCGCCCCCGAACCCCAGGCACTCATACACCCTCTATCGTTGTCTAGGGAAGAGCACAGCTTTTATCTTAGCAATTTCTTTTTGCCATCCAAGATAAGGACAAGGTACAACGGCATCGTCAGGATAAGAACCATCTATATTAATATCTGAGCAGAGGAGTCGGCCCTTCTCCCGTCCGCAGCACTCCCTGACAGAGCTGGGACGGGACCCTCGTAGCAAATAGCACCGTCAACTTATTTTCAATTTCAATTTAGAAGATTTTTTCACTAAAAAGACGTTGGCGTCGTCTCGATCCATGGCGAAAGCCAGAGGCAGAAACATACGAACATACGCAGCGACTGAGGGCTCAGTGCTTGCCACTTGGCATTGCCGTTTTATTTTTGTTCATCGTCCGTTACCAAAGACTTACCCAAGGAGTTTTGAAAGTGGAACGGGGAGGGAAAACGGAAAATTGGGATGGGACCAAAACTTGAATATACATTTTTTTATTCCATTTTTTGTTTCCATTCGCAGGTTTGGTTTCAAAATCGTCGCGCCAAGTATCGCAAGCAAGAGAAACAGCTACAGAAGGCATTGGCACCATCTGTAATTCCATCTTGCAACGGAATGATGCGAAATATTCAGGGCTATAGTGTTTCCCGCGGGTATCAGCCATATCCCCATCACAATACCATGAATCGATATCCCCAGGTAGGCTAGAGATGAAATTCAACAAAAAAAGCCTAATTAATACCGTATATATCCATTGCAGGATCTTTTCCAAATGGGCGCCTCCTCGTATCCGGGTATGACGCAACCGTTCTCAATGGCGCATGGTACAAACATGGGGTCTGTTGGCGTGCGTCAGGACTCGATGGGTAAGCTTGTTTCGTAGTATCTATCCGGACCACCTGGTAGCATCACAGATCTTTCTTTGCACTTATCGGTTGCTTAAACACCGAACAAACATTAGGGGATCTATTGCCAAATCCTTCTATTATGCGGAATTTTCGATTTTTCTACGCTTTTTGTTTACACAATAAAGTCCGCCTTGGCCTTGATCATCTGCGACCGAAAGAGTGATCTACGAGTGATCACCAGAGTACTGGAAAGGGATCGCACAATTTTCATCTTTATGCTGTTAACAATAAGGATGCATCATGCGTTTTGCTGAAGACCTTTTTGATTTTTACTTACTTTTTGCGGTTTACTTTTTCAAGCAAAACTCTTACTTTTCGTTTCTACGTGCTTAAATATTCGTAAAAGTAAGGTTTTTTTATACCCGTACTCAAAAAAGAGTTAAGGGCTATATTAGATTTGTGCTAAAAGTGGATGTGTGCAACGCAGAGAAGGAAACGTTTCCGACCCCATAAAGTATATATATTCTTGATCAGCATCAATAGCCGAGTCGATATAGCCATGTCCGTCTGTCCGTCCGTCTGTCCGTCTTGTTGAGCGCCTGGATCTCAGAGACTATAAGAGTTAGGGCAACCAAATTTGGTTTCAAGACTCATGTGATATCACACTGCTAAAATGTATTTCAAAATTTCGCCCCGCCCCCTTCCGCCCCCACAAAGGACGAAAATCTGTGGCAGGCACAATTTTGAAGATACGATAAAACTAAAAACGCAGTATCGTACAGAATAACCATATCTACCAGATTGCTGAATATGAATCAGATCGGATAATAATTATAGCCAGAATGAAGAAATTAATTTTCTGTTGGTTCCCCCGCCTCCTCCTGCAAGAGACACGCTACTACCTCAGGGAAAGAAGTATATGTGCATTGATATTACTTACAAAAAACCATTAAAAACAAAGAGAATGATTTAAACTTTTTTTATATATATAGTAAAGGTATATATTAACAAAAAAATAACAATATTATTTTCATAAACTTTAAGAATAACTAAATATTAAATGAATAACTTTCCATTCATATGAAATAAGTATATGTGCATTCTAAATGAAAATTAAAAATACTAATGAAATTATTTTTTTTTAATTTTTCTTTTTGCTTATTAATAGTTTATATGCTTTCCTTTTTTAGTGAAAATTTGATTTATCCGGGTGGGCATTGAGGTTGCCAAGTTTTTAAGAATTGTAGGGTTAATTTGATCCCATTCCTGGAGCAATGCTTTTTTGAGGTCATTTACCGTATCAAACTGGCGTCCATTCTTATAAATTTTGTTGGATAATATTCCCCAAAGATCCTCTATTGGGTTAAGGTCCGGACTGATCGCTGGCCATTGCAATATGGGAATCTTCCTAGCTTTCAAAAAGTTTTTTGTTTTCCGTGCCGTGTGGATGGGCGCGTTGTCCTGCTGGAAGATCCACTCATCCCCGTAAAGGTTTCCAGCAAATTCAATGAGTATTGTTTCCAACAACTCTACATACATTTCTGCATTTGTTCTGGTGGGTATAAAACAAAGTGGGGACTTCCCAGCATACCCAAATCCACCCCAAACCATTAATGATCCTCCACCGTGGTTTCGTTTATGACAGTGCTGCCGTGGTTGCCTTTTGACGCGCCAATACTTTTGGCAGGAGTCAGGACTGTCCAAGTTAAATTTTTTTTCATCCGAAAATATAACTTTAGTGAACTCCTCTGACCAAAATTTGTACTTCTCAGCAAATTCTAGTCGAGCGGTTATGTGGCGCTTCAATAACCTCGGTACAGCGTCGCGGGAAGCATATGTAACCATTTCGATTTCGTTTAAAATTTGATTTCTACGTCTTTTGGATATGTCAAGCTTCAGTTGACCTTTGATCTCCATGCAAGACTTGTTGTTTTGAACGGCTAGACGACGAATTTGCCTCTTGCACCGCGTATCGATTTCAGTGGGTCTGCCGCTTCGCTTTATTTTTCCATACATTTCCGGATTTTTGAGAAAGTTTGCTATTGTGTTTCTATGCCGATTTAGTCTGGCGGCAATATAAGAAGTGTTCTTGCCAGATTCGGCCAGCCCTTTGATCAGACCGCGATCTTCCTCCGACAAATGTGTTCCACGTGGCATTCTGCCGTAAAATCATAATTATAACAAACATTTATGTCTCCAAACGTATAAAAACAAGTTTACTTACATTCTGCTGATTAAATAACTTTTTTGGATCACACTTCTTAACTTACCCGCACGCGATAGCACAATAATATGAGCTTGCACATATACTTATTGCCTTTGAAAACCACGAGTTCTTACAGGAACATTGGAGTGGGAGATCTTTATAATAGATAAGAGTACAAACTTGCATACCTACAAAAAATATACCGTTACGTTTATAGAAAATATAAGCAAATTAAAAAGTGCACATATACTTCTTTCCCTGGATATATACCCGCCGTTCAGTGCGGAGCAACCCCTAGCGGTGGAGATGCAGAATATAAATGGTACATCTATAATCTACATGTTAGATGTAAAATATACATTGTAGATGTAGATGTAGATAACAGATGTAGCAAAAAAATGTAAAATGTAAAATTTTTTTTTTCTTCTAAAATTCTAAAAAATCATATCTCAAAAATGTATACCGACTGAGTACGGGTATAAGTAGAGTCGCGTCCCCAGAAGCGACTCACACGTTCCTTCTCGTTTTTTTCTTGTGTCCTATTAGGCGCAAAATTAAGTGCTGTTATACTGTGCTTTGCTCATACAAACGGACTCTGTTAGTGTAACAGAGATTTATTAACAAGTCGGGCTGCTACAGCAGTTCGCACGAAAACGCAGTGTTATTGCATTGACCACGTGGCTCAGGTATCCGTAAAAGTTCGATTTTTATACCCATACTCAAAAAGAGTTGGGGTATATTAGATTTATGGTAAAAGTGGATGTGTTCACCGCAGATTCCGACCCCATAAAGTATATATATTCATGATCAGCATCAATAGCCGCGTCGATATAGTCCTGTCTGTCTGTCTGTCTGTCCGTCCTGATGAGCTCCTAGATCTCAGAGACTATAAGAGCTGAAGCAACCAAATTTTGTTTCAAGACTCATGTGATATCACACTGCTACAAGTGTATTTCAGAACTTCGCCCCGCTCCCTTCCGCTACCACAAAGGACGAAAATCTGGCAGGCACAATTTTAAAGATACGATAAAACTAAAAGAGTATACTGTCTGAGTACGGGTATACAAGTAGAGTCGCTTCCACAGAAGCGACTCACACGTTCCTTCTCGCTTTCATCTACATATAGATTCTAAATCTCCTCCGCCAGAGGGTGCACGCACACTGCAGGAGCCAGAGTGTGTGTGAGCGAGAGAAAGAATGAGTAGCACTGTGGCGATGAAATGGGATGGGTTAGAAAATGAAAATTAATTTCTTCACTCTGGCTATAATAATAATCCGATCTGAGCCAGATAGATAGGAAAACTAATAGATAAGGGTATTACCTACGATACTGCGTTTTCCGTTATCCCATATCTTTTAAATTGTGGATGCCACAGATTTTCGTCCTTTGTGGGGGCGGAGGCTAACGTTTAAAATACACTTGAGTCTGTGTAAATGAGTCCGATGGACGGACAAAGAGACGGACATGGCTATATGGACGCGGCTATTGATGCTGATCAAGAATATATATACTTTATGGGGTCGGAAAAGTTTCCTTCTCTGCGATGCACACATCCACTTTTACCACAAATACAATATACCCCTTAACTCTTTTTTGAGAACGGGTATAAAAACAGCGTCTCCTGCAAGACGGAAACAGCCAATAAGAGGAAGAACTTTAAGGTCATGATGTTAAAACTCAAAAATACTGCTTACGATCCAACAAAATTCCATCCACTCCATCACCACTTTTAAGTGGATCTCAGGTTTAATGTGTTATGTAAGTGAATAACCGCTGTGGATGGGATGTTTGGATTTTTTTAACAGCCAAGGTGCTTCCATAATCTATATTTTTATCGGATTATTTAGATCGAAGAAGAGTGTGGAAGGAAATTTGGTTCTTTTACATGGCAAGGCAATAGTAGTGGAAATAGTGACATGGTGGCGAAGAGCCTACCCGGATATTAGCATCTGAAATGAATTTCCGGGTCTGGAACGCCCACCGTCTCGACCCTTAAGTTGTCTTTGGGCAGCAAGAAAATGTTCTTTCAAGACAAATAAAAAAAAAAACATGAAATTCTTATGAGCCTATTAATGGAAAAACACCACTAACAATTTCCAAAAAAAACTTACCAAAGTAATTTGAATCAATTTGAAAATGATTATTTTCCGCCTTTTGTTTCAGGCATGTCCCCGGAAGATGAGTGGTACAACAAGAGTCTATCCGCTCTAAGGATGAACTCGTCGCATCATCCAAACCTATCGGCACCGATGCTCCAATACCAGACATAATCAAAAACCTTTGACGACTTCTTTTAAAAGATCGCTCCACAGCCGCCCAATCATGGGCGGTTGATTTGCGGTGTTTTAACAGCGAGTACGTCAAATGGTGTCCCGCAACACAAGCATGTATCCATGAATATTTCTGTCTATATCTATGCATATATCTGTGTATATATGTATATAGTAAAATGTCAGTCGGTAGTTTCCAGCCCTACGTTCCAGCTCTAGACTACAGATACGCAAAGAAAACTAAACCGGGCAGATCGCAGCTCGATCAAATCGTTCGGTTGCACTTCTAGCTATACGCTAGACGTACTTATAAGACTTGTTGATATTATCCTGTTTTTTTGTGCACTACATGTCTTGGAAGGTAAGCGAATAAGCCGAATCAGACTCGAAGGTAAACAGAAAAAAAAATGGAATATACTGTAATAAGAAACTAGTCATAGGATTTAATTGAATTGTGTTTTGAGATTTTAGCGTGACTAAAAAATAAAAGTAAACCAGAAATCACGACAAAAAAAAAAAAATATATATATATATATACATATATATATATATATATTTTAAACAGTATACATTATCGATAGCATTACTCATGTTCAACTCCACATAAAGCAGACAAGTCGGGTCTGTTCAATTCTGCTACTGGCTCAAGGATCAGTGCTCAAACTGAACCTGGAATCCCCATTCTTTCAACGATTTATAATTGCCTGCCCAGTATATACTAAATATAGAATTCTCGCTCATGCAGCATACGTACATAGTATACATACATACATAGGTCCAAATCCTTCCCAGTAGCCAACTATACTATCACAGAACTCGTGCTCCCTGCTGACCAAGGTAAGCGACAGATATGGCCCAAGAAATCTAAACCAAGCTATCGTAAAAAACTATGAAACTTTCGAACTATATCATGATGTGTCGAGTTAATATAAGGGGTTTTTTTTTAGCTAAGCAATGCATTAAAAAGTTAAATTAAATTGTAATACTAAACTAAGCCCAAAACAAGAAAAAAATTAAAATACATATGTATATTAAATATTGTATGTATGTATATTTAAACAGAAAAACCAAAAGCAAAACAGAACTACAAAAATCATTTTTAATAAATTATGCCAGACTCACCATCAATGGAAATAATAAAAGTAATAAAACTTAAAAAAATATAATAAATTATGCTATCTTTATTTTCTACTAGCGGACCCGCACATCGTCTCGGCCCCAATTAATGCCCTCAGATAACTCTACAGATGGTTCAAATTTCAAAATAGTTTAAATGGTTGGAATCAGCTCTTAATTGAAGCACCTTGTGATATACGACATTTTTTGTTTTGTTAGCAGGCGCAAGAGCAAATAAAGCTTATAATAAATTTCCGACACCTGAACATGCCACGTATACCAGATCATAAGAAAAACATGGATTTTCTAATTATAGTCCACAAACATCCAAGGATTGGCCTTGTGATTTGCCAATCGTCATGGCGAGGTCAAGACGAATCGGGAACTGAGTTCGTATAAACTCAATGGGCATATCCGTTGGGATCATTGAAATCCTCGGAATAAGAACTAAATTATCCTTTGAGTATCTTCGCGTGAATCAAATTACTCATCATACATCTGTATTCTTAGAAACAGAAACACGGTCATTACCAATAGTCACCAATTGCTTTGAGAAATTTTCAGCAGATGCGTCGTTCGACGCAACTCTCATGTTTACTGCCAGTTGAAGTTTCTTCATATAACACCACAGATTTAATAATTCAAGGCAGGCGTTTATTTCATAGGCAGCTGTTTATCTTGGAATCCCTGGCTGTGTTTAGCGGAAATCGACAGATTTTTAAATCATTAGGCCAACAAAAACTCGTGTCATTTCGCAATTCCTTTAAGGTTCGATCAAGACCTTCCAATTAGCGTTTGTGCGCCATCATTCGTCCCAGATGATGATTTTTGGGGCTACAAAAACTTTTGCCATTGCAGAGTGTTTTTCCATGTTACATATCGGTTGTTGTTCAGTAGTTTGTCGCGCCATTTTAACGCCTTCAGATAAACTCCACAAACAATAAGCGACTGCCCTTAAGATTTATGTGGGATTTGAACCTGGCGGGCAATCAAAAAAGGGGCACACTAGAAGTGGTGCAAGTTATACGGCAACCAGTCGATAACCATGAATCGAAAACCTTTCCCGAGCGTCGTTGTGAGCCGGATCGTTCGTATCGTGTCGTTGAGAAAATAAGCTAAAATAAAAAGATGTCCACCCGAAATACTTTTACGAGAACTAATTTAAGCACCAATTGTATCACGTTTAAAACCTATCCTAAAATACATTAAATAAACACTGGAATATTTTAATTTCCTACAATTTGGGGGCCATATCCCGCCCAAGCGTGAGGTGCAACTTAAAATTGTAAAAGTGCTGTGCGTTAGCAGAACGTTCTAGAAAAATCAGGCCACATACATACTGCGTAGAAGGTCACGAAAACGCGAAAAGTCTACGGCGCATAAAATCTACAAACGTTTGGTGTGGAACCGACTAAGCGGCGACAGTGCATGACCAAGCAGCAGAAAGGCTGGAAAAAGACGTTTTCGTGGAATCGAATCGGCGACACGTTTGATTTGGGTGTGTGTGCGCGCAAGGCGACACGAAGAAGCAGGAAAGCTAGAAAAGACGAGAGTGATTGACGATCTATAGTTGTCGACAGTCCAAGCGTCAAGAAAAGGTTGCGCTGGAATTACGTAGACTGGAAATTTTCGGAAGCTGGTCTGTGAGAAGGCGTTGGCGAGCATTGGCAAGCAACGAAAGGCAGAAGCGAGCGGGGCAAATCAGAAACGTAAAGCGAATCTGGTACTTGGAAGTCGAAAGGAAGACAGTCAAGCAGTATTTTCTGCAAGGCGTCGGCAAGCAAGTGCCGAGCAACGACAAGCAGACGAGAGAAGCAGATCTTCGGGAAGGCGTCGGCAAACAAGTGCCGAGCAACAACAAGGAGGCGAGTGAAGCAGTATTCTGGTGAGCGTCGGCAAGCAAGTGACGAGCAACGACAAGCAGACGAGAGAAGCAGATCTTCGGGAAGGCGTCGGCAAACAAGTGCCGAGCAACAACAAGGAGGCGAGTGAAGCAGTATTCTGGTGAGCGTCGGCAAACAAGTGCCGAGCAATGATAAACAGACGAGAGAAGCAAATCTTCAGGAGTGCGGTATATAAGTTAATGCATGAATTAAGAACTGTTGGTAATAATTAACTGATTAACCCTTGATTAATTCGATAAGTTATCGTTAAGCTTTATTACATTAACCTTTTGATTCTTGATATTTAACGTAATCGATATTCAAAATGAAACTAGAAGAGATCATGTTAATGCGAGTTGCAGATCTGCGCTCAAAGTTATTTGAACTTAATTTGTCCACGACTGGTAGAAAACGCGATTTACAGGATAGACTTCTTGCTCACTTCGGCATTCGGGATGATGATGATGATGATGGTAGTTGGGATGGAGATGAGTCGGTAGTTACCGCAAACGAATTTCCAGGGATCCAGAGACCCGATCTTTGTTTACCCTGAAAGATGTAGAGGGTAGTGTATCCACTTTCTCAGGAACAAATAGCCCAGATGTAGAGCAGTGGGTACAAGAGTTAGAAGAATGTTCGGTCACCGTGCAGTGGAGCTCACTACAGTTGTTTATCTATTCCAAACAGTTGCTTGATGGAGCTGCAAAATTATTTTTACGCAGTCAGAAAAATATTAGCGACTGGAATTCACTAAAGGAGTCATTGCGGCAGGAGTTTACAGTTAAAATATCTTCTGCGGAAGTACATAGGAAGCTAGGACAACGTATGCAAAAGAAGGGGGAAACTTTATACGAATTTCTCTACGCTTTGATGGAAATAGCAAAGCCAGTGTCACTGAATGAAGAAAGTTTGATAGATTATTTCGTGAAGGGCATACCAGATGTAAAGACAAACAAAATTATGCTGTATCAGGCTAAAACAATCAAAGAGTTGAAGGTGCAAATAGAAGTGTATTTAACAGTTCGTACTTCGAGTAAGGTACCGATTAAGTATGAAACCCGTGCTGGTGATACTGATAGCCAGAAATGTTTTGAACCAAAAAGAGAATCAGTACGAAAGTGTTTCAAGTGTGGTGATACTTCTCATTTGAGGAAAGATTGCAAGAAAAGGGATTTCAATTGTTATCGTTGTGGTCAGGCAGGACATCGGGCATCAGAATGCAATGTAGAGTTGGTTGTAAAGGATGAGAAAGGTGCCAACACTGTTCATGAGGGAAAGACAGGAGCAAAGTCAAAAAGTGGGTTTACAGCGTTGTGCATCCTGTGGTCATCTTTAAAGGCCTAGTAGACACTGGAGCTGATCTTTGTCTGATGCGTCGACGTGTTTTCCTGAAACTGGGTAATGAGATACTGACAGGAAAAGGAAAACTGGAATAGGAGAAAGCCTGGTACTGACTTTTGGGAGCTTTATTATACCAATAAACATTGACGGAATCCAAATGAAAGTCGAATTCCACGTAGTACCTGACGAGGACATGGATTTTGACGCAATTCTAGGCAGAACGATTTTGAATATAGTCGATATGAAGGTAACGAAATGGGAAACTGAGTTCATGCTCAGAAATCAATCGAACAGCCAGAATAAATACCCGATGATGGAGGATAGTTCATGTGGCGACTTACCGTTTGAGTTTAAGAGCATGTGTGTAGGGCAAGAAGGAGTAGCCTCTCAGATAGATTTCTCTAATTTATGCAAATTGCAGCAGATCGAAGTGAACAGTTTGATAGAACCCATTCGCAACCAAAACACACCAGGGGAGATGGGAATTATTTTGAGAGATGAGATCCCAGGGTTTAAAGGTACACGAACGGTAGATGAACCAGTAAAAGAAGGGCAAGTCGAGGAAATCATAGCACCGAGTCAAGATAATTAGGAAGGGAATGAACAGAATTGTGAGCTGGTAGTGGGGTCGTCGGTAATGGAAAAGAAAATTAATTCGAAAATGCAGAGAGATTTGTCAGCCAAGAAGACGATAGATCTGATTAGTGGATAACGCGACAGGTTCGTTTTGGTGAATGCAAAGTCAGGGAAAGAGAAAGGTTTTCGGCCTATCATAGTGAAGACCGAGAAAACATTGTGAAAATGCAAGGAGAAAATAAAAGAGCTTTTGACTTGAAACGTAAGAAAGAACTAGAAGGAACGTGTGAGTCGCTTCTGGGGACCCGACTCTACTTATACCCGTACCCAGTCAGCTTATGATTTTTTAGTATTTTCGAATTAAATATAAACATTTTACATTTTTTTGCTACATCTGTGATCTATATCTACATCTACAATGTATATTTTACATCTAACATGTAGATTATAGATGTACCATTTATATTCTACATCTCCTCCGCTAGGGGTTGCTCGCGCACTGAACGCGGCAGAGTGTGCGAGCGAGAAAGAGAATGAGTAGCGTTTCTCTTGCAGGAGGGAACAGAAAATTAATTTCTTCATTCTGGCCATAATTATGGTCCGATCTGATTCAGATTCAGCAATTTGGTGGATATGGTCATTCTCTACGATACTGTTTTATCGTATCTTTAAAATTGTGCCTGCCACAGATTTTCGTCCTTTGGGGGGGGAAAGGGGGCGGGGCAAAATTTAGAAATACACTTGTAGCAGTGTAATATCACATGAGTCTTGAAACCAAATTAAGTTGCCCTAGCTTTTATAGTCTCTGAGATCCAGGCGCTCATCGAGATGGACGGACGGACAGACGGACATGGCTATATCGATTCGGCTATTGATGCTGATCAAGAATATATATACTTTATGGGGTCGGAAACGTTTCCTTCTCTACGTTGCACACATCCACTTTTACCACAAATCTAATATACCCCTTAACTGACTTAACCCTGACTGTTTCGTCCATGTTCGGGAACACGTGGAGAAAAGACCAGTCAATGTGCGAGAGGTAAAGATTTAGCTCATCAAAATTAGTTTTCCGAAAACACTGTATGCGGCTGTGTGCCATGGGATTGACAGCGCAACTGGATCGGACACACTCATGGGATATGGCTAAAGTTGGATGGTAGGGGTCTTCGGGAAGAGATACTGGACTTACTCTGGAGACCGTAGCAAGATCAGCATCACAAACAAACATAAGGTCAAGGAGTCTGTCCCTACGATTTCTTATGGAATTAATTTGAACAAGGGAGACATCGGTAAGCCCGTCAATAAAATCGTTGTGGTAATTTGGTAGCAACAGGTTAGACTCATCACTAGGCAGCCAAGAAAGAAGTGGTAATATGATCGTTGCAACCTAAAGTAGATACAATGGTCTGAATTGCAGAAAGGTGATAAGAGTAAACCTCAGCATCTGGTTTGGGAAGAATGTAAGAGCAAGTCAAATAGATCGATACCGATCCAACACAAACTTTGACTGCAATGAATTCAATGCCATAGATATTGTTGAATGGGAACAACTCAGATGAGAAATCTGTTTTCACAGCAATCAGAACCCCACCAGGAAAAGATGGACGGTCCATTCTATATGTGATAAACTTTCATGATCATAGACGGAGGAGTTAAGCCAGGTTTCAGTTAAAGCGACAGCGTCAAAGTCAAAAGAGGCACTATTCGTATGTATTTGACACAATTTGCCTAACAGACTGCGTATGTTCTGGTAATGAATAATAAAAAGGTTATTTAGTGTTTTGAACTACCAGGGCTAGTAATATTGGGACTCTGGATAGATTCTTTATGTAGGAACTCATGCATAATTGTATGCTCAGGCCAAATAGACGGGTCGAGTGATCTGGATAGTAAAGAATCGGGAAGAAGAATTTTAAAGGAGGAAATATTGCGCTTATGTCTAAAAATGAATTTGGTCACAGTTATATCATTGAGCGAGGCGTTAAGTCTAGAGCAAAGATGTTGTTTGACATCCTCTATTGTAGCCTCCGGTATAAGACGGGAGACAAAGATAGCCTTTCGAGGTACCACTGCTCTTAGTTGAAGTCCCGAGCGAGAGAGAGAAGGTGGAGCCACTCCCAAAAGAGATCTCGTGGCAGAAACGATGGCAGCGTCGGTAGCAACGGGAGGAACAGGAACAGTGACAGGAACGGTGGGGACATCATCAGCGGCCAGCACGTCCACACTGGGAGCAATCACAGCGGAGCCGACAATTCGGTGTGAGAAACACCGGAGCGACTGAGGGCGGATTGACTAACGGCGAGGCATTACCGCTCGGAGTAGCAAAGAATTCCGATGTATGTAGATGAGATGCGGGCGTTCCAACTCCAATAGGTTGCAAGAGGTTGTGGTTATCAGTATGAGGGATTTTCCGTCTAGGAGATTCACTCAAGAGTTTGAGGCCAAGCAATTGTGTTTCCAGGGACAGGAACTTGTCGTTGAGAGCGATAAATTGCTTCCGGACATCCTGAAAACCAGTACGAGTCTGTCTCATAAAAGTGCGCATTTCAGCCTCAATCTCACGGCAGGCCAAACATGACCAAGTCAGACCCATGCGTTTTGAGATGAGATCGTGTAGACGTCCAAAATTACCACCACCAGCACATTTTATATGGGCGACATTATCGCACAGCCAGCAACAGAGGAATGAATCGCCGACTATGTTGCCACCAAATTCGCATTTCTTTGCACTGCAGACAAGAGCCATTTTTGACAGCAGTTGAATCACTGTGCTCGAAGAAAAAAGCAAAGTGGGAGCGCAAGCGATATAAGAGTGCAGGCAGCAGAGCGAGCGACGATCAGCAGCAGCAGCAGACGATCCAGCGAAGTGACAAACGGTAAAGCTCACGAAACAGAGACACCGAGAGAGCAATTCAAGAAGATGCAGATGCAGGCGAAGTCCAGAGAGAGTGAGAGCAAGAGAGCTTGCACTTATGCTCTCCAGAGCGTAAGTTGACCTTAAAACCTATCCTAAAATACATTAAATAAACACTGGAATATTATAATTTCCTACATTTATTTATCGACATTGCAAATGCTAGCCTCACTGGAAACTGTAACCGTTTAAAGTCGAATGGCATGTCGTTCGAAATCAAAGGAATCCGTAGAATCAAAACGTCTTCCCTTTTATATTTCCCTTTAAAAATTGTGGCTTGTTCATTAATTTCTTCACCGCAAGTCGGGTGCCATCTTTCAATGCCCCACAATGCTCGAAAAATACGTCCCTTAAACCAATGTTTTTCCCTTTCTAATCTAGACATTTCACGGGCTACCTTTCTTTGCTCTTGTGTTTGAGAAATAATTCCATGTTGAATTTGCGACGGCTAAAAGTTTTAATGATGTATACTTAAGTTATTTATTTTACCTTTAGCTAGCAGATCCCCGCGCTTCGCTGCTTACTAAATGCATTTACTAAATGCTTACTAAGTGCATTATATTGTTTATATATATATGTTTTGTATGGAGAAATAGCTTCTGGAACTTCTGGGGACGCGACTCTACTTAAACCCGTACTCAGTCTGTAAGTATATACATGTTTGAGCTTAAAATTTTTTAGAATTTTAGAATTAAAAAAAAAAATTTTACATTTTACATTTTTTTTCTACATCTGTTATTTACATCTACAATGTATATTTTACATCTAACATGTAGACTATACATGTACCATTTAGATTCTACATCTCCTCCGCTAGGGGTTGCTCGCGCACTGAACGCGGCAGAGTGTGCGAGCGAGAAAGAGAATGAGTCACGGGTTTCTTTCAGGAAGTGGGCAGCGGAAGCAACTGAACATTAATTTCTTCATTCTGGCTATATTTATATTCCGATCTGATTCAGATTCGGCAATCTGGTAGATATGGGCATTCTCTACGATACTGCGTTTTTGGTTTTATCCTATCTTCAAAATTGTGCCTCCCACAGATTTTCGTTCTTTTGTTGGCGGAAGGAAGCAGGGCGAGATTTTGAATTACACTTGATTCAGTGTGATATCACATGAGTCTGGAAACAAAATTTGTTTGCTCTAGCTCTTATAGTCTCTGAGATCTAGGCGCTCATCAAGACGGACAGGCGGGCGGACAAACAGACGGACATGGTTATATCGACTCGGCTATTGATGCTGATCAAGAATATTTATACTTTATGGCGTCGGAAAAGTTTCCTTCTCTGCGGTGCACACATCCACTTTTACCACAAATACAATATACCCCTTACCCTTAACTATTTTTTGAGAACGTGTATAAAAACAGCGTATCCTGCAAGACGGAAACAGCCTATAAAAAGGCTATAAGAGGAAGAATTTTAAGGTCATGATCCTTTTAGATTTCGATTGTTGGTTCTAGCATTATTGTTAATACTCAAAAATACTGCTTACGATCCAACAAAATTCCAACCACTTCTCATTTTCCATCACCACTTTTTAGTGGATCTCATGTTTAATGTGTTATGTAAGTGAATAACCGCTGTGGATGATATGTTTTAATTTTTTTTAAGAGCCAAGGTGCTTCCATAATCTATATTTTATCGGATTATTTAGATCGAAGAAGAGTGTGGAAGAATATTTGGTGCTTTTACATGGCAAGTGGAAATAGTGACATGGTGGCGAAGAGCCTACCCGGATATTAGCATCTGATGTGAATTTCCGGGTCCGGAACGCCCATCGTCTCGACCCTTAAGTTGTCTTTGGGCAGCAAGAAAATGTTCTTTCAGGACAAATAAAAAAAAACATGAAATTCTTATGAGCCTATTAATGGAAAAACACCACTAACAATTTCCAAAAAAAACTTACCAAAGTAATTTGAATCAATTTGAAAATGATTATTTTCCTCTCTCTTTGCCTTTTGTTTCAGGCATGTCCCCGGAAGATGAGTGGTACAACAAGAGTCTATCCGCTCTACGGATGAACTCGTCGCATCATCCAAACCTATCGGCACCGATGCTCCAATACCAGACATAATCAAAAGCCTTTGACGACTTCTTTTAAAAGATCGCTCCACAGCCGCCCAATCATGGGCGGTTGATTTGCGGTTTTTTAAGAGCGAGTACGTCAAATGGTGTCCCGCAACACAAGCATGTATCCATGAATATATCGTCTATATCTATGCATATGTCTGTGTATTGTAGTGAACCCATGCATGTACATATGTAACTCTGTTATATATATAAATACACATATAAGCGCATACATATACGCAGTGACATAAACAACTAATGTTTTTGCACAGCAACGATCTGCGACTTGAACGCAGATCGGTCAGCTACCAAAACTGCTGATCGGACATTTACTTAAACTCAGGCAGAAACCAAACGCAACCATTTCTCCTGGGATGGAATTCTCATTGACATCTTTATTTGTTCCGGCCAAAATTGCTCTTTCCTTCAACCAGTCCTGGTTTCTATAATTTTGTACAATATTTGGGAACACGCTCTGAATCAAGTATTCCTTCGATGACACAAAAGTGCAAAAATTATTTTGAAGCGTTATGAAGCCAGAATTGTCAACGGGAAGTATGCCATTACCAATGTCTAACAGATGTCTGGAAAACAAATCTGCTGAAGGATCGTTTTGCAATTGAACACGTACATTTGTAGTCAATGTAAGTGCTTTCACAGAGCGCCACAGTTTATATGTTTTCAAGCACGCATTAATTTCATCAGCAGAAGTTCCTAGTTTCACTACAGGCAATGTTTGTCTGAAATCACCTGCTAACAATATCAATGCACCACCAAACAATCGATTATCTCCACGAATATCTTTCAACGTACGATTAAGTGCTTCCAGTGACTTCTTGTTGGCCATAGTACACTCATCCCATACAATAAGAGAGCATTGCTGCAGCACTATCGCAATTGCAGATCTTTTTGAAATGTTGCATGTAGGATTATCGTCAGCCTTCATATTCAAGGTCAAGGGCAGAGTGCGCCGTGCGACCACCATCCAATAATGTGGCAGCGATGCCAGACGAAGCCAAAGCCAATGCGATTCTACCTTGTGCTCGAATGGTAGCCAAAATAATCGAAATGACAAATTTTTTTCCGGTACCTCCAGCTGCATCCAAAAAGAACAGACCACCATGTTGTTCTTCGATAGCACGCAATATTTGGTCGTAAACCGTTCTTTGGTTGATATTTAACCGTGGCTCATTGTTTTGCACAAACGCTGCAGTTCTTTGTTGAAAAGGTCGTGTATATCACGATTAGGCGCTGTCATACCTAATTGAGCTAATGCTTTGCTTGCCATCATCAAGCAAAGGTCTTTAATAGCAATCAATGCTTCGTTGTAAATTTCCGGCGTACAGTCCATGTTTATATCGCCCGTTTGACGGCGCAATCGAGGTAAAAAATCCTCTGACAAATGATTTTGATGTTTTGATGTTTGCCACCATACTATTTACAAGTAAAATTTGGAGCCACCATAATTATGCTGCGGATTCTTAATCCACCACGACTTTGCAATGGTACAAGACTTGTGAAAAAAGTTATGACTAATTTACTTGAAGCAACTATTTTGACTGTGAAATTTTGTGGTGAACACGTTAAAATTTCGAGAATTCCGATGATTCCGACTGACATGCCATTTGATTTCAAACGACTACAATGTCCGATTCGTCTTGCTTTTGCTATGACTATTAATAAATCACAAGGACAGTCTTTGCAAATTTGTGGTTTACATTTGGAGCATCCGGTATTTTCACATGGTCGACTGTATGTAGCGTGCTCACGAGTAGGCAAACCTTCGGCATTAATTATTCATATTACCGACGGCAAAACAAAGAATATTGTTTATCACAAAGCATTGCAATAAATAAAATATGTCATTACATCAAAATTATCATTTTTTAATTTCGATGAATTCCTAAACATTAAATTCATTTAGTAAGCAGCGAAGCGCATGGGTCTGCTAGTATAATAATTCATTTAGATTTGACAGGGTTTAGCGACAATCCATTAGAGTTGGCCCATTAACTCACGTTCGGCAGTTCAACTTTACACAGCAATACACACTCATTTATTCTGCTTAACGGACAATTAACATACATTTGGGCATCATCGGCATACATATGAACTTTACACTTGGATAACGAACCAGGGAGATCATTAACATATAAGGTGAAGAGGAGTGGACCAAGGATTGAACCTTGGGGTGCTCCGCGTCTCACAGGTAGAAATGTTGATATTTGAATGTCAGTTATCACAGCTTGGCTTCTTCTATTAAGATAGGACGATATAAGTTTTACTGCAGTGTTAGTAAACTTAAAGAATTTGTTTAGACTAGTACATAGGATATTGTCGTCTACCGTAACCTTACTATCTTCAAGTTCCTCTCTAATGTTTCCTGTGACATCTTAAATGGCAGTAGTACAGATTCGGAATTTAGGGAAGACGGATTGTCTATTGCACAATAACGAATGTTGTACTAGGTACTTATTGATTTGTTGCGCCATGAGATTTTCGAGTAACTTTCATAGGTAGGGCAGCGAACAAAAAAAAATTATGTAATTTTGCCTCTAAGTGAAGTGCACCTTTAATTTTAACCTTTAACTTTTCTATTAATATAAAGTGGTTTATAAAAACATTTTAAAATATTTTGAAATATAACAAATTTATTTTTTTAAAATTCATTTTTAAAAGTTTTAAGTTAAAAAATAAAAATTTTAAATTTATTTAAATACTCCGCTGATTTGTATTACTCATTTTTTGAGTTATTAATTATTGCCTGCCGAAATTTTAAAATACACTTGTAGCAGTGATATCACATGATTCTGGCTGTGATATGCCTGAGCTCTTATAGTCTCTGAGATCCAGGCGACAAACAAGACGGACAGACGGTCAGGCCAAAGACAATATAAGTATAAGATTTGTAGCGCTAATACATTTCAATTGCCATATGCAAGCCAATTTTTCGGCCAGCGACGAAATTCGCGCCATCTCGCTCGCACAAATTTGAGAGCGTACGAATCTAAAAATAGAACCGCTTGCATGTGTGAGTACACACAGAACCAGCAAGTGCGTATGTGTGCGTACTTGTGCGAACCGGACGATTTTCGAGACGAAAACCTTTTTATGAGTTGAGAAACAAATTTATTTACAGTCGTTGAATACGTCGCACGCTGAATACCCTAATGACAATTATTCCAATGTGAGGTCATGTATTAAATATATTGTGTACTTTTATAAAAGTATATACCGAATATACCGTCTTAAAAGAAATTATCATTGGAGTGATTTTTCAATATTGGGGTGGTAAGCGTCTTGCAAAATTAACTTACACCTATAAAGTGAAGGGTATATTTCGACATCGCTGTAAAAAACGTATGCATGTGCACACCTACAGTTGTCGCGACGACTCGGCTCGGCTGTCGCAGCGGCATAGAACCAACTTCGTGTGCCTTCGTATGCTGTATGCATACACGAGAGCGGCTGGCTCTAGAGCGCTCTCTCTCTCTAAATAATTTCAAGAGAGCCTGGAGCCAGCCCTAGTGCCAGCATTCAAAATTCGTGTTCAAAAATTTCGTACGGCGTTATGTATCTTATACTTATATCCCTGCAGTACCAGAAGTGAGCGATGACAAATGTCAACTACGCGTCATTCAGGATTTTTTCTCTGCAGCTGCTGCAGACGTCAGACCAAACTCTTTTTTATACCCGTACTCAAAAACGAGTTAAGGGGTATATTAGATTTGTGGTAAAAGTGGATGTGTGTAACGCAGAGAAGGAAAATTTTCCGACCTCATAAAGTATATATATTCTTGATCAGCATCAATAGCCGAGTCGATAGAGCCATGTCTGTCTGTCTGTCCGTCCGTCCGTCCGTCTTGTTGAGCGCCTGGATCTCAGAGACTATAAGAGTTAGGGTAACCAAAGTTGGTTTCCAGACTCATGTGATATCACACTGCTACAAGTGTATTTCTAAATTTCGCCGCGCCCCCTTCCGCCGCCACAAAGGACGAAAATCTGTGGCAGGCACAATTTTAAAGATACGATAAAACTAAAAACGCAGTATCGTAGTGAATGCCTATATCTATCAGACTGCGGAATCTGAATCAAATCGGATAATAATTATAGCCAGAATTAAGAAATTAATTTTCAGCTGCTTCCCCCGCCCATTTCTTCAAGAAAACAACCACTCATTCTCTTTCTCGCTCGCACACTCTGCCGCGTTCAGTGCGCGAGCAACCCCTAGCGGAGGAGATGTAGAATCTAAATGGTACTTTTATAATCTACATGTTAGATGGTGGCCGTAATAATTCATAGCACTAACTTTCTTTGTTCCTTCTCGGCCGTTTACTGGATTTATCATTATAATGTTGAAATTATAGCCATCTTGTCCGCTCCAAAACAATATGGGATATTGTAGTGCATCATAACAGCGATGAGTCTCGGATACACGTTCAAGTTGTTCATTTCTACGATGAAGCATAATGTCACGATTATTAAATTGCTCACCAACTATGACTTTTGCCACTTGTCAAATAAACATTGTTGATGTAGATAACAGATGTAGCAAAAAAACGTAAACATTTTTTTTTTATTTCTAAAATTCTAAAAAATTATATGCTCAAAAATGTATATACTGACTGAGTACTGGTATAAGTAGAGTCGCGTCCCCAGAAGCGACTCACACGTTCCTTCTCGTTTTTCTTTGTTTCTTTCTGTTACGACGCGTGCCGTAACAGAATTCGGTTTTTCCGTCGGTTAAAAATAGTCTATTGTGCGTTGTAAAAAATGAAGAAAATGTGATATTGCGAAATTAAATGCGTTTGGGACAAAGATTTTCATTTCCAAAAACGAAAACAGAAAAAACGAGAGGGAACGTGTGAGTCGCTTCTGGGGACGCGACTCTACTTATACGTATCTCAGTCAGTATATACATTTTTGAGCTTATAATTTTTTAGAATTTTAGAAATAAAAAAAAAAATTACATTTTACATTTTTTTGCTACATCTGTTATCTACATCTACGAACGTACGTTCGCCCGCTTTTAATGCACAAAAACGATAGAAAACAAAAAACTTTCCTAGACTTTTTTTTGCGTTTCAATAGCATTTTGTTAGCTCTATGCTTAGTGCAAGTGATGTGGTTCATCGAGTTTTAGTTTTTAAAATAATTTTAAAAAACATGCGGTCGCGAACGTACGAAAAATAGAAGTCGACTTTGACTTAATCTAGAAAAACGCAATTATCTGCGAATTGCAACGGAATATTCTAAAACGATAAATTGGCTTTAAAAGCGGACTAATGTAGCTTTCTATAAAGTATATTCACATAAAATTATCTTCATTGGTTTTAAAAAAATTAAATTAAGTACCGGTCGCGAACGTACGGGTCGCGAACGTACGATTTTTCCATTTGTATTTCAAATTTTTTCACCTTACGTTTTCCCTTGAATCAGTTCATATTTCCCTTAAAACCAACTTATTACTCCATTTTATGTACGTAATAACATTTATAGTAAGAAGAGAAATTTAAAATGAAAAAAATAAATGATAAGAAATTTATAAATTTGTATAGCCTTTCCCAAAGTTTGCTTACAAGTATACTCTTTCTGTTCTTCTTTTTGTTGAGCTTCTTTTTTCTTCTTTTCTCTATAATCTCTCCAGCCTTTCACGTTCTTTTTCTTGCATCTTTTTTAGAACAATTTTCTTTGCCAATGCTGAGCGGCGTTTTTTCATTCTCTGAGCTGCTTTTTCGCGCAATTCATTTAACTTTGTGGATCGCTTTTTAATTTTATTGAGATATCGGGTCTTTTTTTAATTGTTTTTTTAGCCATCTACGAATATTTATATGCGTGTCAAACAATTAAAAGTAAAAGTAACAAATTAAAAAAATTCCGCACGGTCGCGAACGTACACTACTTTGAAAATCAAAATAAAAAGCTGTTAGTCAAACAGAAAACTGTCAACGGTCAACTTATGGGGCTGTTATACGCACGAGATACCCATAGCCATCGATAACAACAGAGGCGATACTCACTTAAGAAGTCGAAGCGAACAAGATAGCACACGTTCAAGAAAACCTTTTGTTTCAATTAATTCAGTCTCACATATTGTTAAACTTATTATATCCAATAAACACTACTATACTACTCAAAAGCCATCCCTTCACAGTTCAGAAGTGGGATTAGTAGAGTTTTTATGTGTAGAGCGAAAAAGTTGTAAGAGAAACTCAAAAAAAAAAAAAAAAAAGTGACAAGAATCGTCGGCGTGGGAAGTTTGCAATGGGATGTGTTCCCTAAGGTCTGTGTGACAAAGAAAATTGAAAATTACGGATGTGTTCCTTTTCTACGTGGCAGACGGATTCAACATTCAGCGATCAGGAATCTTAGTGAACCTGGACAGAAAGAGTCTCAAGGATGTGTTCCTTTTCTACGGGGGGATCGAATTTAAAGTTAAGAGAAAAGTAAGTGAAGTGGGCAGGAGGGGGTCAAAGAAATTGGGGTTAATCTGTGTGAGCCTCTCTATATATACTAATACATACAAAAGGCTTGTGTGTATGTGTAGCGTCGTTAGAAATTCACAATGAAGCCCAACATTGTGAAATACAGTCATATCAGTTGTCTCGCTTGCACACATCATAACGAAATTGATTGTGTACAAGTTAAAAGCAGACAAACAGAGGGACGACCATATCAGCGAAAATGGTCAAAATTGCGGGATCTTAAGGTGGACCAGTTACGGTTCTTGTTAAGAGAGCGGAACTTGGCAGTTTCGGGCTCCAGAGCCGAATTAGTACAACGACTAATTGAGTTTGAGAAAACCGAAGACGTAGAGATGCCACAAGCGGCTGGAAACATAAGTCAACATGAGGAGGAGACGCTGACGTCACATGCGGCGGCAATTTCACACATGCAAAATGAAATGACGGAGATGAAGAATATGATGGTTCAGTTGGTCATCATGCAACGACAAAACGTGGAAGCAAAAGCATCAGGTGCAACAGCACAAGCGGCAGCAGCAACAACAAACCAGCAGCCGATCAGAGAAGAAAATACCGAGGGTAGACAGGCTACCAATTACGTAAGGCAAGCGTCGGTCAAGGAAATAGCAAATACCTTGCCGGACTATGACCCCAGCGACGATAATGCCATCTCCGTAGACCAGTTCATCGATCGTGTCAACAAGGTAGTTGAGGCTTACCAATGGGACGAGAAGTTTCTTTTGCTCGTCGCCGGTTCTACACACCACATGGAGTGACTTCGCTGCAGCTATAAGAGACGAGTTTGGATCTAACCCAGATGAAGCAGAAGTTCACTTCAATATGGCTAATGCAACCAGACGATCAAAGGAGACAGTAAAGGAGTATTGTTTCCGGATGTCCGCCCTGGGCGTGCGGTACAAGCTTAGTGAAGCAGCTGTTATAAGATATGCTAGATCAGGTATACAGCATCGAGAATTGCAAAATAGTCTTGCCGCAATTCAGTTTTCGTCAATGAAGCAGTTTCGTGATGCAGCCGAATCGTATTTTGTAAATAGAGGTCGACCAATCGCAAACAAAAAGGAGTTCGTACCAAAGGGCAGCAACTTTGAGACAAAGCAGGACTACGACGTAAAGGCAACAAAGCCAAAGGAGACTCAAAAGTGCTACAACTGTGGAGAATTGGGGCACTTCGCTAGTTCATGCCAACAAGAAAAAAAGAAGTCGCGTTGCAACAACTGTAATAAGTTTCATGCACTCAATGTGAAATGCCAACCGGCAAATATGATGCGTTTGGGTGCCGCGAATCTCGACAAGCTATTCACCAGGAAAATCTACATACAGTCGTACATCTATAGCGCATTCATTGATACTGGAAGTCAGGCTAGTATCATGCGCCAATCAGTTGCCAAACAAATCAACGCTGATCGCCACAAGTGCTCTATGAAGATTCGAGGCATTTGTGGGGGCTCCTGTATCTTGACCGAAGCAATGGTTGTGGATATGGACATCGATGGAAAAATGATTACGGCCAAAGTATACATAGCAGACGACGACCTGCTGCAAGAGGACTTTCTGTTAGGCCAAGACGTCATCATTAGCGGTCATCTATCGCTGAAGTTTGAGCCAGGCGACACTGAAGTGAAACGTGCTATTCATCAACCGGTAGCCTTTGTAAGCGACAACCTAACTACAAAACTTCTTGTCAATCTACAGAACCATCAGGAGAGAAGTCAAATGGGCGGTTTGCTGGAGAAGTTCAAGCATGTTTTCTCCACAGGACTGCAAGGCATAGGCAAAACCAACATTGTTCAAGCCAACATTAGCGTTGAGAGTGGCCATGTGGTTTCGCAAGCGCCATACCGAGTATCCGAGCCAAAGAAGGAAATTGTAAGCAGAATGGTCGAAGAGCTGTTGGAACAGGATATTATCATACCATCCACGTCAGAGTACGCCAGCCCAGTGGTGCTCATCAAGAAGCCAAACGGTAGTGATCGACTATGTGTTGATTACCGCCGTCTCAATAAATTGATCAAGAAGGAAAATTTTCCTGTACCGAACATCGAGGAGCGTCTGCAGGAGGCGAAGCGATTTAAATACTTTTCTTCTCTGGACCTCAACAGCGGTTATTATCAGATAGAAGTAGCACCGGAAAGTAGAAGGTTTACTGCATTCATCACTACGGATGGACTGTATGAGTTCAAGCGACTTCCTTTTGGACTAAAGACTGCACCTGCTGTTTTCAATCGACTCATGGCAGAATTACAAAAGCGAGTGCAGAAAGGCGACATGATACATTACATGGACGACATCTTAATTGGTAGTCAGACGTTTGACGAGATGTATGAGAAGCTTGAGCGAATCCTCCAAGTATTGCAAGAGTGCGGACTAACGCTAAATCTGGATAAATGTGAATTGTTTAAACAAACAATTACATTCCTGGGTCATCAGATACACGCAGACGGCATTAGTCCTGGAGAGGTAAAGACGAACGCTATTGCATTGTTCTCGACGCCGAGCAATGTGACTGAAGTACGGCAGTTTTTGGGTCTCAGCGGTTATTTCCGGAAATTTGTTGCCGGATATGCCATTATTTCGGATCCCTTGCGTGCCCTATTGCGCAAAGACCAGACGTTCAAGTGGGAACAGCCACAACAGGATGCATTTGACGAGTTAAAGAGACGCCTAATATCGAAGCCCGTTGTCACCAGTTACCGACTCGATGCTGAGCATGAACTACATACGGATGCCAGTGCCGTTGGTTTAGCCGGAGTATTGCTGCAGAAGGATGAAGATCAGATGAAGCCAATTGCTTACTATAGCCGAGCAACGTCCAAGCCAGAGAAGAACTACCACAGTTATGAACTAGAAGCACTAGCCGTCGTCGAGTCGTTGGAGCGATTTAAATATTACATCTATGGTAAGCGTATTAAAGTCGTTACCGATTGTAATGCCCTGAAAACATCAATGGAGAAACGAGAGCTTATACCCCGAATTGCAAGATGGTGGCTGCGTATACAAGAATTTGACATAGACATTGTTCATCGAGCTGGAACACAGATGAATCATGTTGACGCACTAAGTCGAGCTCCAGTTGAGGATGCACATGAGATGGACACAGCATCCCTGCAAATTTCGAAGACCATCATCGACGAGGCTGATTGGTTGTTTGCCATACAATTACAAGATGGGAAAATCCAGAAGATTGTTGCTGAGATGAAAATTGATAAGAAATCTGAGAACGACGAGTATGTGATCGAGCAAGATCGCCTGTTTCGCAAATATGACGGCAAGCTGCTATGGGTTGTGCCGAAGCAGCTAAGATTCCATATTTTACATGAATGTCACGACAAGGCTGGGCACATGAGCACAGAGAAAACCATTAATCGGATTCTAAATTTGTTTTGGTTTCCCCGAATGCGCAACTACGTTAAAAGCTACATAAAGTCATGTGTGGGCTGTGCGCTGTATAAGATACCAGGTGGACGTCAGGAAGGACAATACCATTATGATGACATCAATCCGATCCCTTTTTCGACCGTACATATGGATCACCTGGGACCCTTCCCAAAGAGTTCAAAACGGAATGAGCACATTCTTGTAATTGTCGACGCATTCACTAAATTTACCATAGTGCGAGCTGTAAAAAGTACAGCCACGAAACACGTTATTGATATCCTACAGGAAGTAACCAGCTACTTAGGAATGCCAGCTCGAATCATTACCGATCGCGGTACAGCTTTTACGTCAAAGGATTTTGATGTATATTGTAAGTCGAATAATGTAAAGCACATACTCAATGCTGTAAAGACACCGAGAGCGAACGGACATGCAGAGCGAACCAACCGGATTATTTTGTCAATGCTATTGCCTTCAAATGAAAATGAAAAACGATGGGACGACGCTACGCCAATTCAATGGAGCATCAACACCATGGTAAATAGTACGACTAAATGTTCCCCATTTCAGCTATTGTATGGTTATGAGCCACGAGATATCCTCAAGAACACAGTGACGAATGCGATCCAAGGCCCAGATCTGAAGATGATTACTGATGACGAATTGGAAAAGCTACGAGCAGATGCTGCAACTACAGTCAACGATCATAGGGCTGCTGCGAAGAAACGTTACGATGCTAGACATTCCAAGCCAACCGTATATACCCTTGGTGATCTTGTGTTAGTCGAGAATGAGCCGTTTAGCACAGGAACATCACGCAAATTGGAGCCTCGCTATAAAGGTCCATTTATTATCAGCAAGGTTCTGCCAAACGACCGATATCTAGTGGAAGATATCCCTCATGCCCAACGAAAGCAAAGGCACTATAAGTCGGTGTATTCTTCTGACAGAATGAAACGCTGGTGCGAACTTCCACCCGATGAACCAGATGAAGATGACGACATGGAAGGCGATTCACCCTACGAATCTCGCGAGGACGCTGCGATTGTCAGGAAAGGCCGACTGTGAAAAGCTGTTAGTCAATAGAAACGGTCAACTCTATGGGGGCTGTTATACGCACGAGATACCCATAGCCATCGATAACAACAGAGGCGATACTCACTTAAGAAGTCGAAGCGAACAAGATAGCACACGTTCAAGAAAACCTTTTGTTTCAATTAATTCAGTCTACATATTGTTAAACTTATTATATCCAATAAACACTACTATACTACTCAAAAGCCATCCCTTCACACACAAAACTTACTTTACACATGCAGTTTCAGCCACCTGCTTGCATTCAATGCGAAGAAATTACAATAAAATGATGTTTTCGGTCGCGAACGTACGATTAGAACATAGATAAGAAGCAAAATAAAAATTAACCGTTAACTGAAGATTTTCCTTCTCTGCGTTACACACATACACTTTTACCACAAATCTAATCTAACCCCTTAACTCTTTTTTGAGTACGGGTATAAAAACCACCCGAGTGGTTCTTGAGTGGTTCTTGCGAATCTTGAGTCGAACAGGGGTATTTTGTTTTTAGCGCAAATGCACTGCTGATCTACTGAGAGCATTTTTAACAAATTGAAAAATATTTTAATTAACCCATCTTATTTTAAAGCCGATTCAGTTGAAGTGCCCGGAAGTGCATGACGGCCTTACGAACATGAGCAAATCAAAAAAACTAAAAAGGTTCTGTGGAAAAAAGAACACACAGCACAAAAATGTGAATATGTATACATTTTTATAAGAAAACAATAAATAAAAGAAATTTAATATTTGAAAACATAATTTAACCATGCTTTTTTCCTCAAATATCAAATTTTTTACTTAAATACATCACTTATTAGGGCCTTACTTTTCAAGGGAAATTCATCGCTTATTCAGGCCCTACTTTCGGCTAATTCTCGCTTACTATGTCATCGATTATGCTCCTAGGACATCCCTGTGTTAAAGTAAACAGCCCACCGTATGGCAGGTCATCGCTTATGTCATCGAGCTGCATGACGTTGCCATCGATGTGTGGTTGCTTACACATCGCTTACGCATACTGCAGGGATTGTCTTTGGCATAGGAAACCAATTCTTGTATGCAAGTTAACGTACCCGTTCTCATAAGATTTTAATTCAATTTATAAACAATCTTTGGCTTCCCATAGAATGCCATAAACAATCTTTGGCTTCCCATAGTTTGATATAAACATCTTCGGTTTCCCTAATTGGAAGTCAAGCCACCCCAGCCTTATTATAAACAATCTTCGATTTGAATTAGAAATCCATTTTGCGTTGCAGCTTCTTCGATTTCAATTAGCATTGCAGCTGTGGCTGATTTCTGCAAACGCTGCTATTTGGAATTTCACAATTCCTCAACTGGATGACCTAATCCAAACCGATCGAATCCGATCGAACCCGAATTGATTATGGAAGCCTCCCGAAGAGGACCCAAGGAGGTTTCATGAGTAAGAAAGCATTAGACTTAGAGCAGTTGGTTTCGAGCATCAGGACTGGAGAGTTCTAAATAAAAAATTAAGTCGCGTTAAGCCGGTTAAACATTAAGCCTTTGCACTCATCATTTTGTTTAATAAAGTTTTTTTTTAAAACTCAAACCTTTCCCGCAATATTTTAATTTGCATACACAGTTTGTGCTGTGTACCAACATACCGAAATCCCAACACATGCAAACATCTTTGTGTGTATGCGATCCGTCCAGCAAAAACCGGTTTTGTCTCTTCTCTGATTCACTCGCAAGCAAAAATTACGGTAATTTTTTTTGTCGCACACGATTTCAATGTGTTTTTGTTGATGTCTTGTTTTCGAGCATTGAAATAAAAAAAGCTGTTACGTATTGGTATTTGTGTTTTTGTTTGGGAGTATTGGTGAGTGCCCAGCCGTATGCTGACTTTGGGAATCGCTGCTCTAAGCATTTGCTCAGCACAGTGGTCTGATTGCTATTTGTTCACAGGTATTAGGCCTGTGGTGCCAAAACCACTGGTGGGAGGCCCACCAAAGCGACAAGTTTTTGTTTCGCGGCTAGCCCCTGACCTCACATCCAATGATGTGACCCCTTTTACACAAAGCAAAATAAAAGCCGTCGGCTTAAAGGTGGAAAAATTTAACTTTTCTTACGCCAGCGTCTCCCCGACTCAATTTGACACCATTTGTTCCGCAAAGTTTTGGCCGGAGCATTTGGTGGTTAAAGAGTTTAAGGCTAAGAAAAAGAATAGGCCCCCCATTACTCTTCCTAGCATTCAGACCAGTGCTCCATCTCCATCCTCATCTTCCAACTCTACTTCCATCCTCATCTTCCAACTCTACTTCCATCCTCTTAGTTCCGAAGTTT
Organism: Drosophila tristis; assembly: GCA_018150885.1. NCBI lineage: Eukaryota > Metazoa > Arthropoda > Insecta > Diptera > Drosophilidae > Drosophila > Drosophila tristis. The sequence goes on along the minus strand of JAECWT010000207.1, from coordinate 1,336,042 downwards.
TGGAAAGTCGGTACACAACTTTTAGAATTGACCGTTCGTCTCGACGTGGAGGTGGGGTTCTCATTGCAGTGGACTCAAACTTCACGTCGGAACATTTCCAGGTTCCAGGTTCAACAAGACCTGGAATTCCTGTGCGTAAAACTGATTCTCCCAGGTTTTTCCATCTTCATTACTTGCTCGTATATTCCACCTTCCTCGGATATTATAATATACGAGCATCACCTGTCCGCTTTAAAAACTGTTTCTCCTCGCTATCAGATAAAGACCATATGATAGTTCTTGGTGATTTCAATTTTCCGGGTACTGTGTGGGTACTGGGGGTACTGTGTCTAATAACCTTGTGCCCATGTCACGACATGGCTTTATCGACGGCTTGCTATACCTATCCCTGTCTCAAGTCAACCATGTGAAAAATTCCTTGGGTCGATTGCTTGATCTGTGCTTTGTCTCGGATCCGACGATAGCGTTGTTAACCCGAGCCCTTCCGCTCACTACACCTGAAGACACCTACCATCCTACATTCGAAGTGTTGGTCGATATTGGGCCTACTGTATTGGATCGAACGGGTAGGCTATCTGAACGTGTCCGCTGCTTTCGTAAAGCCGAGGTAACGAAGCTTAATAACCTCACTAGTGATTTTGATTGGTCCGCTCTGTACTTGTGCACTGACGTTATGAAAGGCACAAACATTTTTTACAATGTACTTGACACATTTTTTGATTCTTGTGTCCCACTTTCTTGTGCGGTTAGATCTGGAAAGCCTCCTTGGTTTACCAAAGAGTTATCCAGTCTAAAAAACTTAAAATCAAGACTTTATAAAAAATTTCGGGAAGTTGGTTCTCCCTCTTCTCTTTCCCGATATGTAATAGTTCGGTCAAATTTCTCCGTTCTTAACGCTCAATGCTATAAAAACTACCTATCTCGATGCAGGATACGATTTTCACCTAACCTAACCTAAACAGCTTTACAGCTTCGTAAAAGGTAAGCGTAGAACGTCCGCACATCCATCCAAAAGATAGCAATTTTCTCAATATGTCAGCAAACAATGATCAGGCAATTGCCGATCTTTTTTCCAAACAACCTATTCTCATGAAAGCTACTCTGGTCAGCCGTATCCATACAGTTTACCAAGGTCGAATGGCATCTTCAGCCCCTTGTTAAATGAAAGCTCACTGCTTCATGATCTTCGACTAGTTACGACTTGTACGGCTCTTGTGTATGGTGCCCCCAGTACAAAGTACACCAGGACCGTATAGAATCAGTCCAGAAAAACTTTTTACTTTTTGCTCTGCGTGGCCTTAACTGGGATGCAGATGTGAGACTGCCATCTTACCCTCGTAGATTGCTTTTAATAAACCTTCCAACCTTAGTTAGTCGTAGAAACAGGCTTGGTGTGATTTTTATGATGAACCTAATCAAGGGTGACGTAGATAGCACTGACTTGTTGAGCCGCATAAACTTTATGATTCTTGTTAGATCTACTAGAAATTTTATTCCTTTGTTCCTTCCGCTTTGTAGATCGAATTATTCCTTGCACGAACCATTTAGGGTCCTAAGCTCGGACTTCAATTCCCTCTACCACATAATATCCACTACTAATTCCCTTCCTCTTCTTTAATCACTAATACTAACATACCTCTCCCGTAATTAGTACAATTTCTTAGCTATCTTTGCATGTTTAGCTCTTTGAGTTGTGTTTAGCTCTAATTTTCCTTGAATTTTAGTCTAACACCCATCTTTTCTGCATGAAATACACTTGTAGCAGTGTAAAATCACATGAGTCTGGAAACTAAATTTTGTTGCCCTAGCTCTTATAGTCTCTGAGATCCAGCCGACAAATAAGACGGACGGACGGACAGACCGACAGACAGACATGGCTCTATCGACTCGGCTATTGATGCTGATCAAGAATATATATACTTTATGGGGTCGGAAACGTTTCCTTCTCTGCGTTACACACATCCACTATTACCACAAATCTAATATACCCCTTAACTATTTTTTGAGTACGGAAATAAAAAATATAAAAAATTCTACTTCCGACTACTTCAGCTGCAGATACAAAACGTCTGGGTCGGATTTATAGCTGCATTTGTCAGCTTTTCAGAACTCTACAGTTCTATGCAACCAGATATAAGATACTTAAGTTATGTGAAAAATAAAAGCAATATCTCTGAAAATAAACATTGAAAAAAAACAGATTTTAGAAAATTAATAAAAAAAAAAAATAAACCTCAAAAAAAGCCATAACTCGTTAAAAATTTGTAAACCCCGAAATCTATAAGAAAAAGTCATTTTGGGCCACAGCCTAGTGTTGACTTGTGTTATCTATGGTTGGAAACCGATAACAAAAGCAATTACAAGAATTTGAACAGAATTGGACAAATCTTTTAAAAGTTTAAATAAAAATTTGCATATCACAATAAAAACTATAATAAAGCACTGAAATACTTATTGCACAATATATTAAAATAGTAGTTATCTATCAGAATTGCCAAGAAAGACTTTCAGATTTACATGAAACTCAAATTACAAGAAAATAAGAAAAACTTATTAAAATCAGAACAATACATAGCTTGCAGCTTTTATTACCAAATAATTACACCAGACTTGCCAGCTTTGATAAATCATTTCTGCCCGATACAAGACATATAGAAGAACAAATAATACCAGAAACTGACCCGGAAATAAAACCAACAATGGCACAAACATATATTGAATTTCTCAACTCAGCCTCCAGGCTAATACTAGATTTCGATGGTAAACACGAAAATCTGAGAAGTTTCCTAGATGCACTAGAAATAGTAGACTCCATTAAAGGAAATCATGAAGTTTTATCTGTATCCGTCCTTAAATCAAAACTTAAAGGACATGAACGAAGTTATTTCCAAATTCGTAAACAGTTGCACAGATGCAACCGGTAAAATCGATACCGTACAGTACTATAACACTAGTCAACACGATTTTTCCTCAAGGAACAAAACCAACTTTTTATTAAAGATTTGGGGCTTAGAAATGGTTTGATGATATTTTTTTTTTTTTCTATGGCAGAACTTTTTTTTGAAGAATTTTTTTAATCTGGTATTTTGTTTTTAAGCTTTTTTCAGAGGTAGCGATAGTTTTTTTCACATAACTTTAGTATCTTACGTCTGGTTGTAAAGAACTTTGCTATTTTGAAAAGTTAACACTAGTCAACACGATTTTTCCTCAAGGAACAAAACCAACTTTTTATTAAAGATTTGGGGCTTAGAAATGGTTTGATGATATTTTTTTTTTTTCTATGGCAGAACTTTTTTTGAAGAATTTTTTAAATCTGGTATTTTTTTTAAGCTTTTTTCAGAGGTAGCGATAGTTTTTTTCAATAGCTTTTATTATCTTACGTCTGGTTGTAAAGAACTTTGCTATTTTAAAAAGATAATTAAAACAGCTAGAAGTTAAGCCCGAACACTTTGTGATTACAGCTTACCGTCTGGGAAATATAAAGCATTGAAATGCAAAAATGATGATTTTTGTGCGGTATTTTTACGAAATTTTGACTTTAAAAACTCAGGAAAAGTCGAAAAAAATTATATCTTGTGTCCTCTATTTTTTGTGTATAGGTGCGTTAATTTGGCGTCGTTTAAGGTATCGCTTATTAAAATCTATGGAGAGACTTTGGAGCTAAAATTCGTTAACCAAACCTAAAATATGGAAAAAATGAACAAAATACCTTTTTGAAGGCTACGGGCCCAACTGCCAATTGGATCTCGTCACATCTACCTAATCATAGTCATGGATATATAACTCTGTGCCTATAGTGTCTGTGCCTTAGTGTAGTTCTGACTTCCCTCAGAATACGATCGTGTGTTTACCAAAACATCTTACAATTAATTCATATCAATTGTCATGGATACCTCTGGCCGATCATATGCATGTGCTTTCCAAGCAGACTCATTTTGCTACATTTGTGGTAAGTACATGATGATCAACGAAATAAAAATCGCTTTTACCGAAACTCTCCAAAAACAGTAGGAAGAAAACTTTAAAATCAAACCCGAAAGTTTTGTTGAAAAGTGGGCACCAAGCTATATATGTCAAATGTGTAGATTGAATTTAACAGCATATGATTACGACGAAAAGTAAGTAACTCTAATCCACAAACTATTAACTTTTTTCCCAAAATACTAAACATTATTTTTCTCTTACAATTTTTTTTAGAAAACAATTTAAATTTGGTAGTCCAATGATGTGGCAAAAAACAGATATTCACGGCGCCGAATGTTTCTTTTGTTCAGTAAAAAAAACTGGAATTGGGAAACACTTGAAAATAGTTTACCCGAAACAATCAACAAAACTCTGGCCAAAACGGGAGGAACATACTTTGGAAAATTACAATGTAAAGAATGCAGCTCTCGTGAAGTTTGAAGACGTTATTTTACCACCATTACACATTAAGCTGGGACTAATCAAAAATTTTGTTAAAGCACTGGATAAGGAAGGTGAATCGACGAGTTACCTAAAAACTGTTTTTCCACGTCTGTCGCTGGCAAAAGTGAAAGAAGGAGTATTTGATGGCCCCCAAATTCGAAAACTACTAAAAGATGATGGATTTGAAAATATTTTATCTACGAATGAAAAAGCAGCTTGGAACTCATTCAGAATGGTAGTAGCAAATTTTCTTGGCAACAGCAAGAGTGATGATTACGTTAATATCGTTCAAGACCTAATTGAGAATTATGAAAATTGGAGCCAACATGTCACTAAAAATCCATTTCCTACACTCCCACTTGGACTTTTTCCGACAAACCTAGGGGACGTTAGTGATGAACACGGAGAGAGATTTCACCAACAATTAAAGGCTATGGAACAACGTTATCAAGGTGTTTGGAATGAAAACATGATGGGCGACTATGTGTGGACTCTCATAAGGGAATCTGATTGGAGTGACAAAGGAAGACAGCCAGAAAACTTAAATTATTTTGTGAACAGTAACAAGCAGTAAAAAATAAAAAGTTTGTATATCCTTAGAATTGACTAAAAAGTCTAAAAATTACTGATTGTTGTATGGGTTAGGGAATGAAATTCTATATCTCAGGTATTTCTACTTTGCTTTCATTGAAATATGAATAGGTAGAAGCGACAAACGTCTAATTTGTGTAAAAATAAAGGTCAAAATTTGACCTGAACAGGTACCCATACCTCAGATTGGGCACAACGAAAGAAAGATCCAATTTTTGTGGACCTGCACTTGTGAGAATATAAAGGAAACATTTGACCTGAATAGGTATTCTACCTCAGGTAACTGTCAACAACATTTAATACCAAAGGAACGCGAACAGGTACCAAATGTACAACCCTTTTTCGTTTGCTTTGTTCCCAATTGGCAGTTGGGCCCGCCGCCTTCAAAAAGGTATTTTTGTGCATTTTTTCCATATTTTAGGTTTGGTTAACGAATTTTAGCTCCAAAGTCTCTTCATAGATTTTAATGAGCGATACCTTAAACGACGCCAAATTAACGTACCTATACACAATAGAGGACACAGGATCATTTTTGCATTTCAATGCTTTATATTTCCCAGACGGTAAGCTGTAATCACAAAGTGTTTGGGCTTAACTTCTAACTGTTTTAATTATCTTTTCAAAATAGCAAAGTTCTTTACAACCAGACGTAAGATACTAAAGGTATGTGAAAAAACTATCGCTACCTCTGAAAAAAGCTAAAAAAAAATACCAGACTTCAAAAATTCTTCAAAAAAAGTTCTGCCATAGAAAAAAAACCATAATTCTTTAAAAAAATTTAAATCCCCATATCTATCAGAAAAAGTCGGTTTGGATCCTTGAGGAAAAAAAAAGTTCGATTTTGTCGAGTAGTGTAATCGGCAGAGTAATAACTAACATAAATGAAACTCATACCGAGGCGGAAGCCGAGGTGGATACCAAGGTAATTACCTAGGTAGTTACCAAAGTAGCAAAAGCCGAGGACGCGGGAATTTCACAGGAAATTTCCGACGTTACAACAATAACTATAGCAACAACACAAACCATAGAGGAAACAACCGTCAAAAAGGTGGACACTATAGTGGTAATAATGCCAACACCAACAGCCAAAATAATAATATCCGACAGGTGCAAACCACGCCGAAAAAACAGTAGGCCCCCTTAAGAAATCAAAAACAAAGGTTCATACTATCAATCTTAATCTTAATATTTTTATTAGCATACAAATTGATACATTTTTAGACTTTGACTAGCAGACCCGCGCGCTTCGCTGCTAACTAAATGAATTTAATGTTTAGGAATTCATCGAAATTAAAAAATGATAATTTTGATGTAATGACATATTTTATTTATTGCAATGCTTCGTTGTAAATTTCCGGCGCATAGTCCATGTTTATATCACCCGTTTGACGGCGCAATCGATGTAAACAATCCTCTGACAAATAATTTTGATGTTTTTGCCACAATTCAATTGGCTTTGCTGGACTGCACGTGGCTATAATAATTTCGAAAAGTGTCCGAATTTTATGTGGACTTGATGAAAATGCTGCATCTTCAAGTGTAAGATCCCAATGCATTTCATTCTCAAGCATATTCAATTCTTCATCAAAAGGTCGCAAAGATGCAAATGATGTTGGTCCACGAACATTTATTAGCAACAATCGCAGATAATAACACTCTTGATTGTTTGGATGAACTGTATAAATTCATCCTATCGCATCTGAGTGAAACAATACTGGCTGACCATGAACGGCTTTTCTGCGTCTTCGCCTTTGAAAAACTTTTGACGAATTATTCCACGTATAATATTCGGGTACTTCGGCGTATAGAAATGTTTTCGCAAAATCATCTGCTTGACACAACGAAAAAAATGCAGTTAGAGTTGTTGCTGGTGGTTGCGCAGCTCTTCGCATTGCATTTCCGGGTGTGAAAAAAACGCGTTGACCGTTTTCAAGATGAACACCTAAATTAACTACAGTTGGATGCCTATGGATCGGGAATGATAATATGCTCCATACTGCTTCATTTGAACTGATGTATCTGCCCATTTGAAATTGAGAGATTTCATCGGTAACATTAGCAACTGCTCCAAAAACAGCCATATCACTGCCCTTGTTGATGTATTCGCAAATGTATTTAATAGATTGAACTGAATTGCAGACCTCTACGTTTATGTGCGCTTTATAATAACGGTGAATATGGCGATTATCCAACGATTATCAATCTCCAAATCTTGATTTTTAACTCTAAAAGTTACCGAATGGCCATTATCTTCAGTTGATCGACGCCGATATTCGGGATATCCATCGTTGCCCGTCACTGTATCGGAGCCCAAATTTTTTGAAAACGTTTGGAGCATTTCCCTTCAACCATACAGGGTGAATTATTTTTGGTGACCACTTCAAACAATTCAGGATCCACTGTCGGATCTGGAATTTCTGCCGGAATCACATCAATTTGATTCGGCCTTATTTTTTCAATGAGCCAAATTAAAATATGCGCATGAGGCAAACCTCGTTTCTGCCATTCAATTGAATACATCCAACATTGAACAGACCAAATGCACCGTGTTTGACAATTAAATCCATAAGTGATTTCAATTTTTGTCTAAAAACACGTGCTAAAATATCATGGCGATCTTTCGATGTTTGGCCAACAAACAATAATTCCGAGATTTCTTCCCATTGCGGATTACACGTGAAGGTGATGAAGAGGTCTGGTCGACCGTAACGGCGAACGTATGACATCGCATCTTGCGCGTACTCGAACATATGACGTAGACTTCCAACATACGATGACGGTATTATTATCAGAGTTCCAACGTTTTGTGCATTACCATTGTTGTTAATGGGATCACGCAAATGAACATACTCTTCGGAACGTAATTTGGCTTGGTTGAATCGAAGAAAATTTAACCGTTCCGATTCAATTTTTGCATACATATCAACAATATACTGGTGGAAAAGTGCTCTACACCTCTATATGTGGTTGTCTTGATTTTGCCGTATCTGCAGCCTGTATTCATAGCACTAACTTTCTTTGTTCCTTCTCGGCCGTTTACTGGATTTATCATTCTAATGTTGAAATTATAGCCATCTTGTCCGCTCCAAAACAATATGGGATATTGTAGTGCATCATAACAGCGATGAGTCTCGGATACACGTTCAAGTTGTTCATTTCTACGATGAAGCATAATATCACGAGTATTAAATTGCTCACCAACTATGACTTTTGCCACTTCGTCAACTGTTTGTGCATTGAAACGCCTTGCATGTTCGCCAACCGGAGTTTTATCAGCTCGAATAACAATTTTATGATCGTCAGATGGCATTCGATCAAGCGATGTTTTGAAAACCTTATCCAATTCGTTGTGCTCATGGAACATATTTTGCAAATCGAAAATAATTTGTCTCCGCGTGTTGGTAATAATGGCACACCGACGATCAGCTTCGTCTTCCGCGTTCCCGATAAAATATAATTGCTAAAATTGGTGGTCTGCGTTATCGAAAGGTAACAAAGAGCCAACTCGATGGTATATTTGACGTTGAATCTGAATAAAATATATGATAGAATGAGAACAAACGTACAATTTGCATAAACAAAACTCGACATTTAACTTTAAAAACCACACAGGTTGGTTTAAAACGCACACATTTTCAAAAGCAACAAATATACTTACACAAATTGCAATTTTTTCAGAAAACAAATTTTCACACAAAAAGTTGTAAAAAACAAAAAAATCTATCATCAAATGTTCTGTTCTACAGAATGACACAAAATGAAATGAAATAGGCGTTCAAACACACATTTTTAAATTTTTTATTTGATTAATTTTTAATTTTTGTGGAACCTATTTATAGAAAAGTGAAAACTTTTGTTAAGAAAGAATGCCGCATACTCTGGCTATCATTAAAAAAAAAACCGCATGCAATTTGGTGCACGCGTTGCGGAGAAATGAAATGAAATAGGCGTTCAAAAAAACACTTTTGGACCAAATTTAAGATTTTTTTGATTCATTTTTAATTCTTGAGGAACCTATTTATAGAAAAGTACAAATTTGTTTGTGCAAACCATGTCACATTCTCTGGCTATCATTAAAAAACAGCATGCAATTTGGTGCACGCGTTGCGGAGATAGCCGCTTACACACAGATTTACTACAAATTTATAGTATAGATTCGTTTTAGATCGATTTGGCTGAATTTGGCATGAATTTTTCTATAGTCTCCGATAAGTCAAACTGAGAATAAAACTAATTTTTAATAGATACTCGTAATATAGCCGAAGAGTTTAACAACAGTTTCTGGAAAGTCAGTGCGATTTTGATTATAATCATAATTATCATGATTATTTATTAATATCTCAAATCTTTCCGTGACAAAAGCAAGAGCCGTATCAAGCAGAACAATGAAAAATGTAGTTCTTAATTGATGTTATGGTGTTAAGTTTTTAAACGCATCTTGACACTCGTATTCAAACCGTCTTTGGCGAGATAAATTAGCTATGCTAATTTATAGATTCAATAAATTTCTCTTAGGACTTTGGTGCCCCCTAAAATTTCGCGACCTGATGATGAAGAATCCTGAAGAATCGGCAATTGCATGATCATTGTTTGCATACGGACTTAGAAATTATAGCGAGGATAGGCGTTCTACGCTTACTGTTTACGAAGCTGTTAGACTGTTTAGGATCCTGTGAAAAGCGTGTCCTGCATCGAGATAGGTAGTTTTTATGGCATTGAGCGCTAAGAACAGATACATTTGACCGAGCTATTACACAGCGAGAGAGAGAAGAGAAATTTTGAAATTCTGTATAAAGCATAGCTCGCAAATAACTGTCAACACTTTTGCGGTCCATTGCGGTCTGGTCTCTGAAAAAAACAGAAAAACACCACGGACTCTCGCTCCCGCTCTAAGCAGAACACTTTTGGTCTCTTCGTTTGTGTTATCTGCTTCGTGTTTTCGGGTTGAGCTGAGACACACTCGTGTCCCACAATAACAACTTAAAGAGGCACATTTGATCAAGCGCTCTCAGAAAAAGTGTCTGTAGATGCATCTACAGTACCAGAAGTGAGCGATGACAAATGTCAACTATGCGTCATTCAGGATTTTTTCTCTGCCGCTGCGGCAGACGAGAAGAATATGAAGTCGACGTCGCGATCGACGCGTCGGTCAGACCAAACTCTTTTTTTTCTTTGTTTCTTTCTGTTACGTCGGCGTCGACAACGTTGTTAGAATTGTGCGGTGAAAAAGAGACGCAGGTTTTGTTTATATTGGGCAAAATTATTATCAGGTATTATTATCAGCGCAGTGTTTCATTTAATTAAAAATCGTCTATTGTGCGTTGTAAAAAATGAAGAAAAATGTCAAATTGCGAAATTATATGCGTTTTGCCCGAAATTTTTCATTTCCAACAACGAAAACAGTAAAAACCACCCGAGTGGTTCTTGCGAGTCTTGAGTCGAACAAGAGCATTGTTAAAAAATTGAAAAATATTTAAATTAACCCATCTTATTTTAAAAGCGATTCAGTTGAAGTGCCCGGAATGAGCACGACGGCCTTACGAACATGAGCAAATAAACAAAACTAAAACGGTTCTGTGGAAAAAAGAACACACAGCACAAAAATGTGAATATGTATACATTTTTATAAGAAAACAATAAATAAAAGAAATTAAATATTTGAAACAGAATTTACCCATGCCTTTTCCTCAAAATAGCCAAAGTTTTTAGTTAAATACATCGCTTATTAGGGCTTTTCTTTTTAAGGGAAATTCATAGCTTGTTAAGGCCTTACTTTTCAAGGGAAATTCATCGCTTATTAAGGCCTTACTTTATTAGGGAAATTCATCGCTTATTAAGGTATTTCTTTCGGTTAGTTCTCGCTTATTATGTCATCGATTATGTTCCTAGGACATCCCTGTGTTAAAGTAAACAGCCCATCGTATGGCAGGTCATCGCTTATGTCATCGAGCTGCATGACGTTGCCATCGATGTGTGGTTGCTTACACATCGCTGACTCCTACTGCAGGGAGCCTTGAGTGTATTTCTTTTAGGTCGAAATCTTCATCTGCCTTTTTGCAGTCGTCTCCTTCTCTTTTATGCTTACGCCAGGCTACGTCAGACAAAAACTGCCCGGCAACGAATACGGAAGTAACATTTATAATTCGTTTTTATTTAAATTTAAAAGTCAATATTCAACATATACTTTATGTGGTCGGAAAAGCGTATTTCTTGGCGTTACACACATCCACTTCCACAAAAAAACTAATACATATATCCCTAATCTCGTCGAATACCGGGTATAAAAACTATAGTCCATGGCAATAGGGATGAAACAATAAACAGTTATAAAATAGGATGAATGCACTATAGCACACAAATATTCCACCGATTATTCGTTGGGACTCTTTTCAGGTGATTTCAGACAACGTAAACCGATTAGAATCACTTAAATTTCTTTAAATCATTGCCTTTATGTGGCGTTATGTTGGAAAAGTCCAGCTCAAAATAAACATGGGCGTCTAAATGCTACAAAATCTATTTGTTGACACATTTTCAAAAAAATTATTATATATAGTCAATGAAAATACTGGCTGCATAAAACTGCTCACTAAGTTTTGCCAAAGACTATACAATGCCAAGATGCTTCATAAGGGAGAGGGAGCGCGAGGGGCTCAATTCTCTTTTCGGCTATGCCGACAGCGCTGCTGCCTGACGGCTTCGTACATATGTTTGTAAGAAACGAGCCGAGCGTATACTATTGTATTGTATATTGTAAAGTCAATGAAATCGTCGAAAGCACTATTTTGAATGTTAAATTCAGTGAACATTTTTTGCTATCACCAATTCCAATAGTTCCAATAGACGTTCCAATCAATATTAAACTTTCTAATAGATTGACTTTACAAATGACAATAAGTAACAAGGCCAAACCGAAGTCTGTTTTCGGCTAGGATTTGTGATTATTTATGTTGGCTACACTTAATTGCTCCTTTAACTAATATTGATAATTTAAATGACACAATAACGATTGCCGGGTCAGCTTATATTTAGAATTTTTGTTTAATATCAAAACGACCTCATATTATTTAATATAACGTATTTATTTGTATTTTCTTAAAGGGATGTCGCTTTTGTGTACATGTTGTCCAGTTATATTGTAATTTATCTAATAGCAATTTGCAGTTGAAGTCGAGCAATCTCTTCGCCGTTCTTATATGTGGAGAGACTGGATTCAGCTGTCCTATCGCTTAGAATATATCCATCTTGCGGTCTAGTGATGGTTTCAAGACTTTGCCAAGTTCTTCATTAAATGCTAATTACAGCTCAAAAAAAAAGTGACAGTAGTTTATAATTTACACTTGTGTAATTCGTTTATACTCATATTATTAATTATATTAATATTACACGCAGGTTCTGTAGTAACTTCTCTGTGCACTTTTCGTTTGTTTCTGTGGTCTATACAGCCCGTCTACGCAGCACTTATAAATTTATAGGAAAGTATTTTAAGACTTTATCTTTTCCTCCAACTCCAGCAACTTTGGTCCGACAAAAAATATGCACATCTACCTGTCTAATCAATTTCAGTGTAATTCGAAATACGAATGTAATGTAATTGCTTTAGGTCTAGGTCATGCTGTGATAATTTGTATATATTAAATGCGTCCCAAAAACGAAATATAAAGAAAAACAGTATATGTAGTCAATTCAATAAAAAAAACATTAGAAATACCCCCTACACCCAGACTGACGGCATATGCGTATGTCTGTATTAATCACCGGTGGTTTCGGCTCAAACAAGATGTCTCAGCTTGAGTGCAGATTGAGGCGGCTGCAGAACAGTTGGCTATATATGTATGTATCGGTATATATTTAAATGTATATATATATCATATGTGAACACATCACCGAGCTCCGTAGGTCCCTTACTTCTCGAGGAATTCCACGCTGGCGCAGAGTGCTACTTTTTTGGCTGGGGGCTGTTCGGCAGACGTCTGTGGACAGATACAAGAAATGCAGAAGTGATAACAAATGTTTGAACTGAAGCGGCACTGGAGTAGACCTACCACGGTGGAGATGTCGCGTTTGGCAATGGTCACCCCTGTGACCGCATTTGCTCCAGCAGCATCTGCGTCACCTATTGAACTGTGATTGGGTGGTAGCTCTTTGCTGTCGGGCTCTTTCTGGTCAACCGATATGGGCGCGGGTGGAGTGTTAACACTCGATACTGACGAGGATGAGACGGCAACACCGGTATTGGTGCTGCTGGTGACAATATCGCTACTCGAGTTAGTGCCGGTATCAGACTCATCCATAATGGTGATTGTAGCAGACTTGCTGCCGGTGCTTACAGCAACGAGGCTACTGTTTGAATTAACAACCGCGGCGTGTATTGCTATGGCAGTGACAACTGCTGTATCACTGCTGTCGCTTCTTACTGGAGCTGTTACCAGTTCCGGCTTCTCCATTTTAGCCTGTAACTCCTGATCAGGGTTAAGTCCGTTGTTGCTGGCATCGGTAAACGGATTGATGACTGAACCTGAATTGGCTGTTGGTGCTGATCGATCATCAACCTGTTCGTTCCCATCTTCAGCACCGGACTCTTCAGACTTTCCAGCCTCATACTCCTTAACGATCTGGTCGAGATTGTATCGGCGCCGATTATTCAAGTAGAAGGTTCGGGCATGCGCTTCCGTCTTGGTTGGCACAAGCTTCGCTATCATCTGCAGTTTCAAGATGGACATATCTAGATGATTTTGAATGAAATGAATGAAAGAAGTTATACTCACCGGATAGTTCTTTCCATAGTCGCGCAAGACCAGGAGAGCCACCTTGATCTCATCCGGAGTCCAACGAGCCGAAGTGCGCGGCTGCGCAGTGGGCGCTTCAGAAATTGCTATCGCTGGCTTAGATACAATATCTTCAACATTGATGGCATCGCATTCTTTATCCAACAGCTCCATAAGCTGCCTATTTTTTTGTATCTGTAATGGGTCAGGGTGCAGGGGGCATTCAATTGAAAATTGTCATTGTGTCTAAGGGTACAATTGGGTCAGGTAAATGTGTAAATATATATGTGAGTATACATATATATGTGCGTATTGGTGAATGTGAAAGCAGTGATATGAAAATCTCTGATCTCGATCAGCTGCATTCTTATATAACGACCTTGGACTACGAGCTGTTTAAAGCGTTAAGACAATTAACTCTGGAAAGGAATCCTTATTGGAATGCACTCGCACGTTTGATGTACATTAATGTACAAAGTAGACAATACTCCGAATAAAGAATTTCGGCCACTTTTGATAGACGATGATGTTTATATTTTTAATAATATCATTATAGTGCGCAATGTAAAAATCCTTTGCAACTTTCAGAGAAGATTCTTGTATATTATATTATCAAATGGAGCTAACTAAAGCAAATTATTTCGGTCTAGTCAGCAACGGTGAAAAAAATTGTCTGACATTTTCATTGTTCCTACTTTAGCTTAAGTTAAAGACTTTTTATATCTAGATAATATATTAAATTATATGTGGGAAAATCTGTTTTAAATGGTTAGCTTTATCAAGGTCACAAAAATTTAATTTTAATTAGGTCGGAACCTAGTTTTTTAGCAAAAGGTGTGTAAGAATGAACCAGGTGTCATGGATGGAATAGGAAGAGCTTATCACATTTCTTACTTCAGCCATTAAAGCGCTGATCTTTCGATCACGTTCGGCTAAATACACGCTGGGGTTCTTGCAGGTGGCGAGGGCAGTGAGATCGTCATGATTGATGTACATGCCCTTGGGTGGTTTTCGTTTGGACCGATCGGCAGCCACAGTGGCGGCGCTGTTGTGGTTAGAACGTCTGGGTGCATTGCTCTCAGGACCGGAGATTGGACGAAGATTTCCTGTGCGTCTTAAATAGGGTCAAGTAAAAGAATTGGACCGTGAAGGATTCAGGAACGACAAGATTCACGTGTAAGTGTGTATGTGGGACGAGGATCATTGTTGTAGCACAAACAATATTCAATTGAATGCAATATTTTTAGAGGAGAAGGGAGAAGAGAGAGAGATAAAAAACTTAGCATTATCTTGATGGTTTGTACAACTTATAGCGGATATTATATATACATATATAGTACAGTATATGTTATCCATAGCATAATATCTACCTCCAATGAGTATGACAACTTTTACACATGCGCCCCAATGGCGAATCGTATAGAACGTGGCAAACCACATTGCACGTCTTGCAAAAACCGCCCACAACCACTCGTCGCGGCGAATTTTCGTCGGTGTTGATATCGCCGCCAATGTTGCCGTTTCCATTGTTGCTGTTGGTGCCATTGGTTGGAGCTTCGGTTGACAGACCATAGCCTAGCATATCATCGCTGAGCGCGTTCGAAGTGTAGATGCATAATTGATCCGCGTCCAAGTCATTGCTGTTGTTGCTGCTGTTGCTTCCTCCATTATTGTTGTCGCAATTATTGTTGTTGCTGATGCAGCTGCTGCTAGTACTGTTACTGTTGTTGGTTGTACCATTGTTATTATGGCCCTTCTGTTGGCGCACAGACCAGGCAAAGATTTGATTCATTTCCGATTTGATGCAACGCATTCACAGTTCAGTAGCAAGGATTGTTTCAATTGTTTGTTGAAATTCAAATTGGAGATCGGATAATTTAATGGGTACCACACGTTTTGCTCAATAGTTTCGATGATTTTTTTTTATTTTGGTAGTATGTTTCGGACAATTTTGAGTTGAGTTTGTATTGTGAGGTGTTTAGTGTGTCGGATTTATTGACAGTAAATGCAAAGAGAAGAGAAAAAACGTATTTGGTTGTTGCTTTAGTTCAGTTGGTAACACTTAACAAGTACAAGATTGTAATTGAATTGTTTGTTGTAGGCTGATTGCTTGATTGGTTGGTTTGTCTCTTGTTTCTTGATTGGCAGTCCAAACGGTGCTGCGGTATCCTGGCTTTTCATGCTTTCCCTACCCAAACCCTTCAAAAAAAGATCTCTTCCTACATGTGATTCTTGTTCCACAGTCCACAATCTCCAGATGATTTTTCCAAATAATTGAGAATAAGGTGCACTAATTGTACTGATTTTCCGAAAGCAAAGCTCGTGTATGCATTGATGTGTGTTTCTGTGTGTGTACCAATACATGATTGTGCATCTTTCTCTCTCTCTCTCTCTCTTTCTCTCTCTCTCTCTCTTTTTCTCTCTCTTCAGGTTTCTCTCTATGAATGCTGGGGAGGGGGAGGGTTGACTTAAATACTGTCGTTTACTTAAAAGTAGAACATTCCAATTTTCACATTGTTAAATAGAATTAAATTTGAGTACATACCACGCAACATTGTACCGAGTAGCGAGTAATGTTTTGACAGTGGATTAATCAGGGAATACAATGGCGAATACATTATGACAAATATCAATACAAATGTGGTGTTCTACATAAATGTATGTATTTACATGTTCATATGCATAACATTTATGTTTTGGTATGTGTGGTTCATTGCGAAAGCGTAAAATTAAAAATCAAACAGACTTGGAGGAAATAATAACGAATCTCTATAAATAGGATATTGAAAATGTTTCAATTTTCGTTTCGTCTTTCTAAAAGAACAATTTAACCTAAAAAGGATAACATTAGGGGTTGTGATCCACAGATATTGTGATCTAAATTTTTTGTCCAGCGTTGAGTATTTTTCCTGATTTTCTATATCTCTCAATATATAGTATACAATGAAATAGTAGTGCCGCACCTCATCACTTTCAAAACTCTTTTTGAGACACTTTCAGTTATCCAAATTGAACAAGTGATACCTTTTTAAATAGATTGGACTGTTAGCATTAGAAAACCGAAGAAATATCCATACATTTGAATTCCATCTTCTTGTTTTACATGACATAAGCCGAATACCCATAAAATATGCTGTTCAATGAAATAGTAGTTTTTTTTTTTAAATCAACGAAACTCTAATAAAACATATATTTCATGTTCTTCATGTTTCTTGAGCTTTAATATTTTGTTTTTAATCAATTTGGTTTTCATTGCTAACTTGCACCGTCCGAACATGGGTCATTAATCTCTTTCCAACGTTTCAATAGGATTTGAGCCAATAATCCATGAACCACTTGCTAAAAATTAGCTCTGTTTCACGGATTTGCAGTTGCAACAATGTATTTGGTATTCCAGATTTCGTTGAGATTAATATCCAGTTGGACAGTTGGCAATGGCAAAATGTCGATCTTTTCCGATAAAAAATAGCGAGCTTTTCTGGGAGTTTCAAGTCATTATCCGGTTAAAAGATCCTTTTAACAGGAATTTTTCAACTGTGATATAAATGTAATGTATTCTAAAATATACCTACATACACAGTTTCACTCAATACCATACTATACTCAAACGCCAGGCTAGAAAGTACTAGCTCATATGAGCATATGAGCATGCACAATGCTAATTTTTTAATGATTTGAAGTGGTATTCGGATTTCTATGTATGCCAATCATATTCTTACCATATAATACAACTTTACTATCATCAGTCAAAAGTATTTTTGTCACTGTGACACAGGCCATTCCATATGAGTTTTTCCAAACTGAAGTCGTGCACCCATGTACTCTCAGACCCAAACGCGGAGCTTTCTGGGACTTCTTGCATTGAAATAATATGTAATCAACCGTCTACAAGCTGTCACATCAATGGCAGAGCGAAATAATATTGTTTTCATAATTTTTGAGGGTTTTGAAGTCATGGTCTGCCTTCGACCATCGCCGACCATCCTCTAAAAAATAAGTTTTTCGCATCCAAAATTGATTTTCAGTCTAATTCTTATAGTTAATTGGGTTAAATACAATAATGAGAGTGCATACAACTTAGTTTTCAATCCCATCATACCTCCTGCCTTAAGTTTTTAGTCTAACTCTTAGGTCTCCTCTTCTGGGCCGAGAAATGATTTCTTCAACGCTCCAAAATCAAAAGTACCGCTATATCCAAAACTTTTTTTTATTCCATTATTCGATATCTAAATTGAGCTTGCAGATGGTGCCTTTTTTAAATTAATTTGCTTTGTTTTTTCATTTTTAGAAATTAATTTAACCCAGCACTACTATTTCATTGAACAGCAGATATCATGGGTAGTTGTCTAAAGTCATGAAAAACAAGAAGATGGAATGCAAATGTAACAGGGTTTCTTCGAGTTTCTAATGCTTACATTCCAGGCTTTCCGTAAAGGTATCACTTGTTCAATTTGAAAGACTGGAAATATCTCAAAAAGGTTTTGAAAGTAGTGAGGTGCGGCACTACTATTTCATTGAACACAACTGTATGTATGTATATATGTATGTTCCACATACGCATAGACATATCGTATACACATGTATATCAGGGGTGCCACAGAAATCACTTCCGCTGGAAAATCACATCAATTCCATTCCGCCGTGCCACACACCGATTTTTCAGCGTAATCAAAATCGCTCACAATGTATCCAGCGATTTGATTAAATACACCCATAAACACACACCTAAAACGATTCGAATCTTACTTTCCCATAAAGTTTGTTCAATTGGTGATTAACCCTTATCCAAATGATTTAACATTAACATGTTAATTTAATAAAATAAGCATTTTAGTAAATCACTATCCAATCCGCTGACTGAATTTTCACTTAATACAGTAATGCCACCTTTTTTAAGCCAAATTCGGAGCAAGATATTTAATATTAATTATATTAAAAGCATTCTGTTTACGTTAAACGTGTGCAAACTTTTTGTGCAAATTGTGAAAACATTTTTAGTCATTTGTAGTTCTACTAGGTGGCATCGCTTCAAAATGCCAAAACAGAACTAACAAACCATTTCTACACATTATTGCAATTGCATTTATGTCAAAAACCCCTGTTCGGCTGAGTGCAGACCCATGGCAGCACAAATAGAAGCCTAGCGATCATTATACCAAAACCTGGTAATTGAATGAACTAATGAACTAATTGTAATGAACTAAAATAGGAGTAGTTTGAGAGGACAATCACAAAAACCACATATGTATCGTCTGAACGCGAAAACGAGCCCGATGCGCATCTGAGAAGCCTGGGATGCATGGTTTGTATTTTAATATGTTTCCTCCGTAGTTCTTCGATGGCCAATAGTCTCGGTAAAAACATTTTAATAAAGTTTACCGGAAAATTCAGTTGCCTGTTTTTGTTAAGAGCTGATTGCTGCCATGCACGGATAGTTTCCAGACAACTGCTAGAGTTGCCGAGTACATTGTTTTGTTTGACTCGCACGATTTGCGATGTTTTTTTGCTTTGAAATTATAAAAGTACTGCTTTGAAAAATCAAATATTTTATGTCCTAAAAGCAAAAAATAAAAATCAATTGTTTTGATATGATAAATTAAATAAAACTGCAAAATGAACACCATTCGAATTAAATCTTGAAAGGTGTCAGCCCTAGCCTTAGTTCAAATCTGGTTTGTGACAATGCTAAGAAAAATGAAATCGCTCGGAATTCTGTGGCACGGCGGAAATTATTAAGCGGAAATCCTCTGCTCGTTTTCCAATTTCACTAGTGATTTCTGTGGCACCCCTGTATATGTACTATATACATTACGGTTCGGCTTAATTATACAAGTTTTATTTTCAAAGGTCTTAAAATGTTCTTTTTGGTTTAAAGAATATAGCTGCAAAGCTATAGCCCGATCCGATAAGGTTTAGAGCTGCAGAATTTACCTAAATGTAGAAAAATACAATTTTTGCAGATGGCTCCTATGGCAGCTAGTCTATAAATATATCGCCCTGATCGAATTAAATTTTATATGTTCTAGAATATTTAGATATTTCCGAAAATTTCAGATCGATCTGATAATATACAGGACTATAAATAATTAAGTTTCCGTTATTCAAATGAAATTTAGGAGTTCTTATTATTTAATGGATATTATCTAGACTCTAGAGCAGTGATCGGAAAGCAAACATTCACATTTTTGCATTTCGTTTGTATGCGTATAAAGCACGCAAACCAAAACGCATTGTTCCAACCACGGTAATGGACATGACGGCTGTTCCGAGCCCTCCTCTAGAGTATACCTTTGCGACGTGCAATTAATCTTATTCTACTTTCAGCTGTCTGTATCTCTAAGCAATGTCATGCCTGTCGGGTTATAACTTTTGTGTTGTTTTATACCAGTGGTCGGCACGCACACATTCACATTTTATGCAGTGCGTTTGTGTGCATATACAGCAAGAAAAACGGAACATTGTGTTGGTTCCAACAACTGTAATACAAGTGTACGTGAGCGGCAGCGCAGCAGCAGCGATTTTTTTGAGAACTTAGATTAAAACCAATTTTCGTTCGTTCAAATAATTGGGCCGAACTCTAATGTACATATGTACATACAATATTTATGAATACGTTTACCAATAGATATGTATGGATACAAAATGTAGTTGCTCTAGCTCTTATATTCTCTGAGATCAAGGTGCTCATCAAGACGGACAGGCAGACAGGCGGACAGACAGACATGGCTATATCGACTCGGCTATTGATGCTGATAATGAATATATATACTTTATGGGGTCGGAAACGTTTTCTTATCTGCGTTACACACATCCACTTTTACCACAAATACAATATACCCCTTAACTCTTTTTTTAGTACGGGTATAAAAACCACATATCATATTTGCGTATATATATAACCATTTTACAGAGATATCAATGCACAACATGTGCAGAAATTCGCATCTACATATTGCATCAACTTTTCCCGTGCGAATGGCTTGGTTTTTTGACAACATCTCGATAACGAATAGTTGCCCATCGACCTTAGCAAAACTTATATTTTGACTTTTCTACTACTTTCAATGTGTACGACTGTCCCGTTCGACTTCAGAGAAATGCCCATATGCATATCTATTTATTTAAAACTATACTAACACACATATGCATTTTTATTAATTGTAACTTGTATATTTAGCTTTTTTTGTTGGTTTAATACTCAGGTAATTGTAATTGACCAATGTCTTTATATAAATTAATAATTCATGTTATTAAAAAAAATTATTTTAACTGAAGAAATAGTTTTTTTTCGCTTAGTCTAGTGTAACACTGATCTTTTGATTTAGCCAAGTAAAATAATAGTTGCTCAATCAAATCAGTTAAACTCTGCAAATTTTGCAACGTATTTTTGTACGAAGTGTTGTTAATGTAAGTCTTGTGGATGCTGGTCAATGTATTGGTTTTGGCATTAGTATAAGTATGTGTGCGTCTACTCTGTTAAGTGTTTATGTGATGTATGCAGGCACGGCGGTCATCTGAAAAAATAACGAACCATACTTTGTAACGATGTATACCGGATAGCTGAGTTTTCAGAGCTGAGAATCGCAGAAGATACAGACCCAACTTAATTTACATAAAGCACGAAATATCATTTGGTTATAAGAAGGGTTTGGAAAGGAGTATCTAAAACAAGTATTCATACAATAAAAATCAGGTAAATCTCTTTCATTCACAAGCAGTCGTTGTTTAAGAGTTTACCCTTAAGGTTTGTTTTTGGTTATTTGAAAGATCAGTTTAAGAATAGATTACATGTAAATATGTATGTTCCTAATAAATCGGATCCTTAGATATATTAGAGTATGAAAAAGGGAAAAGAAACTGTCCAAAACATGTACATACATATGTAGGAATCGAAACATCAACAAATCGAACAAACTATCGAATTCACCTGCTAGAAGCTAACAAAATTCTATACGTTAGATACATATATACATAAGCATGTACAAACAAAATTTTTTTTTGTTTTTCCGCCAAACATAATTTTCTGTGGTAATTACTCATTTATGGTTTACGGGGAAGTGGATGGGACGGCCCTTTCGCTTTCGCTTGCTTATGAGTATGTCATACGTATGTGTTTGGTTTGAGTAGATGAGTGGAGCGTTTATATATATTCGATTACATATGTATGTATGGATGTGATATAGCAGGACGAATCTTTACATTAAAGGTAGCTTGCTACATGATAATTACCTTGTCATCGTTATCAGACTCCTCATTGCTGCCTACTTCACTGCCATTCTCGGAGCCATCCTTGACAGAAACCTTTATGTTCTTTTCTTGTCGATCCATTGCGCTGCTACGATGACGCGTCTTCTTCCACGAGTAATAGTATTTCACCAAACTTGCGATTGATTTGTCTGGTAGCTTTTCGATAAGTTAAGGAGAAACTAGGGTAAGCTCACATCAGATCGCGGCAGAGATTCACGTACCATTTGACGTATGCGATGGAAGCTTTTTCCATGAAACTGAAACGCCTGCTCAAATAAGACTTTGTCCTCAATGGTCCACTCATCAGGAAAAGGTGTAAAATTTGCCAAATCCATCACGGCCCGCTCCAAATCGTGTTTGTGCCAAAACAGCATGCCCAAAGCCTGTTCACCGTTGTATCCGTACTTCTCCTTTGCCACTGAAATGTATTCCTCGACTGCATGTTGGCGAGATTTCATATGAGTAATTTAGTAGACAACAGAACATAAACAGCGGGTTCGGCATGACATTACACCACCTCATACAAAGGAACAAATCTATCAGTTTACCGAGTGAATATACAAATGCAGAGGTCAATCGGTCAAATTTTTATTCAAAGAAGCTTTTGGATTGGGTATTGTCATGCCACCGAGCTTACTATGAAACGTACGTTTTAGGTCTGGTATCTCTTTTGTTGGCGACCAGACCAAGAGGGCGCGTTCATTCATTTGTTCAGGGCGGCGCTCCACTTCGGCGACGAGTGGGGGACAAACCGCCTGATAGTCGCGTCCAACGCGAATTTTTTCTGTGAGGAAGTTTTTAGCATGAGAAGCGAAAGATGAGCAAGCATCTGATTTACCTTCATATTCAGACTGCTTGGCCTTTGACTTGCCGTTGCGCTTTGTTGCTAGGATTTTGTGGAAGAGAAAAGAGGAAGTTCACTTGCTGAATTACTCACTCGTTGGGCTAACTGCATCTACTTACAGTTGTCGTCGTCTGAGCTCTCCGGCGTGCCCGCACCCGGTACGAGCGTTGAGGCCTTCTCATTGGATGTGGGATTTGTGGGGTTACCACCCCCAGCCCCTCCACCACCGCTGACAACTATGTTTGCATTAGAAGCCACACCACCAGTTGTATTCGTGTTGGGGCTGGGTCCACGCGACCGACGTCCGTTTCGCACCACATCCGTGGTGTTGCGCTCAGCCAACACCATTTTGTCCCGTATGAGCTGGGCGCGTTTATTTACCTTCTCCAGTGTGCTAATTTAAATGAATATTGCCGTCTCAAACAGAAATACTACGATCCCGAAAACTATGAGTAGAAAAAGAAAAAACGATGTGTTAATAGCATAGCATTCACTGCAAAACATGCATACTCCGGGGGGAAAATATAAATGTTATACGGAAACTTCAACGTTTGCAACGCATTCATCGAGGGTGTGCGTACTTTGTCTAAAACAGCCGTAACATTGTTCTGGCAAACATACATGTATTAAACTATACGTGTGTGTATGGGTGAGAGCTCGCGCAAATGGCAAAGCTAGAAAAAGTTTCAGATTCATTGGATTTAGGGAAAAATGTTCGTTTTCAACTATGCGAAATTTGTATTTCCCGGAGGAAACGATTTACCTTTCAGGCTGACCGTCCGCAGCGTTCCACCCGGACAATTGAAAACCCGCGGTAGAGTGCTGCACAAGAGAAATGGACGCTCACTTTCGCTATCGCTTACGTATTTGTTTAATTTCTAGTCGCTTATCATAGAATGATACAATGCACAAACCACAGACAATAACTGTGGTACAATTTTTTTGTTGTTAAATTCGAGTCATTGGGACGCTCAACTAAACACGACAAAAACGGCTGGGTTGTTTCGCGCAGGTAACCGAAACCAAAACTGAAATGCGAAAAAATAAACCGCTCGCGTACGTCTCTGGCGGATTTGACTTCAGCGCACTTTGACTCAAACAACCGTAGCGCAGCTTTGTCTGTCGCTAGATCTTGTTTTATGTTTAGAGTAGTTTGGTAGTTTGTGTTTCAATTTACGCGTTAAACTTTACAATTCATGATTTGAAAAATTTGCATATGCATATGCATTGGAGTTTATTTAACAGAATAGACGGCAAACTGCGAAATGCCCAAATTTTTAAACTAAGGCTGAAAAAACCATGGTTGTAAGGGATACATTTATACTATCGATATAAACACTTCGATATATCAATTACGGACCCGCTGTTCAAGTTTATAATAGTCGTATTCCAATACACTTCAAGACCAAACTAGTCTGAAAAAAAACACAGTACGATATATTTGTGTTGGTTCACATTTGCAAAATTAAGGCGTACATAAAATAATTTCAGACTTACATATTTTCAGATTCAAATTTGATGTTGGTTTATAGATGTCGAATTCATGCCATGCATAAATAAGTCATCTATTTTTTTCCTTACG
This sequence comes from Drosophila tristis, assembly GCA_018150885.1. Taxonomy (NCBI): domain Eukaryota; kingdom Metazoa; phylum Arthropoda; class Insecta; order Diptera; family Drosophilidae; genus Drosophila; species Drosophila tristis. Next base: position 1,311,603 of record JAECWT010000207.1, on the reverse strand, counting down.
AAATTAAGACTTTTCATTTCGGCGAGGAATTTGTTGCCGTTTTCAAAACGGAACTTTCTACTTTGCATAGCAAATTTAAAATTTTTTGCGAAAGTGAAAACCGGAGCCTGCTTGTATAATCAACCTAATTACATTAGAGTATGCATTTTTACAACCAAACATAGTCGAATAGTCAAATACTACTATAATTTTTCTAAAGTGTGGTAATATGCAGTTTTTATATCTCGTTTCATTGCATTAACTTGATAAGTAGAAATATAACTGTTTTTTTTTATGTAAAGTCTCAGATGTGAACAATAAGTTACAACCCTGATTCATTCGCCTATTCATTGCCACTTCATAAGTCGATTAAATATTTTTAAAAATCGAGTTTTCAGTTGGTACTCCCACAACAATTTGTACTTACTTAACAGTTTTATTTAAATAAATATAGGCAATAAATTTATATTATTTTCTTAAAATTTTGTATAAACATTTTTTTTCTATCAAGGGCTAGTGGATATTTAATATCGATATCATTCATTCTATCGGCAGACTCGCCAGTTTTCCGTAAGGTGGCGACTACGGCGGGCGCAAATAGATTGACAAGCGAGTGATTTTTTTTCTATCCACGAAGAAACAAGTGCAAATATATTAGGCAACGAAATGGCTGCTAGATTCATACAGAAAATTGTAAGAATATGTGTAAATTTAATTGAACACTGCTCTAAGCTAATATGAAGGGGAAACATCGCCTAGAAGTTTTTTCCTGAACCACCCCTTTGTACAACACCTTGTGGCTAATAGGACCAACAATGATTACGTTCTTGTTATAATATCTACAAATAATGAAAATATTTTATTTTTCGTTTGGATGGCGTTTCAAAAAAATTTACTCAATACAACCACAAACCATTACGCAAAACATTTCCAGCTCAATCAATTGGGTTTCAGTGCTGCGCGTGATCCGGCAGCAGTGTCCGCGTCAACGATCTTAACTGAAACAACACTTAAAACCAAGGTTCGTTTATAAAAGTGAATTCGAGCCAGAATCAGTCTTATCTTCGCCCCTAAATTCGAAAAATGCTGTATACCTTATGTTTTACCATGATAAAATTAAAAATTGCAAGAGCCCCCTTTACATAACAAGTTGCGAATCAAGCGTTGTTGCGTGGTCGTGGTCGTAACTGGCTGGTGGGAGTTTTTACACAATTGCGTAGATCGGATTGCAATTAACAAGCACTTCAAATTGGAACAGTCAGCGTAATTTAGTTAGTGCCCGCTTACCATTTGTGCTCAACACTGCCCTGCTGCTCTCTAACCTCAACATTACGCTGTCTGCAGCAGCAGAGCTAGGGTAGAGGAGATATCCACGGGGATAGAGGCTGCCTTTGTGTTTGTTTCTTTTCAAGGTTTCTTATGTAATCTTTCTATGCATACTTGTATGCGTACTATGTTTTTATATGGGTTCATTCTACAAAAATTAGACACTAAGGTCTTTCATTCTCGTTTTCTTATAACCGTTCCAAGTTAAAACGCTAATCAGTAACTTAAAATTGCCTTTTCAGTCAATTTGTCCCGAATTTGTGCGGGCGCGCAAATGTACGATGCATTAAAAACGTTTTGTTGTTTGCAGGTCAACACAACTCCATCTGCCAGTCGTGCCTACTCATCTGGATCTAAAAAGGTCACACTGATACCCGGGGATGGCATTGGTCCTGAGATCTCCGCAGCAGTTCAAAAAATATTCACTGCGGCGAATGTGCCCATTGAATGGGAAGCCGTCGACGTGACCCCCGTGCGTGTAAGTATCACCTTTGTCTTGTAAGACTACATATGTAACAAAATAAATGTGTTTTCTCTAATAATGAAACCAATACTTCTGCAGCAGCAGAGCATAGGGAATAGAGTGCGACACAAAGATGAATATCGAGTACCCACGTGGATTTAAAATAAATTATGGTTTTTAAACCCTTTATTCGAAGATTTTGGGGATATATTAGTTTTGTGGTTTGTGTGTAACACCCAGAAGGAAGCGTTTCCTGCCTCAAAAAGTATGTATGTATGTATTTATGTACATATATACTTAATCAGCATCAATAGCCTAGTAGATATAGCCATGTCTGTCCATCCGTCTTGTCTGTCGTATAGTTCTCAAAGACTAAGAGCTAAAATTCTTTGATATCATACTGTTACAAGCAGGGTTTGTATGAGTGATAATTTTTATAATAAAAACGAGAAGGAACGTGTGAGTCGCTTCTGCGGACGCGACTCTACTTTTATACCCGCACTCAGTCAGTATATAAATTTGTGAGCTTATGATTTATGTAGAATTTAAAAAAATTTACATTTTATATTTTTTTCTACATCTGCTATTCACATCTACATATACAATGTATATTATACATCTAACATATAGATTCTACATTTACCATTTAGATTCTACATTCTAAGCGTACATAACGAGGCAGAGTGTGCGGGCGAGAAAGAGTGAATAGCGGGCCTCTTGCTGGAGGAGGTGGGGGAAGCAACTGAAAATTAATTTCTTCATCCTGGCTATAATTATGATCCGATCTGATTCAGATTGGGCAATCTGGTAGATATGGCCATTCTCTACGATTCTGCGTTTTTAGGGGGGCGGGGTGAATTTTGAAATGCACTTGTAGCAGTGTGATATCACATGAGTCTGCAAACAAAATTTGGTTGCTCTAACTCTAAATCTCTTACTCTAGGCGCTCATCAAGACAGACAGATAGACGAACGGAAAGACGGACATGGCTATATCGACTCAGCTATTGATGCTGATCAAGAATAATATTCTTTACGGGGTCGGAAACGTTTCCTTCTCTGCGTTGCACTCATCCACTTTTACCATAAGTCTTATATACCCCTTAACTCTTTTTTTGAGTAATGGGATTCATGTTAAGATAGTTAAATATTTCCTCAGCCATTTTTTTTAAAGTCCCTGAATCTAAGAGACTGAATGTCACTTTTTCATCGGAAGTTGGCACACAAGCTTCTTTTAATTTTCTTGATGAAAATGAGACAATTTTGTCTAAATTTCTCTGGTATCAGCTTCATCTATTATGGATGCCTTTGGAAGTTAGTATGACATGGTCAGATAACAAAAAAAAATGCGTGCGGTTGCTTTTAACTATTTCGACTGACTCAACTCAAAAAAAGAAGTCCACCAAAAGGGATTTAGAAGAATGTACTTAGCTGCACTTTTGGCTATGCATGTGAGAGCGTTACAGTTAGTTTTTTACATAGTCAATAACAACAATACTATGACCATAAAAATAGTTGCTTAAACATTCAGTACAATGATGAACATACATACTATACATATGAGCATTTCTCTGAAGTCGAAGTGGTGCTAAGGTCGATTTTGGGCAACTATTCGTTTTCAAGATTTTGGAAGTGGTTTTCGCGAAAATGATCATTCAAATTTCTGTACATGTTGTGCATTGATGTCTCTTTAAAATGGTTATAATTATACTAGTCGACACGAATTTTCCTCAAGGAACAAAACAAACTTTTTTATAAAGATTTGGGGCTTAGAAATGGTTTGATGACATATTTTTTTTCTATGGCAGAATTTATCTTTTCAAAACAGCAAAGATCTTTACAACCAGTCATAAGATACTGAATTTATGTGAAAAAAAAAAGCGCTACCTCTTAAAAAAAACCTTTAAAAAAATACCAGCTTTCAAAAATTCTTCAAAAAAAATTCTTTAAGTTTAATTTTTAATTCTTTAAACAAAATTTAAAGTCCCATATCTATCAGAAAAAGTCGGTTTGGATCCTTGGATCGATTTTGTCGAGTGGTGTTATACGCAAATATGATTCGTGGTTTTTTTTTTAAATGTAATTAAGACCATATTCGCACGGGACATGTCGCACGGGACAAAAATTCCTACGTTAATAACATTTAAAAATATACTATTTGCCGGGATTAAAGCATTTTTCTTGTACTTTTTAAGATAGTCCAATACGTTAGAAAGATTATGGGGAAAAACTTTTCCCAAGAATGCACTTTTTTATATGAGATCAAAGTAATACAAAATATGGCTAAAGCGAAAAAATACCAAACAAATGAGTTTTGGCTTATTTAAATAGATTTTCACAGCAAAGTTATTGTAATTATATGTTGATTGTGTAAATTAGTTGTCGTTTATGAAATTGTGGAAATGTTTTTTTATAGACATAAAAGTTTTTTTGTCTCGGTGGAAATGAGAGAATATGATTGCAATATTACGATACGTGGCTAATTTATCAACACTTTAAAATTCACTTTTTCACTTTATTTTCACTTTTTTTTGTCTTTTCGATGGGTATTATTTGTTATTTTTATCCTTTAATTCTAGAAGTCAGATCGGCTTAATTTTTTGTCGACCGAATCAGGGATGATATTCGTATTGAAACGTTTTGTTTGCTAGCAAAAATATGTCATATATTCTTCTAGCGGACAGTGGTTTGATCAGAGGTTGCGCTGCATTCCGTACGGTTGCACTGATCTGACAGTTGCTTGGTGTTGGTTAAAGTAAACAAAGTTAATAAAATGCACTTCTTCGGCTGGGGTCACTCCTCTCCTGACATGTCGTGGGCACCCCAATATTTTACTGCCAAAGGAATGTGTAAGGCAGATGTCAACGCCTCCCGTGAAACCGCCGCCGACCACCTTGAAGAAAACATGTTTGGAAAACAGTATTTGTTTTATATTCATAAAAATTAATAAATATAAATCAATTTTAATATACATATAATTGTCCTTCATATTGATGCCTAAATTAGATTCAATTTGTCTTTATTATTTAAATATCTCATTTGATTTTTTTCTAATTTGGAAATGTTTACCAGCAAATACCATCGTCTGCTTTTCTAGTCTCTTTCGACCTTCCCTACAGAGCCTAAAAAACAGTTTGTGCCCGAAAAAAAAACTTATCGGGTTCATACGAATATCAACCCTGATTCTGTTCGCGAGCTGTTTTTCGGATCTGAATACTAGACTTTAAGAAATCATTCCTGTCTTTTGTAGGACAACAAATTTAACAGCAGGGTTTGAGCAGCACTCTTTGAAATTTTTTGCCATGATAAAGTACTGTTCCACGAAACACAACTACAATTGTTAATATGTCATTAGACTTAGACAATTTTGCTGCGTAGAGAGGGATAGCACTAGAGACAAAATGCAATCCGAGGTAGTGCTTCTATTGTTCACATATCTTAAGTATCTAATATCTGGTTGCATAGAACTTTGCAGTTCTGAAAAGCAGACAAATGCAACTATAAATCAGACCAGACACCTTGTATCTGCAGATTAACGCCTGGAAGATATTAAGCTTTCAAATTCTAATTGCATAATTTTTTTTGCGGTATTTTTTCCCGACATTTTTACTTTAAAAACTCGGGAAAAGTCGAAAAAAATAATTCTTGGCCAACATTTTTAGTTTTAGATAGACGCATTAATTAGGCGTCGTTTGAGGTATTGCAGCCATTTGACCAAAACGACTCAAAACTAATTTTACCTGAAAAATACCGCTGCTGGTCCAATGCCAAAGGAACAGGTAGAAAAAATGCAACCCCTTTTCGTTAGCTTTGTTTCCAATTGGCAGTTGGGCCCGCAACCTTGCAAAAAGTATTTGTTCGGCTAAGCGCCGGCCCATGGCAGCACAAAGAATAGTTGAGCATCTCTTAATGTAATGTATCTCTTTATAACCGTTTGTTTGCTTGTACTTATGCTCTTACTGGTGCTTTGCTCTTTCTCGGCGTTCGTCAGCCGGTGTGGGGGAGGCTCATCAGAAAAAGCAGAAGACACTTCAAAATCAATCACCACCGTAATTAAACGTTTGCTGTCTGGCACAGTGAACTGCCTGCCAAAAGTTCCATACCTTCATAGCATAAATATATCGCTTTCAAAGGTCTTGAACCCCGTGTCTTCAATCGACCCATCATAAACTCGCGCTAGCAAATCTACACCTTTCGCTATTTGTCAATACAAAAACATATATGTATATAAGCTTAAGTCCAGTAAACTGTGAAATATTACCTGAACAATCATCGTCTTTTAATACCTCGCAAAACAATGCCACTGAAAATGCTAAGTAGCGCAACAGTATTTATTGTCCATTTTTTCACTTTTGAGGTTTGGCTAACGAATTTTAGCTCCACCGTTTATCCATAGATTTTAATGATTTTAATAAGAACGAGAAGGAACGTGTGAGTCGCTTCTGGGGACGCGACTCTACTTATACCCGTACTCAGTCAGTAAATACATTTTTGAGATATGATTTTTTAGAATTTTAGAAAAAAAAAAAAAAATTTTACATTTTACATTTTTTTGCTACATCTGTTATCTACATCTACAATGTATATTTTACATCTAAAATGTAGATTATAGATGTACAATTTATATTCTGCATCTCCTCCGCTAGGGGTTGCTCGCGCACTGAACGTGGCAGAGTGTGCGAGCGAGAAAGAGATAGAGTAGTGTGTCTCTGGCTGGTGGAGGCGGGGGAACCAACAGAAAATTAATTTCTTCATTCTGGCTATAATTATGATCCGATCTGATTCATGTTCAGCAATCGGGTAGATATGGTCATTCTCTACGATACTGCGTTTTTAGTTTTATCGTATCTTTAAAATTGTGCCTGCCACAGATTTTCGTCCTTTGTGTGGGCGGAAGGGGGCGGGGCGAAGTTTTGAAATACACTTGTAGCAGTGTGATATCACATGAGTCTTGAAACCAAATTTGGTTGCCCTAACTCTTATAGTCTCTGAGAACCAGGCGTCAAACAAGACGGACAGACGGACAGACAGACATGGCTCTATCGACTCGGCTATTGATGCTGATCAAGAATATATATACTTTATGGGGTCGGAAAATTTTCCTTCTCTACGTTACACACATCCACTTTTACCACAAATCTAATATACCCCTTAACTCTTTTTTGAGTACGGGTATAAAAAGTCACAGCCTAATTGTCGGGTTGACTAGTGCTATCAGCAGCAGCGCCTCCCGTGCCGACCGTGAAGACAAAATGTTTTGAAAACAATATTTGTTTTATATATATGAAAATGAATAAAAATATATTATAATATCCATATAATTGTAATTATATAATGCTGCATTAATTAGATTATATTTGTCGTCATTATTTAAATATTTCATTTGGTTTATTGCTCTCATATTACAATGTTTGCTTCGTGTTTGCTGGCAAAATATATCAAATTGATCTAACTTTCGAAGGGAGTAGACACATACCAGCAATACAAGCAAATACTTCGGATACTTTTCTAGTATATACCGACATTTTTTTTTTGTTGATCTGAGTACTGCCTTTCGTACAGGTCCTAGAAAACAGTTTTGGCCCAAAAAAATTTCTTATCGGTTCCATACGAATATCAACCTTGATTCTGTTGGCGAGGTGTTTCTTCGGATCTGAGTACCAGGCATAAACTTTCGCCAGAATAAGCACTCAAATTTTACCCCCCACTCAATTTTACCCCCCAATTTCTTACAAAACTTGTGGTACAAAACACTACTCGACAAAATTGAACTTTTTCTTCCCGCTTTGGACAAAAATGACTTTTTCTGATAGATTTCGGGATCTAAAAAATTTGTAAAGTATTGTTATGGTTTATGTTGAGCTATTAAGCGTTTTTAATAGCTATTTTAGGCCTAAGTTTAAGAAAAGAGCCGAAAAGTTTTATTTCAATAATCAATTTATTAGTATGTAGCGGCAGTACGCGTATTTAATAGGATTGGTAAAGGTATGTAGACCGATGGTTCTGAAGATCAATAATTGACTGTCAAAGGGCAGGCGGGCCGAATCGACCGTGCCCTAATGCAAGCGAGAGAGAGCAAAATAAGCGATAGAAGCTCGGGCTGCTGCTGAGCCGAGTACGAGCGATACATAGAGAGAAAGAATGCGAGAGAGCAGCATAGATGAAGAGAACGATAGCGAAAGAAAGCTGGAAGCGAGATGCATATATAGACCGCGATTCGTGTGTCACCAATTGACCGAATATATGCGTATGTATATATGCGACGACAGAAAAGTTCGAGAGATTGCAAAGGCATGCAAGTGCTGGACCAGATCATGACCATTGCGAAGGCATGTTAGGGCAGACGGACCGAATTGCCCGTGCCCTACGCGATGCTACGAAATAGAGAGCGAGGGAGTGTTCGAGAGAACGAGAGAGCTGATAGATCGAGAGAGTGATATAGCGAGATAGTAAAGTAAAGGAGAAAGGTACGAGTCGAAGAGACGAAAGAACGGCTGCATAGGCTATTAGATTGAGTAATTATAAGCGGTTACAATATTTATATGCAGTGGGCAATGCAAATAGCAAACAATGGTGAAATTACGTTATTTTGCGCCACTGGCTATTATTCGAGGAATTTGTTGGGGAATTTCAAGCTGGGAAAACAGAAAGAATTTATGAAATTTTGTACTTCGTTTAATGTTTTTTTTCAGAGGTAGTGGTTCTATTTTTCACATAACTTAAGTATCTTATATCTGGTTCCATAGAACATTGCAGTTCTGATAAGCTGACAAATGCAGCTATAAATCCAACCTAGAAAATTTGTAGCTGCAGCTTATTTCCTGGATGATATTAAAGCTTAAGCTATAAACTATTTTTCTGGCGTTAAATTAGAACATCACTCAAAAAAGCAAATTAAAATTTTACATTTAAAAGGTATTTGCTAGCACTCTTTCATTTATTTTACGGTTATTAGTTATTGGAGCAAAAGTTTTGCGATAAGAGTGCAATTGAAGATGTATTCTTACAAATTTAATGTGTAAAGAGAATACGCACTTAAAACTAAACAAAACTGCCCAAAGCATGAAGTTGGACTTTGAAGACAGATATCTCGTAATCGGTTTGAACCAGACCTTTGATCTCTTTGAATCCTTTAATTTAAAATATTTCTCTTTGCTATTCTTTGCTATATATATTTTACGTGATTTTATTTATCGAATCTTCCGTAATAGAGACTTACGACAAGTATCCAAATCTTAATCTAATATGTATATTTAATTAATTACACTCAATTACTTAGAGTACGTCCCTAGCTAGGTATTATTGCTGGGTGGGGAGGTCTCTTCGCCGGAGTCGTGTATGGCTAGTGTGCCAAGTTAAATACTGCGCAAGTCTGTGAGGATGGGCTTGAAGCTTGGCCTGATACTTTGCTTTCACTTTGGTAATTTCATCTTTAACTGATCCTACATTTTTGCTATATGGCAAGTAAAATTTTAAATTTTCGGTCGTGGTGGACCTTTTGGCTCAACGGCCCATATATACTTTTTCCATCATTTCTCCAATTTTTGTATCCCTTCATAATTGGACTCAAATCTTTTTCGCCAGTGCATTGTCCTGGTGAAAAATAAGTTTTTTCTCTAAATCGATGCAATAAGTTGGCATTTTACCCTCTTTAATGGTAACAATACCCGATACGATTTTTTCTCAAGGAACCAAACCCACTTTTTTCGTATAGATTTGGGGCTTTAAAATTGTTTGATGATATATTTTTTATAGAATTTTTAAAAATTTAACTTTAAACTAAACTTCAAAGGTAGCGCTTTTTTGTTTACATAATTTTCTTGTTCTTTTTCAATTCAAAATTAGAAAGTAAGCAAGCGGAAGCTACAAAGCGTACAGATCCACTTAATAGTGGCATTTTTAAACTTTTATGAATGGCAAAGTTCATTACAACCATACGTAAGATACCTGAGTTATCTGAAAAAAAGCGCTAGCTCTGCAAAAAGCATAAAAAAAAATTCAATTATAAAAAAAAATGTGTATGGATATGGATACAAGAATTGGTTTCCTACGCTGGGAGCAATTACAAAAACAAAAGAGCTCGCGGAGCAATGGAACTGGGCACCCCTGCTCTAAACCGATCAGAACGAGAAGGAACGTGTGTTATCTACAACTACAATGTCGATTGCACATCTAATATGTAGATACATACAAAATGTAGATACTTCATTTTCTCCGCAAAGGTCGCGCATTGCACAGGGCAGAGTGTGTGCGAGCGAGAAAGAGAATGAATCTCGTGCTGGAAGAGGCGGGGGGAAGCAGCTGAAAATGAATTTTTTGAAATACACTTGTAACAGTGTGTAACATGATTCTGGAAACAAAATTTTCTCTAGCTTTCATAGGCTCTGAGAACCAGGGGCTCATCAAGACGGACAGACAGACATAGACTCAGCTATTGATGCTGATCAAATATACCTAATGAGGTCGGAAACGATTCATTCTCTGCATTGCACACATCCACTTTCACCACAAATACAATATACTCCTAACTCTTCGAGTATGGGTGTAAAAAGTGGGTTAGGTTCCTTGAGGAAAAATCGTGTCGGGTAGTGTAGTTGGCTCTGCAGACCATAAGTACGTCCTGTTGGTTTTGGTACATGTGTACTCCATGGCAGTGTGCTACTGAAGGTTATGCCCAGATTACCTGCATGGTGCTCATAGGAAATGAGTGCAGTGTCTATGTTTAATTTCTCCAGATGGTTTGTGTCAATCCGTTTTTTAGCAATTACCAAACATTTTGGTTTTTTTGCGATTTATTCCCAAGCCATTCTCTTTTGCCCATATCTCATATTATGTAAAGTATTTTATTGCACGTACTAAAACACACATTTATTTCGTCAACGGGATTACTAACATAAATTTGGACGTCATTGGCATATACACTACTGGTCATGAGCTTTCTTTCACGTCTCGTAAAACTTTTAAAAAAAAACATTATAAAAAAATCCACTTAACTTTTAGATTACTAACCTACAGTAGAATATAACAAAATTTAACATATGCAATTATCGCTTCAAATGAAGGGTTTCTGATCAATTTTATCTAAAAAACATAAACAAGGGGTGGTCAAAATAATAAGTACAGCAATTCTACAAAGCCAAAAACTCAAAGCATATCAACATTTTTTCACTTTTTTCTTATTATTAGTAATCCTACGATATTATCCGATATAGCCACCCTTATTTTCTTCAGCTTTGGCGATTATTTTTGTCATACCAGCATTAATTTTGCGCCAAGTCTCTACTGGAATCTCATACCAAATTTTTGGGACAAATTCCCACAATTCTTCGGAGTTTCGAACTGTATTTGTGCCAGCGCGACGTTTTAAGTCTCCCCATAGGTTTTATATTGAGTTTTAGTCAGGAAATTGACTTGGCCAATACAAAACGTTTTCCTTGCCCTCCGTAAACCAAGCCTTGACCAGCCTTGACGTGTGTTTTGAGTCGTTGTCCTGTTGAAAGACCCAACTCAAGGACATGTTTTCCTTAGCATATGGTTACATAATGTCAGTCAATATGTTTTTATATCTGAATTTGGTCATAGGATCATTTTTACGATGTATCGGTTTAACGCCATGCAATAAAAAAACAGCCCCAGACCATAAGTCAACCGCCTCGGTGGTTAAGCATTTTTTTTTTACTGGACTTCGAATTATTTGCCTTTGGGGCGTCGTACATATCTCCTGTAGTCATTACAAAAAATATTTGGTTTTGTGTTGTCGCTCTATAATATATTTTTTATACCCGTACTCAAAAAAGAGTTAAGGGGTATATTAGATTTGTGGGAAAAGTGGATGTGTGTAACACAGAGAAGGAAAATTTTCCGACCCCATAAAGTATATATATTCTTGATCAGCATCAATAGCCGAGCCGATAGAGCCATGTCTGTCTGTCCGTCTGTCCGTCTTGTTTGACGCCTGGTTCTCAGAGACTATAAGAGTTAGGGCAACCAAATTTGGTTTCAAGACTCATGTGATATCACACTGCTACAAGTGTATTTCAAAATTTCGCCCCGCCCCCTTCCGCCCCCACAAAGGACGAAAATCTGTGGCAATTTTAAAGATACGATAAAACTAAAAACGCAGTATCGTAGAGAATGACCATATCTACCAGATTGCTGAACATGAATCAGATCGGATCATAATTATAGCCAGAATGAAGAAATCAGAGCTCGCAAGAAGTGGTCCCTTTCTGCAAGCAGTCATGAAAAAACCGGTTGTTCGCGGACACGCTTAAAAACGGAATCGAAAAGACCCTTCCGCTTCGTTTTTTCGCTCTTCGCTCTTTGCTCAACCAACGAGAGTGTCTTGTCGATCTCCTTATGCATTCGTTCACTTGAGACACTTCGTTGAGCCGAAAGTGTCTTTTGCGAATGTATGTGTGTGTGTGTATGTTCTGCGCGCGTGCCTCATTTGTTTGTTTTCGTTGAACAACTCGGCAACTCAGGTGTCGGTAGAAAGGTCGTTCTCAGCCCTTAATTTTATTGTAAATGAGAAGCGGACCTCTTTAACTCCCGAAAATATCAATTCAATATTAGTTGTTAAGCTTAATTCTTAATTTAAGCGAAAAAAAAATATTTGAAATATGTATGCAGCTTTAATTTTTTGTTTTGTTATGAAGAATATGTGGAAGTATGGATATTAAATCTTTTAAGTTTATAAATTTGCCTATGATTTCGTATTTACATTCTCGTTCTTCGTTCTTCCTCTTCCACGCTTTGCCTGCGAGGGAATATATAGTAGCAACAACAAATACCTAACGCAACTACAACAAAAAGACACTTCGTGCATGCAGCTGGCTCGATTTGCTCAGTGACTGATGCTCAGTTGATGAGCGCCGAACGAAAGTCTCTCGCTCAGACTGTTTTCGTAGGAAAACACTTATGCTTCGTTCGCCGCTCAGCACGAGACCGAAAACACGAGAGCAACAAAAATAAGTGTTCTGTTCAGAGAGAGAGCACGTCGGTTTCATTTTTCTCTGTCTTTTCCGCGAGCAGACAGCATAAAAAAAATTGGTTGAGCATCTTTTTCGAGCTCTGGAAGAAATTAATTTTCAGTTGCTTCCCCCGCCCCCTCCTGCAAGACAAACACAACTCATTCTCTCTCTCGCTCGCACACTCTGCCGCGTTCAGTGCGCGAGCAACCCCTAGCGAAGGAGATGCAGAATATAAATGGTACATCTATAATCTACATTTTAGATGTAAAATATACATTGTAGATGTAGATGTAGATAACAGATGTAGCAAAAAAATGTAAAATGTAAAATTTTTTTTTTTTTAACAAATTCTAAAAATCATATCTCAAAAATGTATTTACTGACTGAGTACGGGTATAAGTAGAGTCGCGTCCCCATAAGCGACTCACACGTTCCTTCTCGTTATTTTTTAGACCCATCTGGCCCAGAGCATGCAAAATTTGTTTCGCCTAATTGTTGCATCATCTTCAAATTTTTTTTCTCGTAGTAAGGAACCTTTTCGGGCTATACGTTCTGATAAGTCTGAATATTGACGTCTACGAGGAACGGTCTGAGATGATATTTCATTGCCGATTTGAGCGAAAATGGCTTTGTAAGACATGAACGCATAATTTTTTGCAAGACTGGCGATGCGGGTGGCCGTTCTTTGTGAAGATTCTTCTTCTTCTTCGATTTTCAGTTGTAAATCGTAAATTTAAGGCATTCTGATCCAAATATACCGAGCGTCAAAGACTTTTCGCAGTTTCCCGAAGACTTTTCCCTTATTTTTTAAGATTCAAGACAATCTTCATTTCTTCAGCAGAACAATGAGTCAATAAAAACCAACAATCCTTTGACCAAATCCCAATCAAATCCTTAAAAATTAATAAATACCTCCAGTGTACTTATTATTTTGACCACACTAAATATGCACAGCCAGCACAAATTTAAGCTTAGAATTAATTTAAGGATGCTCACAACTTTCATTTTTGATTTAAATGTTTGACAAAACTGTAATCTTTGAAACTATAAACAATTGGCAGTCATAAAATCAAAAACATTCGAGATATTTCATAAAAAATCAGCACGATGCCTCTGTACTTATTATTTTGACCAGTAGTGTATGTACATATTATGTAGATGTAGTATAGTACTTCACATTCGGACAAGATACTAGGTAGATACCTAATGGGCTACTCGTTTAAGTTAAACAAAATTTGAAGCATTCGTACCTGACACTTCTGCCTGCAACCGTTGAATAAATTGTGTGCACATTATGTTATACTGAGTCAAATGCCTTGCTGTGGACTCAAATGTCACTGTTGTAGTACTAACTACTTCTAATTACATTACACGGATATGAATGCAAAATTATGATGGGTTTATAAGGCCGTGCGGGAGGAGTTGATTTAGTGCGCTGGGACCCTAGTACCTATATATATATAAATTAATTTTATTACATATCTTTAACGGATTATGAACAGGGCCCTGATGGAAAATTCGGCATTCCACAAGCAGCCATCGATTCGGTGAACACGAACAAGATCGGCTTGAAGGGCCCACTAATGACGCCCGTTGGAAAAGGACATCGATCGCTTAACTTGGCCCTTCGCAAGGAGTTCAACCTCTATGCCAATGTGCGTCCCTGCCGCAGTCTTGAGGGCTATAAAACACTGTACGATGATGTTGACGTAGTTACTATCCGTGAAAACACTGAGGGCGAGTACTCAGGCATTGAACACGAGATCGTCGATGGCGTCGTTCAGAGCATCAAACTGATCACCGAGGAGGCCTCTAAGCGCGTGGCTGAGTATGCCTTTCAATATGCCAAGAACAATAATCGGAAGAAGGTAACCGTCGTGCACAAGGCGAACATTATGTAAGTAGATCCTAACCGATCTAATTAATTTATAATACATATATTGCAGCGTCAGAACTGACTGAATTATCGAATCTTATTTCCAGGCGCATGTCTGATGGTCTGTTTCTGCGATGTGTTCGTGATATGTCCCAGAAGTTCCCGGATATCCAGTTCGAGGAGCGATACTTGGACACCGTGTGCTTGAACATGGTTCAGAACCCAGGAAAATACGACGTACTGGTGAGTTGAGACCTTTCAGTGTTAAGTGCTGTATTAATGCTCCTTGCTCCGTTTGCTTCCAGGTCATGCCCAATCTGTATGGTGATATTCTATCAGATATGTGCGCTGGTCTGGTTGGCGGTCTCGGCCTGACGCCATCTGGCAACATGGGCCTGAATGGCGCGCTCTTTGAGTCTGTGCATGGTACCGCTCCCGACATTGCCGGCAAGGATTTGGCCAACCCCACTGCCCTGCTTCTTTCGGCGGTCATGATGCTGCGGCACATGGAGCTTAACTCACACGCTGATAAGATCGAGCGCGCTGCTTTTGAAACCATCAAAGAGGGTAAATACTTGACCGGAGATCTCGGCGGTCGCGCCAAGTGCTCTGAGTTCACAAACGAGATCTGCGGTAAACTTTAGATTGCAACCCGGGAAGCCCGCCTCAAATTATAAAAACCTCAATAAAATCAGTAACGAGAACAGAAAAAGTAGCCGCACAAATGTGAAGATGGGTCTTCACCCAGGAGCTATCGCTCTCCAAACTAAAAAATGTGTGGGAAAAAACGCATTCTTTTTACATAACTTGACCGCAGGTTTTTTTATTTTCAAGTTTCTTAAATTCTGCCAAAATTTGCTCCCACCAAGCACCAAAAAAAAAAAAAAAAAAAAAAAAAATAGAAACGCTACCTAAAGTATTTTATGTTCGAATACTTGCGTATATTATTTAATTTGTTCCGACCATATTTGAAAACGTTAAAATTCGTTACTTTCCCCATTTTTTATTGCGCTATTTCGTTTATTTGTGAAGACGTGGAACCACCACCGTTTAATTAATGTACAACAAGTTAAATATAATTATTTATTGAAAATTGAATTTTTAAGCCTTTTTTGTTAAGTTAAACCTTCCATAATATCATTTTGAAAAGTTCACCACAAAGTAATAATGGAAAGAGAAAAAGCAAATCATGCTTAAAGTTGAGTCGAAACGGTTACTATAATTTGATCATTAACAACAAAAAAAAAAGTGAAACATATACAAACGTGCAGAAAAACATACAAAAGCTATTGAATTAAGCAATTGTTATTGATAATAAAGCGAAATGTAATGCAAAAGCATCAAGCTATTGTTAAAGATCAATCAAATAAACTTAACTAAACCCCATTGTCTGGCGTCACTATTTAAACTACTCCTTGAAAAGCTTACGCTTTAATTTTCGGACTTTTTTTTAAGCAAATACATGGAGTACATGGGGTATTGTGTATTTTTATTGTACCTTTGTATGTAAAAGGGGGTATTGAAATGATTTTATATCAAGTTTTTTTTGTACAATAGACTTCTGATTAAAAAAACATTTTCCGGTTTTCACCGTAAAACGCAAGACTTTTCTGTTTTTAAAACGGAAAAAAAATCCTTGCCAAAATAAAAAGTAAACTTATACAACTAAAGCATAGTATCACAGGTAATGGTGTCAAATTCATGTCAATGCATCAATAAGTCATCTATTTTTTCCTTTTGCAATTAAGATTTGTTTGAGGCCTGTCTCCAGCACCGCGGAAAATTTCTGCAAGGAATTTGCTAGTTATTCCGTGAGGGTGTGGAACATAGCTAAAACAGGGTTGATGAATCAGCTGTGTTTTGTAAACAGAGCAAACTGCAAAATTCTGCTGAAATTAAAAAAGGAAAACAAAGTGATTTCACTCGGGACACTTCCAAAAATGTCCTATATGATATTAAGTGTGAAACTTCTCATGAAAAAGAAATTTCACTGATAATTGCATATTTTTCGTCCAGCACACTTTTGAGGCGCCTAGCGAAACCTATGTAACAATTTAAGTTAACTAACAGCGCACACTGTAATAACTGAATCCACTTACGTGACTTTAAAAACACTGATAAACTACTTTTAAAAGGAATAAACATCTAAATAGCCGCACAACAAAAAATCACAGGCGCTCGCAACAAAAGATTACACCAAATAATCGGTTTGTCTCCCATCATCCCTTTGAGGAGACGAAATGAGCGAGAGTAGAAGAGTTAGGGTCGAATGCAGGTAGAGAAAACTAAAAATATGAGAGAGAGAGGGAATTCGATGGATATCTGCTTCTCTTTCTTATGTGTCCACTTCGATCTGCAGCAGTTGAAGCTGGACAAAATGTACATTGCTGACGGCGACGTCGCTGCCTTTGTCGACGTCGAGCCCGAACAATTTTTCCTATGAAACTTTCATGCCGTGACAGCCAGAACTGCAGGGTATATGCTTAAGCTCACATATACATATATACTGATTGAGTACTGGGTATACGAGGGCAGTCCCATTGCCAACCTAACTAAAACAAAAATTTCGAATTTTTTTGTTGTATTTTTAAACGTATTCTTATGGGCAGTTCCGCCAAAAGTGCCAACAGGCCAAAAATCATGAAAGTCAATAAAAACCGATTTCCATATAATTAATTTAATTAATTTTCAAAATAGCAAAGTTCTTTACAACCAAACGTAAGATACTAGAGTTATGTGAAACAAAATAAGCGCTACCTTTGAAGAAAGCTTTAAAAAAATTACCAGACTTCAAAAAAAAGTTCTGCCATAGAAGAAAACCATAATTGTTTAATACAATTTAAAGTCTCATATCTATCAGAAAAAGTGGTTTTGAATCCTTGAGATAAAAAAAGGTTCGATTTTGTCGTGTAGTGTTACTGAACGCCTTGGTGCCGTGTAAGTGTCAGCACAACTGGATCTGACACACTCAAGGGATATAGATAAGAGTAGGATGTTATGGGCCTTCAGGAAGTTAAAATATAGAAGCATCCATAAGGAAAATAAGATCAAGAAGTCTATCCCCATTAGTTTTAATTCCATTAATTTGGACCAGGGACCAGAGCATTGATAAAATCATTATGGTTATTTAGTAGCAACCGGTTAGCGTCATCATATGGAAGCCAAGAAAGAAGTGGTAAATTAAAGTGACAATAATCTGATCAGCGAAAGCTAAAGAAGACACAACAGTATGAATGGCAGAAAAGTTATATGAGTAAACCTCAGCATCTGACTTGAGAGGAATATAAGAGCAAGTCAAATAGATAGGTACCGACCCAAAATGAAACTTGACTGCAATGAATTCAGTATGAGAATTCAAGAAAACCAGATTCACCGTCAATCTCCCGGCATGACCAAGTCATCCGATTTGAAATGAGATCGTGTAGCCGTCCAAAATTAGCACCCCCAGCACATTTTATATGGGCGACATTGTCGCATAACCAGAAGCTGAGGAATGAATCGCCGACTATGTTGCCACCGAATTCGCATTTCTTTGCACTGCAGACAAGAGCCATTTTTAAAAGCAGTTGTGCCCGAAGAAAAACGAAAAGTGGTAGCGCAAGCGATATACGAGCGACGATCAGCAGCAGCGGCAGACGATCCAACGAAGTGACGAAAACAACCGGTGAAGCCACTAACCATACAGTATATCAGAGGCCGGCAGCGTCGTATGCACTGTGCATGGCAAAAAATCTCGGCCAGCGCAGTCGGCACACTACTCATGACGGGATGCAAATGTATGTGTGTACACTAGGTTGAGCCAAAAAAATGTTTTTCGAAATTTAAACGGGACACCCCCTAATATTGTTATGTTGGGTTTTTATTTTTATTTAAAATATTTTTTTAAATTTTACAACAAATCTTAAGCAAGAAAATTATTTTTTTTTTTTGGAGAATGAGTCGGATTTTTGCGTGAAATTAATTGCATATATATTGATACCATTAATATCGGTTTAATAATATTAGTTATTGGCATTAAGAAACCTGCACAAGTTTTTGCGAACTAGCTAACTAAATACATATCTCAACCTCAGCTGAACTTCTTGATTTTTTTATTTTTTATTTTTTTTTTTAATTTTAATAAATTTTTTTTTTTTTATATTTTTTTTTTTTTATGTTTCAATATTATTATTATTATAAAGCGCACGAACGGTAAAAAAAAAAAAAAAAGAAAAAAAAAAATAAAAATTTTTTTTAGGGTGGGATTTTTATTTTTTTTTAGGTTTCTCTACAAGGAAAATTTGTAGATTGCTGGTACTCTCAGGTTCGGAGCGGCCTTGTCTGACTGAAAGAGAGGTAGGTGATAGGGGGAAGCGGGGTGTTGCTGACGAAAGTACTTTGAGAAGTCGGGGTTGGTTGTTTTTGTTGTTGTTCTTTGCGTTGTTCTTTTATTATTTAATTTCTGTTTGTTTACAATGACTTAACTCGCGGATCTAGTTACTTGGCCTCGGAGCCGGTGGACTGGGTGCCGACTTTGGCCGCGCTTGGCCTTTTTATTGTAGCTGACTCCCGGAAATAATCGTTTATTGCTAACTTATGATTACGACAATAAGTGTGGGGCTAGTAATTGGGTAGAAGCGTGGTGCTTCGTTGACAGTTTGCTAGTAGGTCAGTAGTGTTCAGGAAAAGGTTTTTGTATTTGTGCTGATTTATTTTGAGAAATATGGGTCATCGATTGCGAAATGTTTGTGGTTGCTTAAGAGTTTTGTGCTGTGGTTTTCTTTCCGCTGATTGCGAAATAGTATGGATATTTTAATTTAATTTAAATTGAGTTTCTTTTTATTATTTAAATTCTTTTCGGGTGCTGACACGCCGTTATTTGTAGAGAACCGTGGCTAGAGCCATGGTTCTTCTGTTCTGCATATCTTAGTTATATTTTGGTTGCTGCCTACCGTGGAGGTGTCGCTGTGGGAGTTGTTTGTAACGAGCCATGGGTAGAACCATGGTTCGTTACACCCCCCCCTTTCTTCCGGGTGGGTGTTAGTGGCGACGGGAGCGCTTAGAGGCGAAGTTTCCGTCGTCGGCTGTCTCCCTGTTGACCATCCTTCTGCTGTCGACGACCCGTGTGTGGGTCGTGGTGGTCCGGACCCTCCATGGGGTATGGACGTAGCTGGTGGTGTCTGCATCGTCTGCAGATTCTCCGGCGTCGGGTTCGTGGTATTTTTTTAGATCGTTGATGTTTGCGATTTTGTTTTTCCGACTGCCAATGTGTTGTAATTTCACGATGTTTGCTGAGCTAAAACGTTTTATTTTTTAGGGTCCGTCATATTTCGGGGCTAATTTCGCAGCGAAACCGTCGGCTGCGTTGGACAGGTGGTGTTGTCGCATCAGCACCAAAGTGCCCACCGTGGGGTGCCATTGTCTTCGGCGGAGATTATAATGCCTTGCCTGCTCGTGGTTGGCTCGCTGGATGTTATTTTTCACTATCGCGAATATTTCCTTGAGTCGTGCCGCCTTCTGGAGCGCGGTGTCTGGCGGGCTCCCTGTGCCAGGTGTAACTTCATCATATAGGGTTCCCAGTAAGCGAGGCTCTCTCCCGAACAGTAGAAAAGCTGGGCTAAATCCCGTTGTTTCCGAAACACTGGAGTTTACGGCGAGTGAAATCTCCGGGATTAATTCGTCCCAAGTGTTCTGGTGTTCTCCCACAAATTGGGCGATCATGGTTTTGACCGTCCGATTGGCCCGTTCCGTGGGGTTTTCCTGGGGGCAGTAGGGTGCGGTGTGTTGCAACTCTATCCCTGCCGTTTGTAGAAACGTTTGGAACGACCGGCTCGTAAATTGCGTGCCGTTGTCACACACAAATCGTTTCGGTACTCCGTAGTGGCTGAGTATGCGTTCCCGGAACGCTAGTTCCAAAGTGGCGGTGGTGGCTTTTCTCAGGGGTATCAGTTCTACCCATTTAGTAAAGGTGTCGTGGAATACAAGCAGCATGGTGTTTCCTTTCTTGGATCGAGGCAGTGGCCCCACGAAGTCGGCGCATAGTGTTGCGAATGGCTCTTCCACTTTGCGACTGAGCATCTTACCCACCGGTTTACGTTGTTGGGCTTTGAACTTCTGGCAGCTGGCGCAGCTGCGGACATATTTCCTTACGTCTCGGTAAAGCCCTGGCCAGTAGTACCGTTGACATACTCGGGTTATGGTCTTACGGATTCCTAGATGGCCGGCCGTGGGTTGGTCGTGACATTCCTGGAGGACTCTTGCGCGACGATCCTTTGGTACGCAAAGTTTCCATGAGGTGTCCTCATTGTCCTCTGTGCCGCGGCCCAGGTGTCGATATAATTCCCCGTTCTCGTGGGTGTAATCGGGGTATTTTTCGGGTTCGTCCTGAACTTGTTGTATCCTGCGCTTGAGCCAGGGGCAGGTTACCTTCGCTTCCTCGACTCGTGCGAGGGTTTCCAGGGGTTGTCGGGATAGTGCATCTGCAACTACGTTCTGCTTACCCGCCCGATAATGTACGTCGTACTGGTATTGTTGAAGTTCTAGTGCCCACCTTGCTACTCTACCGTAGGGGCTTTCCAGTGTGTTCAACCATTTCAGTGCGAGGTGGTCGGTGACCACGTTGAATCGATATCCCTCGAGGTAACATCGAAGTTTCCGGATGGCCCAGATGACTGCCAGGCATTCCTTGTCGGTCGCGGAGTAGTTTTCTTCCGCTGCGTTGAGTCGTCGGCTGACGTATGCTATAACTCGCTCCTTGCCTTCGATTTCTTGAGTAAGGACGGCGCCCACGCCTAGGTTACTTGCGTCGGTCTGTAGCGAGAATTTCACGTTGAAATCCGGGCATGCCAGAACGGGGGCGGTCGTGAGTAGTTCTTTTAGGAGATCAAAAGCTGCTTGTTGTTCGTCGGTCCATACCCAGGGTTGATCCTTTTTGAGCAGGCGAGACATCGGTTGGACGACGGTCGCGAAGTTTGGTACGAACCTTCGGTACCAGGATGCCATCCCGATGCATTGACGGAGTTCTTTTAGGTTTGTGGGGGGTCGGAGGTCTTTGACGGCGGCGACTTTGTCGGGGTCGGTATGGATGCCCTCGTCACTGATCACATGGCCCAGATACTTGATCCGTGTTTGAAAGAATGTGCATTTTTCGGGATTTATTCGCAGATTTGCTCTTCGTAGTCGTGATAAAACCACCTTTAAGTTGCGTAGGTGCTCGCCGAAATCTCGTCCCTCTCTGCTGTTGTCGGCCATGGGGATCTGCCAGTACCCATTCTTTAGATCTAGGGTGGTGATGAAACGCGCGTTTTGTAACCGTTTCAGAATATAGTTGATCCTAGGTAGCGGATATGCGTCGGGGATGGAATGCGTGTTGAGTTGCCGGTAATCCACGCACATACGCCATTTCCCGTTCTTTTTGCGGACGAGCACAATTGGGGCGCTGTGGGGGCTCCGGGAGGGTTCGATGAGGCCTTCCGAAATCAATTGGTCCACTTGTTCATCAATTCTTCGCATCATTGCTGGATTCTTAGGATAGTACCGCTGTTTTATGGGTCGGTTATCCCTCATGACAATAGTGTGTTTGGCGATGTCCGACGTCCCGTGGAGGCCATTAAATTTCGGTAGTTCCTCATCTAGAAATGCTTGGATTTGCGGTGCCAAGTCTGGTGGCCATGGCTCCGGGACTGGTTCAGGCCCGTTTTCGGTTGGGTCGGCGGTTTCGCAGTCAAATGGCTGGTTGGGGTCTTCGGGTAAGAGGGTTGTATCGAAGGCGCTGGGCGGTTCGGTCCTCCGTTGGTAGTCGCTTATGTGGGCTACGAACGTGATGGCCGTGGGTAGATATGTTTCGTATCTCTGATGCAATACTTGGGTGGTATTGGCGGTCGTTTCGGGCCAACAGCTGGTTCGGGCGACGACGATCTCGGACCTGGCTCTAGGCATGGCTCGTGGCATGGCGCTAAGAATCATGTCAGTACGTGGGAGGTACTCCACGGAGGCCGTGGGTAGGACAGGACGGCGGTCTGGGCATCGTGGGGGCATCGTGCTGGTTTCCGGGCCCTCGTTGAGGGGCTCTGTGGAGATCAGTTCGATTATGGGCCCCGTCCAGCGTGGGGTTAGCGTGGCTGTTTCCCGTGTTGCTGGGCTGTCGGATGATGGTTGCCGTTGTCCTTTTTTGCTGCTGGCGGTCGGTTTTGAGGGTGTTCGCGTGTTCACTTCTTCCGATGCGGCTTCTCTGTGCGCTTGTTCTGTTGCTCGTCTTGGACCTGGGCTTCCTGTGTCGAGCGCCGGGTGCAAGTCTGTTTGTCTCGTAGGTGAGATCCTAGTGGTTTGTTCGGGATGCTTGTTCCCTGTTGTACGCCTAGGGCGTGGTTGTTCCATAGTGACCGTGGGACTCGTTCTCCCGATTGCCTGTTTTTGGTTTGTTGGTGTTGGCCTCGGATTCGTGTTCTCCGTTGTGGGCCGGCGTTTCGTTTTCGTTGCCGTTGGTTTGGGTGTCAAGTGCGGCGTTGCTTTATTGGGTGTCGTGAGCGTTGGGGTAGGTCGTGGGCGTGGTGGCGTTGTGGTTGGCATAAGTTTCGGGCGTCTGGTTGCGGGGTCTGGTATGTGATTGGTCGGATCTTCGGGTGCAGTTGGCGTGGCCGGCTGTTGGCTTAGTTGCAGTTGGGTGTCTCCGCATTGGATCGTGGCTTCGATGGCGCATAGGAAGTCCATGCCGACAATAACTTGGTCCAACATGTTTGGTAGAACCAGGAGCGGTATTTGTACCTCTCGTTGATCCAGCTTGATGGGCTCCCGTAGAACTTGGGTGATCTCTCTGACCGAACCGTCGGCCAGACGTATGCGGGTGTTGTCATCTTGCAAGTTGGTGTTATCGTTTAGCTGTCGGGCGAGGTTGGTGCTGATAAAGCTTTTGGAGGCCCCGGTATCTACAGTAGCCTCGGTTGCGTATCCTCCTATTGTCACCATTGCCACTATCCGACCATTTTTCACATGTAGTGGGTTTTTTAGTCGCGGGTCGGGGGAAGCGTCGTTCCCGGCTGATCCCGTGTCAGTTGGGGACGCGTGTCGTTTCCCGACGTGTTTTGGCGGCAGCAATCTACGGTCCGCGTGCCGCGTTTGCCACATTCCCAGCAGAATAGTATCGATGGGTTTTGGCAGGCAAATGCCCCATGTCCGTCATCACCGCACCGGCGGCAAGCTGTGCGTGGGCTGGCGATAGGAGTCGTGATCATGCGGTATGTCGCTGTGGGAGTCGTCCGGCTGTTTGAATTGGCTTGTTGCCTCCTGGGCGAGTCTGCCGACTCCCATTGAGGTCGCCGAAATGGTAGCCGGGGCGAGTCGTCGTTCCTCTGCTGTGTAGTCGGCCTTGCGTATCATGGTGGGAGCGCGAGAGCCGGGAGGGTCCAGTCCTGGATGCTCTCGAACTCGGTGGCCAGCGTTGTGAGCTGCGTCAAGCTTTTGAGTTCGTGTCGTCGCACGTACACTCGGTATGCTGGCAGGGCGTTGTCGTAGATCCTGTTCAGCTCCTTGTCAGCGTCGTATCCGGCGTGGTGCATGAGTAGGCGTATCTCGATGAGGTAATCTTTGAACAATTCCCCTGCCGCTTGCTTGCGGGCCCGGATCTGGTCTTCCAATTGGTCAAAGTACCTCGACGGTAGGAAGAACGTCAAAAATGATTGGCGGAAATATGCCCATGAGCTGCCTTGTAGTTGGCTGGTGCGGTACCAGCGACTGGCCCGATCGGTGAGAAGTTCCGTCATGGTCCGAGGCAGCTGATTGGTGTCCACCCCATAGGAGAGCGCCCGTTCTTCGAGTAGCTCCAGAAATGCCAGTGGGTCGTCCTGTCCATCGAACCTGAGTCCCCATTTCCGAACCTGCTCTGCGACGTGGGCGATGTGGTTGTAGTGGCGTCCATCTATAGTCGGGTCCATTGCCGGTACAATCCTCTGCGTGGGTGAGCGGTTAGTCTCCGTAACTGGAGGTCTGGGCAAATCGGCCGGTGTTACAATGCGTGGGGGGCGGGTGTGCTGTATTCGGCCGCGGTTGGGACCTGTAACCCGGCTTTTGGGTCTGTTTTCCGTTGGTCAGATGGTCCAGGAGTGGTGGGCATGGGTGACCTGGAGCGTCCTGCTGGTTTGGCGTATAGCCGTTCGAGGTCTCCCAGTCGAACCCAGGCGTCCTGCGAGAGTGTTCCGGCGACTAACGCGGCGAATCTCTTTCGTCGTTCCTCGACCGTTCCTTCGGTGCCAAAGCCGAATTCCTCGGCAAGGGCCTCCAGCTCGTCTCGACGGAGTTTGTAAATCCAGCCGGTGGTGACTCCTGGATTGGTATGGTGTCCCTCTGGGTACAATTCGTCGAGCTGACCGTCTCCGTGGGCTTCCATGGTGTGTTTCTGCGGTTAGTGGTATTGACTTACTTTTTTGATTTGGTTGTTTTTCTGCGTGGTAGCACTTCTGTTTGATACTTTCACTGCGGCACTACTTGTTCGCGACCGGATTTAGTGTGGGCGGGGTTTTTTTGTGCTTGGCGGTTATTGATCCTTGCTAGCCTAGTCTCTTTCAGTGGCCGTGGGTCTTTACTCCACAAAGCTCCGTTTTAAGGAGTTAGTTACCTTAAAGTCACCAAAAAGTCCCTGCTCGGGCGCCACTTGTGAGGACCTATCTCAGGCTGGGATATGCATCAGTCTGTCCAAGGTTCTCTACAAGGAAAATTTGTAGATTGCTGGTACTCTCAGGTTCGGAGCGGCCTTGTCTGACTGAAAGAGAGGTAGGTGATAGGGGGAAGCGGGGTGTTGCTGACGAAAGTACTTTGAGAAGTCGTTGTTCTTTTATTATTTAATTTCTGTTTGTTTACAATGACTTAACTCGCGGATCTAGTTACTTGGCCTCGGAGCCGGTGGACTGGGTGCCGACTTTGGCCGCGATTGGCCTTTTTATTGTAGCTGACTCCCGGAAATAATCGTTTATTGCTAACTTATGATTACGACAATAAGTATGGGGCTAGTATTTGGGTAGAAGCGTGGTGCTTCGTTGACAGTTTGCTAGTAGGTCAGTAGTGTTCAGGAAAAGGTTTTTGTATTTGTGCTGACTTATTTTGAGAAATATGGGTCATCGATTACGAAATGTTTGTGGTTGTTTAAGAGTTTTGTGCTGTGGTTTTCTTTCCGCTGATTGCGAAATAGTATGGATATTTTAATTTAATTTAAATTGAGTTTCCTTTTATTATTTAAATTCTTTTCGGGTGCTGACACGCCGTTATTTGTAGAGAACCGTGGCTAGAGCCATGGTTCTTCTGTTCTGCATATCTTAGTTATATTTTGGTTGCTGCCTACCGTGGAGGTGTCGCTGTGGGAGTTGTTTGTAACGAGCCATGGGTAGAACCATGGTTCGTTACATCTATCCATCTGGGATGTTCCTAATTCGCACGTTTCTGTGCGGTATTTTTTCGATAATTGTCAAATGCAACCATAAATAGATGACATTCACAACAAAAAAATCGGAATTCACTACGAAAATGTAAACAATGACAGACAGGAAAATGGTAAAAACAACAACAAAACATCTGATATGTCAGAATTGTCTCAGGCAGAAAAACTCAGTTTGTGGACTGGGAATTCTTTTTATGAATGCTCTGCAAATCTCATGCAGTATATTGCACACGCTGCTTGCTGACAGCTTTCCGACTGTTCTGTACTCAGAAAAAGAACCCAAAGTATACAATGCCATAGCCATAGGCTATACAAAACTTTCCTTAAAAAACGCCTCGTTGTTTTCGGGTATATCTTCACTTCGCTTTTCAAAAATCGTAGAATATATAATTGTATTGAAAACAATGATTGAATTTAGAAGAAGCAGTCACAAATGACCACGCTTCAGTGTTTTCAAAACAAATATCCATTCCAATTAATTCTCCTCGCCCATGTTGACCACATTATTATCATCATCCATGTCCAGCAACATGATTAGATTATGCAAGAATATATATTGGTGCTGAATCAAATTCACAACCATTGCAATATTATTAATATTCATTTAAATTATAAAAGAAGAAATTTTCCGCCGCACCAAATTGTGTGCACAGCTATTTTTCATGGATGGTGGATGGTGGCAGTGGGAATCGGAGTTTCACATCTGTCAAATATTCCCACCGTTCCTCATAGATGTGCTGTGTGGGAATAGGCTATTAACGTCGTCGAATTTATGCAGCTGTGCACAAAAAATTGTCGTAAAAAATACCGCACAAAAATCATAATTAGCTTTTCAGAATGACCAAGTTCTTTACAACCAAATGTACGTTTTAAAAAATTCCTAAAAAAAAGGTCTTAAAAAAAAGTTAAGGCCCCAAATCTATCAGAAAAAGTTGGTTTAGTTCTTTGAGGAAAAAAAAATTCGATTTTGTCCAGTACGAGAAGGAAGTCGCTTCTATGGACGCGACTCTATTTGTATACCCGCACTCAATCAGTATATAAATTTGTGAGCTTATGATTTATGAAGAGTTTTTAAATATTTTAAATTTTTTTGCTATATCTGCTATCTACATTTACATCTAAAATGTCGATTACACATCTGAAATGTAGATTCTAAATACACAATGTAGATTCTACATCTTCTCCGCAAAGATTGCGCATTGCACAGGGCAGAGTGTATGCGAGCGAGAAAGAGAATGAGTGGCGTCTGTAGCGTAGAGAGAGGCAGCAACTAAAAATTAATTAAATTAAATTAAAATTAATATCATAATAATAATCCGATCTTATTAAGATTCGGCAATCTAATAGTTTTATCGTATCTTTAAAATTGTGGCTGCCACAGATTTACGTCCTTTGTGAGGGCGGGGCGAAATTTTGAAATACACTTGTAGCAGTGTGATATCACATGAGTCTGGAAACCAAATTTGGTTGCCCTAGCTCTTATAGTCTCTGAGATCCAGGCGTCAAACAAGACGATCAACGGACAGACAGACATGGCTCTATAGACTCGGCTATTGATGCTGATCAAGAATATATATACTTTATGGGTTCAGAAACGTTTCCTTATCTGCGGTACACACTAACCCTTAACTCTTTGTAAATATTCAGAGGAAACATTAAAATGCCTTTAAAAAACGAATGCATAATAATAGAAAAATGCATTGCCCTCGCCATCCATAGTTTCAAAAGAGATAGTATATGTTCCTTATAAGAAGCTCCCACAGTATGTAAATAAAATTTAAACGCAACTGGTTTTGTTTTCTGCCGCTGCGGCAGCCGAGCAGAATAATGAAGCCGTTTGTGCACACGAAGCCACACGAAATTGTTACGCTGTGCTAGTTCCGACTACGCTGCCCCGTGATATTTTCATATGAATATTAGATAGAGCCTTATAGCCTTATCAGACTAGCGATCATCCACCATCCATTTTTGGGATGGTCCGTAAGGTTTTGCCGTTCCGAAAATTTCCCAGCTATTCCACCATCCATTCACTATCCATCTGGGATGGCTAATTCGCACGTTTCTGTGCGGTATTTTTCGATAATTGTCAAATGCAACCATAAATATTTGATATTCACAACAAAAGATCGGAATTCACTACGAAAATGTAAACAATGACAGAAAGGAAAATGGTAAAAAAACAAAAACAAAATATCTGATATGTCAGAATTGTTTCAGGCACAAAAAATCTGCAAAACTCACGCAGGATATTGCACTTGCTTTAGGCTGACAGCCTTTCGACTACTCTGTAGTCAGAAAAAGAGCCCAAAGTATACAATGCTATGGCTATAGAAAACTTTCCTTAAAAAACGTTGTTGTCGGGTACATCTTTCTCCCAAAATGGTCCAAACCGCTTCTCAGAAAACATACAGGGGTGTCACAGAAATCACTTCAGCTGGAAAATCACCTCAATTCCATTCCGCCGTGCCACACACCGATTTTTCAGCGGAATCAAAATCGATCACAATTTATCCAGCGATTTGATTAAATACACCCATTAAACACACCTAAACCGATTCGAATCTTACTTTCCCAAAAAGGTTGTTCAATTGGTGGTTAACCCTCATCCAAATGATTTAACATTATACATGGTAAGTTAATAAAATAAAATAAAAAACGAGAAGGAACGTGTGAGTCGCTTCTGGGGACGCGACTCTACTTATACCCGTACTCAGTCAGTATTTACATTTTTGAGATATGATTTTTTAGAATTTTAGAAAAAAAAAAAATTTTTACATTTTACATTTTTTTGCTACATCTGTTATCTACATCTACAATGTATATTTTACATCTAACATGGAGATTATACATGTACCATTTAGATTCTACATCTCCTCCGCTAGGGGTTGCTCGCGCACTGAACGCGGCAGAGTGTGCGAGCGAGAAAGAGATAGAGTAGTGTGTCTCTGGCTGGCTGTGGCGGGGGAACCAACAGAAAATTAATTTCTTCATTCTGGCTATAATTATGATCCGATCTGATTCATATTCGGCAATCTGGTAGATATGGGCATTATCTACGATACTGCGTTTTTAGTTTTATCGTATCTTTAAAATTGTGCCTGCCACAGATTTTCGTCCTTTGTGTGGGCGGATGGAGCGGGGCGAAATTTTGAAATACACTTGTAGCAGTGTGATATCACATGAGTCTGGAAACCAAATTTGGTTGCCCTAACTCTTATAGTCTCTGAGATCAACAAGACGGACGGACAGACGGACATGGCTATATCGACTCGGCTATTGATGCTGATCAAGAATATATATACTTTATGGGGTCGGAAACGTTTCCTTCTCTGCGTTGCACACATCCACTTTTACCACAAATCTAATATACCCCTTAACTCTTTTTTGAGTACGGGTATAAAAAACTTAATAAAAAAATCCGCTGACTGAATTTTCACTTAACGATTCCGCTCTCGATCCGCTGCAGACCGAGGTGGCCACCTAGGGCGATTCGGACTTTCGAAGTTAATACAGTAATGCCACCTTTTTTAAGTGGAATTCGGAGCAATATATTTAATATTAATTATATTGAAAGCATTCTGTTTTTCTTTAATTAAACACTAGCTGACCCGGCAAACTTCGTACCGCCTAACAGTCAATGAATGTCGTGTTACTTTTTAGCTGAACTAATTTAGGCTTTGATGAACGTAAGACAATGATACAAAATAGTATATTTATATAGGAGTACCTACGATTTGATTTTGAATTATAATATTGAGGTAATCTACATCTTTATTTTTAGCGGCCAAAATTGCTCGCTCACTTAACCATTTAGTATTTTTGTGGTTAGCAATGATATCCGGGAATACTTTGTTGATAAGCTCGTCTTTTGATGATACGAAATTGCAAATATTTGGAGGAAATGAAATAAAACCGCTCGATTTGTCAACAGGAACACGGCCATTACCGATAGTCAGCAATTGCTTCGAGAAATCATCAGCAGATAGATCGTTCAACAATGCAACTCTCATATTTACAGACAGTTGAAGTTTCTTTACATATCGCCACAGATTTGATGCTTTGAGGCAAGCGTTTATTTCGCCGGCAGCAGTAGATCTTGGAATGACTGGTAGTGTTTGTCGGAAATCGCCAGGTAATAAAATCATTGCACCACCAAAACATCGAGTCATTGCGCAGATCTTTTAATGTTCGGTCTAGTGCTTCCAATGCGCGTTTGTGCGCCATTCGTCCCATATGATGATTTTTGATGCTACTTAAACTTTGGCCATTGCGGAGTGTTTCGAAATTTTACATGTCGGTTGTTCAGTAGTTTGAAGGTTTAATGGCAATTTTAACGCTGAGTGAGCCGTACGGCATACGTCTAACAATGTGGCCGCTATTCCAGAAGAAGCAATCGCTACCGCAATTTCGGATCTCGCACGTACAGTGGCCAAAATCAATGACATGAGGAATGTCTTCCCAGTTCCACCGGGAGCATCCAAAAAAAATAAGCCGCCATTTCCATCATCAATTGCATTAATCAGTGTATCATAGACTTCCCTCTGCTTAGGATTCAACAGAGGTACATTCGTTTGAACTGATTGAATTAGTTCATGTGGATCATATTCACGTTCACGTTCCAATTCTCTATTAAATGCGTCATTCATTCCGCGATCTGGCGCTGGCATTCCTAACCTAACTAACAAATTGCCGCACATGAGGTAACACATATATTCGATCAAGATCAAAGTCTGGGTATGGATCTCCTCATTCACCTCAAGATCGGAATTTCTTGAGCTGACGCGAATTCGATGTAAAATATCTTCTGACATGTTATCTTTGTATTTGTTCCACAGGTCACGTGGGTTCGATGGGAAGCATGTTGAAATGATGATAGCAAATAATGTGCGTATCTGACTTGGAGATGCAGAAATAATTGCTTCAGCGATTGTCGTGTCCCAATGAGTATCGTTTTCAACCAAATTTAGCTCTTGACATGCTGCACGAAATGTGGGGCACACAATACCATTAACAGTTCGTAGTGATTCAAATGATGTTGGCCCTCGAACATGTACCAGCAACAACCGCAAATAGAAACATTCATCATTCTTCGGATGAACTGTGTAAATACGACCAATAGCATCAGTAGAACGCATATCTGGATGACCAGGAACTGCATCGCCTTGCTTCCGACGTTGAAATTTCTTCGATGTAGTGTTCCAAGTGTAATAACGTGGCATTTCTGACCAATAATGGCAATTTAACTTTACCACTAAGGCAGCACAAACCAGGCGTTTCACCAGCAAACTTCAATGCTCCACAATGCTGGCAAACAACGTCCATTGGACCAATGCAAACTAAACGATGCAAGCTGTAGTCGATGGTGCAATCATACAGAAACGCTGCTCGATTCAAATCAACACTTGAACCATTTCTTCTTGCACTTCGAAGATTATTCCTCTGTTCATCTGTACGATAAGCTCGACGATTTCTCTTTTCTAACCCAGCCGTTTCAAGGGCTGCCTCTCTTTGCTCTTTGCACGAATTAAGGCCCTTCTTTGCTCCATACTAACACGTGCAATTTCTCGTTCTCCATCATATAATTGACTCGCGATATTCCGTTGCCTAATTGCATTACGGCTTCGCTGGGAAAGATTAGATCTTAGATTAGACGCGGCATTGTTATTAAAATGTGCACTCGCATAAAACCACCAAACTGATTTTTTATTCCCTAAATTCCGTTCCTTTCCGATGATTTTATGTAGAATACTGTATAATAAATCTTAGGTATTATTTTCGGGAATTTGACTATTTGACAGGATTGGACAACAAATTTTTGACATGGAGAAAGAAAATCAATGAAAACTCGATTTGTGTAATAAACAAATCAGCATCTATTGAAATGCATCTATTCATTACGCATATCGAGTTTTCATTGTTTTTAAGATGTATTCTGCTATTCGGGACGGAAACAAATCCAACAAATCAAAAACCATGGCAATCGGTCCAGCCGTTCTCGAGTTATAAGTGTTGTAACAGACACGACTTTCTTTTATATATATAGATTACAAAAAATAGCCCATTGCAGTAAAACTTCCTTTACGTCTAACGTGTGCAAATTAAAATATTGCCGGAAAGGTTTGAGTTTTAAAAAAAAACTTTATTAAACAAAATGATAAGTGCAAAGGCTTAATGTTTAATCGGCTTAACGCGACTTAATTTTTATTTAGAACTCTCCAGTCCTGATGCTCGAAACCAACTGCTCTAAGTCTAATGCTTTCTTACTCATGAAACCTCCTTGGGTCCTCTTCGGGAGGCTTCCATAATCAATTCGGGTTCGATCGGATTCGATCGGTTTGGATTAGGTCATCCAGTTGAGGAATTGTGAAATTCCAAATAGCAGCGTTTGCAGAAATCAGCCACAGCTGCAATGCTAATTGAAATCGAAGAAGCTGCAACGCAAAATGGATTTCTAATTGAAATCGAAGATTGTTTATAATAAGGCTGGGGTGGCTTGACTTCCAATTAGGGAAACCGAAGATGTTTATATCAAACTATGGGAAGCCAAGATTGTTTATGGCGTTCTATGGGAAGCCAAAGATTGTTTATGGCATTCTATGGGAAGCCAAAGATTGTTTATAAATTGAATTAAAATCTTATGAGAACGGGTACGTTAACTCCCCCCTTCCTTAAATGTGTCGTCCCGATACATTTTGGGTTTCTGAAAGTATTCTAATATCTTCTGATAATTGGGAAATATTGTTTTCTATGGATTCCTTTTTAGGTTTCATGAGCCATTTGGATAGTATGATAATTATTATTTTATAAATGAAATATAATGTGAGTAATGTGTAATGTGTAATGTGTGTCCAAAGTAAGTATTGAATCGTTGGATTGTTCATAACTAATTAAATCATAATTACTATATTTAAGATGCGACACATATTCCCAAATTTTATTTTCCTCATTAATATATGTTTTGTTATTAATAGTAAGATTGAATCGTTGAATATAAGGAGGTATGTTCCTTTTAAAATATTGTTGTCTACAACGTTTGTTCCTGATACTAAAATGGCACCAGTTTGAAGTAAATCTAGATCCTTATTTTTTTCCTTTATTTTGGTGCAATTCGCTTTAAAAACCATTTAGTAAATTAGTAAAACAATTATTGTCTGAACTTAGTTTTGCGTAATTATTAAATGTTTCTTTTCTTAAGTTATTCATTAAGTAATATTTCCCTTTACAATTACAAATCTTGTCACTTATAACTAATTTCCCGTCTTTCTGTGAAATAGCTTTTGCGTGATAAAGATTACAAACGTCAATAATTACTGGGTATTTTATATAAATTATTATTAATTCAGAGTTTCGTATTATTTTAACCGTTGCGGTGTCGAGTAAATCTGTTATTTCAACAGGCTGACTTTCATGTTTATAAATGTCATTTATATCATTCTTATTCAATATTTTTGTGTTAAATATGTTTATTTTTGATAAAGTTATGGTATCAATTAAATTCAGAATATCGAAGGTCATCAATTTTAAACGATGCTTTCTTAATATTGTTTCTTCATTAAAAATGAGGTTTTGCAAGTTATTTGATAGCAATTCAATCTCCCGGAAAAATTTTGAATTAATTATAAACTGCTTGTTATTATTTGTGATTAAATCATTAACTTTTTGCTGAATTTTAATAAAGTCGTCATGATCTGGGGTCCCTGCTATCCATTTCCAGATAGTTCCTAGCTCATTTACTCCCCGTTGTGTACGCGTTGGTACTAATTCTGAAAGCATTAATTTAACTAAGTTAATGTCCATTACTATTTCCCACTCGTCATCTGTATTAATTGATTTGGTGACATATTTGGATTCTTTGTCAATAATCCCTCTATAAAAGCTTAAATTGGTAACGTGGAAAAGGTCAGCGTATGTTTCATAAATGTAAAGGTCTCTGTCATCTTTGAGTAATAAATAATCACCCACAGTGATCGTCGATGACGTCCGAAGTCACTATCCGAACTAAACTAAGTATCAATATATAAGAATACATTCTCTGAAAAATAAACAGAAAATAATAGGGAAATTATATTAATACTTTATGTTATCTTTGTGAATTACTCTACTTCTATTGTTGATTATGATTTTATTCGGTAAATTCTCCTTTACTACCTGTTTTTTATACCGGGAGTGCAATTTATTTCTTTCCCCATGTTTTTTTTCATAGATTACTTCTCCTATTAAATATTCTTTGTCTTTTCGGTTCTTGTTGTGAATTTTCAACATTTTATCTTGAGCCGCTTTAAGTATTAATGGCAAATTCTTGTGTTCAATCTTGTTAAACAATATGTCATAAGGTTTTTGATCTGTGGTAGAATGTATGGTAAGATTATAAGTCTGTGCCGCCTTAATTACTATTTCTGAAAAATTTTCCAAATTTTGTTCATCTTTAATGCATCTGGCTAATTCAGCAAGTGTGGAATGAACTCTTTCTATTTGTCCATTGGAAGTGCTATGCCTGGGGTCTGCGTAGTAAATAGTTAAATTGTTTCGTTGTAAAAACGATCTAAACTGGGCAGACGTGAAACTTGGCTCATTGTCTGTCATTAAAGATGTTGCTAGAGGAAATTGTTGTAATATTTCCATTACCTTATTTTCAATATTTAATTTAGTTTGAATTTCCTTAACTACCAGGTATTTGGAGTAAGAATCGATGCAAGTTATGAAGGTTAAGTTTTGGGCATAGAATATGTCAAAGTGTAGTTGTTCCCCTTCTCTTATCGGAATGGGGGCTGCCCCTATTGGAATTTTTACAGGGTGTCTATTATATTTGTTTTTGTTACAGATTTCGCAGTTTCGTAAATATTCCCTTAATTTTTTATATAGATTTGGCCAATAGTATAATCGAGATATTTGCTTATAATTTTCATCTAATCCTCTATGAGCTCTGCAATGGGTTTCTTCTATAATCAAGGCTTTATCCTCTGGGTTTTCTACATCTTGCAGGAATTTTCTTGTGAAAAGGAATTTGTTCGGGAAATTGTCTTTTAATGCTACTTGGATATGATAAAAGTCTTCTAGTGTGCAGTGTATTCCAGTTGTTATGTTAGGTTGTATATATTCCCTCAGTATTGTTAATAAGTTATCGATAGTATCGAATTCGATTATATGGCGTGTTTTTTCGAATACGTTAAGTTTCTCATGGACCGTAAGTCTGCCTGTTGCAAGTAGTAATTGTTGCTTAAACTGGTTCAATGGCTTTCTTGTTTCTTTTATTATGTTTTCGAAGCTACTTTCTGCTGAGTGCTGAGTAGTTGTATCTGATTCTATTAGGCTAGTTTCGCTATCCGTTATATGGTGCACTTGAATTCGTGATAACGCGTCTGCTACTACGTTAGTGGTGCCTGGTTTGTAAATAATCTTGGGAGTAAAACTTTCTATGAAATGATACCAACGCTTCATTTCAACGTTCGGGTTTTTTTGTGACATGGTGAACGATAATGGTTGGTGATCAGTGTGTATTTCTATTCCGTTGACTCCATATAAATAGTTTCGTAAATTCTTTAATGCCCATACTATGGCGAGTAATTCCTTCTTATTCGTTGCATATAATTGTTCGGTCTTACTTAGAGTTTTTGAGATAAAGGTTATTGGATTTCCCTCTTGGGATAAAACTGCCCCTATGGCTACATTTGACGCGTCCGTAGTTAGGACGAATTTTTTATTATAATCTGGTTGCACTAATTCTATATGTGCAATTAAACTGTCTTTTAGGTTGTTGAATGCTGATACTGCTGGTTCATCCAGCTGAATTAAGACCTTTTAGATTCTCTTCGTGATGCCTTTCCATTTACTCCTCCTAAATATTTTGTTAGTGGCTTTGCAATTGTTGCATAATTTCGGACAAATTTTCTATAATACCCTGTCAATCCTAGGAAGCTACGTAGCTCTCTAATATTTTTCGGAATCGGATAATTTTTTATGGTGGCAACTTTCTCTGGGTCTGTCTTAATTACGTTGTGAGAAACGATGTATCCTAGAAATTTTGTTTCTAGTTGAAAGAATTTGGATTTTTCTAATGAAATTTTCATATTCGAATCTTGCAATATCTGTATTGTTCTTAGTAGATCCGAATAATGCTGCTCTTTTGTTCCTGAAAATACTATGATATCATCCATATAAACATGGCAGGTTTTTCCTACTTGTTCCCTTAATATATCATCCATGGCTCGTTGGAAGATTCGAGGTGCATTTGTTAGTCCCATTGGCATTCGGAGGAATTCATATTTTCCATTATTAATGGAAAACGAAGTTTTTCTATATCTTCATCTCGCATTAAAATTTGATAAAAACCCGATTCTAAATCTATTGCGGAAAAATATTTCGCCTTTCCCAAATTAGCGAGTATAACTGATGGGTCTTGCATTGGATATCTGTCCGGTATGGTATTATCATTGAGTTTCTTAAAGTCTATCACTAATCTATGCTTCGGGGTACCATCTTCATTAGTGCCCTTCTTTGGCACTATTATTACTGGAGAATTATATGGGCTTCTACTAGGTCTAATTATTCCTTTACCTAACATTTCACTTATTTCGTTGTTAACGAAATCATTCACTGAATGGGCATACGGGTATTGTTTACTATATACCGGTCTATCATGCTCTGTATTGATTTCTCCTTTAATATCTGTTCTAAATGGTAACTGCAAATCTATATTTGCATGGTTTTCCTCGATTATGTCGACAATAATCGCTCTTAGCTCATTTAGGCTTTCTTCCTTGTCAACTTTAATATTATTCAATTCTATTTTTTTCAAACCGAGGGTTTTATTATTAATTTTGTCGGACATATCTACGACGGCGGGCTCAGGATTTTTTGATCCCAAACTATTTAGTTCGTTATTGACGGATACTTCTACGTCGGCGTGCTCAGGATTTCTTGATCCCAAACTATCTACTTCTTTGTTGACGGATATTTCTACGTCGGCGTGCTCAGGATATTCCCATCCCAAGCTATCTACACTTCCTTCTACTTTCTCTGATTCTGTCTTATATTCCGGTATCTCGTCGAAATATTTTTTTAATATTTCCTTAATGGTAGGATTATTTTACCATCAACAAATGTCACCTTATTTAAAAGAGGTTTCCCATCATAGCTTAACTGTTCTTCTTTATCACTATATTTAAGGATTCCCTTATCTGTATTGATTATAGCCCCAATCCTTCTTAACAGATTATACCCTATTAATAAATCTGTGTCCATTTCCTCTACTTCATAGAATATCTGTCTTGTGTTAAATATAGTTATAATATGGTAATATTTAATTACTGAAGACCCATTTATTGTTGATATTTTTTTATAAATTGACAGTTCTCTTTTGTTATTATAAATTCCCTTTTTTATATAACAGGATGTGGCTCCTGTATCTATTAAAACTTTTAAATTTCTCTTGAGTTTACTATCTGTTCTAGTTAAGTAGGGAAGTCCTACTTCGGGGGCTGATCTAAAAAATGCTCCTCCTCAATATTGTTCACTCTCATGGTTTTGATTGCCGGCACATTTGCCGAATATGGCGATTTACGTTTTACCGGTGTGTCGGCATTAAACGGATTTTGTTGTCCGACACTTGCCCTGGGTTGTTGAACCTGATTTCGGTTGTAGTTATTTTGTCGGTAATAATTATTATTAGAGTAACCCCTATACTGATTATTTTGTCGGTTTTGAATATTTAGTGATTCATCTACCTCCATAGGTTCGGGGCCTGATTTTGTTGCCTGTTAGATAAGAAATGTGGTTGCCCCCATGAATTATTATTCCTTTGGAAATGATTCGGTTGCTTTTGTTGAAATCTCAAAGTGTTATAATTATGACCCGAACTTTTTGTACTACTAAATTGTTGTGCAAATAAAGCCCTTCTATTATTTGACTGTAATTCTTGTACCTTGGCTAGGGCATTTGGTAAATCTGGTGGATTTAACGAAAACAGTATGTCCGATATGTTGCCGTTAAGGCCTGTAATAAAATGCGCAAGGCATTCGCTCTTATCTTGTGGCTATTTTCCTTGGTTACGTCACTGTCCTTTCCGTATGTCATTATGGTCTTATTAATTAACAAGGTCATCTTTTGGTTGACCTCATTATAATAATCTATCATTGATAGATTCCCTTGTCTAAGAACACTTAGTTCCTGTTCGATAATGTAGATGGGTCTCTTGTCACTGTAAACAAAGTCAAGTCTAGCCAGTATTGCGTCCAAATTCAATACTGTTCCATGATTTGTCAAGGCCTCATGAGCCGCTGATGTGATTTTGTTTCTTAATATGGTCAATGCAATATAATATTGCTTGCTACCTTTCTTGTATAATTTCATTGCTGTCTCCGTTGCTTCTCTCCATCCAACATATTGGGTGAGGTCTCCATTGAATGCTGGTACAAATTCTATTACTTTTAAGGTTTTATCATCTTTAATTGTATCGTCAATTGTCTGTGCTTGATAATCTACCACCTGTTCGGTTGTTGCCTCTAGCTGTTGTTTTAGGGCACCTAACTGCTCGTTTACCTGGGCTATTTGAATTGCTATCAATTGCTTGACAAGATCTGCCGTAAGATCGTTCCTTGGTTCTATGATAGGCATGGTTAACTTTGCGAATTCTGATATCAATTGATCCACTGTGGTTTATTTTACTCTATTACAAGAGCTTCACTTAATAAAAAATAATCTATCTCTTAATCCTATTCACTGATTGTATCTTGTAATTTAATAATTATATTATTTTATCAAGTCTCACTGCTCTCCTGATAGGGTCGTCCTTCTAATATTGATACGGTCTTCCTTCTAATATTGATAGGGTCGTCTGCTGTCGATTTTAGGGTCTTCCTTCTGTTGTTATGGTGTTTTTATTTAATTATTTTTTATTTATTGTGTAGAATTTTGTTGGAAGCGTGGGTCCTCCCTACAGCTCCTTTCATTTGTTTTGATTTAAAAATTTAGTTTGTGGGTTTTTGTACTTTGCGCGTCGTTAAATACCGGTTAATGTTTACCTCACTTTTTTTCTTTTGTTATTTTTATATCACCGCGTGGAGAACTTTTTCTCTTCTCCTAAGGGTCTTTAAGAACAGGTGTTGTGCTGTTACACTTTTGGCACTTTTTATAACACCTGCCCCACGTTGGGCGCCAATTAAAATATTGCGGGAAAGGTTTGAGTTTTTAAAAAAAACTTTATTAAACAAAATGATAAGTGCAAAGGCTTAATGTTTAACCGGCTTAACGCGACTTAATTTTTATTTAGAACTCTCCAGTCCTGATGCTCGAAACCAACTTCTCTAAGTCTAATGCTTTCTTACTCATGAAACCTCCTTGGGTCCTCTTCGGGAGGCTTCCATAATCAATTCGGGTTCGATCGGATTCGATCGGTTTGGATTAGGTCATCCAGTTGAGGAATTGTGAAATTCCAAATAGCAGCGTTTGCAGAAATCAGCCACAGCTGCAATGCTAATTGAAATCGAAGAAGCTGCAACGCAAAATGGATTTCTAATTGAAATCGAAGATTGTTTATAATAAGGCTGGGGTGGCTTGACTTCCAATTAGGGAAACCGAAGATGTTTATATCAAACTATGGGAAGTCAAGATTGTTTATGGCGTTCTATGGGAAGCCAAAGATTGTTTATGGCATTCTATGGGAAGCCAAAGATTGTTTATAAATTGAATTAAAATCTTATGAGAACGGGTACGTTAACTTGCATACTTTTTGTGAAAATTGTGAAAACATTTGTAGTCATTTGTAAGTCTACCAGGTGGCATCGCTTCAAAATGCTAAAACAGATCTAACAAACAATTTTTTACGAAATTTTGACTTTAAAATCTCAGGAAAATTCGAAAAAATTGGGAATTTGTATCGCGATCGGGTACCAAATGTACAACCCTTTTTCGTTTGCTTTGTTCCCAATTGGCAGTTGAGCCCGCAACCTTCCAAAAGGTATTTTTTGTTACATTTTTAAATTTTTTAGGTTTGGTTAACGAATTTTAGCTCCAAAGTCTCTCCATAGAAAGATACCTTAAACGACGCCAAATTAATGCACCTATACACAAAAAAATAGAGGACACAGGATATAATTTTTTTTCGACTTTTCCTGAGTTTTTAAAGTCAAAATTTCGTAAAAAATACCGCACAAAATCATCATTTTTGCATTTCAATGCTTTATATTGCCAGACGGTAAGCTAAAACCACAAAGTGATTGGTCTTAACTTCTAGCTGTTTTAATTATCTTTTCAAAATAGCAAAGTTCTTTACAATCAGACGTAAGACATTAGAGTTATGTGAAAAAAATAAGCGCTACCTCTGAAAAAAGCTTTAGGTAAAAATACCAGACTAAAAAATTCTTCAAAAAAAGTTTTGCCATAGAAAACAACCATAATTCTTTGCAAAATTTTGAAGTCCCATATCTATCAGAAAAGGTCGGTTTGGATCCTTGAGGAAAAAAAAAGTTCGATTTTGTCGAGTAGTGTAATTATACCCTTACTCAAAAAAGAGTTAAGGGGTATATTAGATTTGTGGTAAAAGTGGATGTGTGTAACGCAGAGAAGGAAACGTTTCCGACATAAAGTATATATATTCTTGATCAGCATCAATGCCGAGTCGATCGAGCCATGTCTGTCTGTCCGTCTGACCGTCTGTCCGTCTGTTCGTCCGTCCATCCGCCCGTCTTGTTTGTCGCCTGGATCTCAGAGCTAGGCCAACCAAATTTTGTTTCCAGACTCATGTGA
Organism: Drosophila tristis; assembly: GCA_018150885.1. Lineage (NCBI taxonomy): Eukaryota > Metazoa > Arthropoda > Insecta > Diptera > Drosophilidae > Drosophila > Drosophila tristis. The sequence continues at coordinate 1,270,841 of JAECWT010000207.1, read as the reverse complement.
TATCACACTGCTACAAGTGTATTTCAAAATTTCGCCACGCCCCATTCCGCCCCCACAAAGGACGAAAATCTGTGGTAGGCACAATTTTAATGATACGATAATGATACGCAGTATCGTAGAGAATGGGCATTCTCTACGATACTGCGTATCATTATCTTTATATTTACCAGATTGCCGAATCTGAATCAGATCGGATCATAAGTATAGCCAGAATGAGGAAATTAATTTTCAGTTGCTTCCTCCGCCCCCTCCTGAATGAAAGGAGGAGATGTAGAATCTAAATGGTACATGAATAATCTACATGTTAGATGTAAAATATACATTGTAGATGTAGATGTAGATAACAGATGTAGCAAAAAAATGTAAAATGTACAATTTTTTTTAGTTCTAAAATTTTAAAAAATTATACACTCAAAAAGGTATATACTGAGTGAGTACGGGTATGAGTAGAGTCGCGTCCCCAGAAGCGACTCACACGTTCCTTCTCGTTTTTCTTACTTTTATATAGCCTTATTTTTTTTTTAGGCTTGCGGCGCCGTGAGGAGCTCCCTCCTGGGCAGGGCGAGTGACCAGAGACCAAAATAAAGGAGGCCAGGTCAAGGAAATTCCTTCTTTCTGTTGATTAAAAAAAAGAGATAAGCTTAGGGCTTCTCCCCTTTTTGGAGCGGACTCACTTCTCTTGTTTTTGGTCCTGCGTCTTCCCGCTGTCCAGCTCGAAATCCTTCCTTTTCTCTCTCCTGATCCAGATTTTCTGGAATCATCTCACTCACTCTGCTTAGAAAAAAAACTGACATTTTCCACGTACTGATGCCGCCCAAGGGTTTCTTTCTTACTGTCTTCCTACTAGGAGTAGCCCATCGATCTCTTCTATTGCCCTTTAACTAGGTTCAAGGGCATGGTCTACTCTTCCTGGTAGCCGCTCTCTCCCCTTAAGGGTGTGTGGGTGAGTTGGTTCCGGGACACTGTTATATGAGAGGTTCTCCTCTCTCAACAGGGAATTCGAGAATTCGCCACTATCCGCTAAACCCTTCCCCTTCAACCTTGGGCTTGCCACCCTGTCTGGAAATCTTTCCCCTTCCTCGCTACTATGCAATTTTGCCAATCGATACCCCTGAAATGCAACACCTAGTGAAAATTCGGTAGACCATGGACGCGAAGAATTATTCACAAACATTGAAGGGGTTTCCAGCAAATTATAAATTTTCGCCGGCTTGGCTTACAGCGCCCCAACGTAGGCTTACACCCACTCCTCTACCAGTTTATGCGTGAGTGCGTTGCCCTTCCTACTATCACGGTCATAATTTTGTTCTGTACAATTTTAGGTCTTTCCAGTGAAAAATCCCCACAGGCTTCCCCGACAGATCCTCCAACTCGTAGCCAAAGTCGCTTATAGTAAAAGGTCTGGCGTGAAATACTTGGGCCCGCTTTTGTTGTAGCGTTGGCTGCTCCGCTCATATGCTTGGTGTACGTTTTTCTTCATATGTTCGCGAATGATTAGTGGGATCACTTATCAGTGGGATCTTATGTGCGCACCTCGTGCTCTGTGAACGACTGCAAATTCCTCGCTAGCTTGTTACAAGTTCCATTCAGGAACATTTGCTGTCCTAACACTGCGAAGAACGGCGTTACTTCAATCTCTGGTATCGTCCGGTTCACCCTCTCGGCTGCATTACTTTGCGGCGAGTATACGGTTGTGTCGGATTCCGAAGGTGCTGGAACACCTTTACTCCTTATACTCGTCCGCTTCGAATTCCGTTGTCTCGAATCCGAGGATCTCCGTGGGATCTAAAGCTACCTCTTCAATGCAGCGTGAGAGTATATCCGCCACGATGTTGTCAACTCCTTTTTGGTGTTGGACCTCAAAGTCTAACCTCTGAAGCCGCAAGGACCATCTCACCAAACGCCCGTTCAAGTCCTTGAAAGACTAGCCATTTCAGGCTTGCCTGATAAGTGATCACCGTAAACGGCAGCAACTCCACATACGGTCTGAATTTTTCTATTGTCAATACAGCAGCATTCTTTCTTTCATTCTTTCTCCATCACAGAATAATTAAGCTGATGTTTGTTTAGTTTGGACGAGAAGAATGCCTCAGGACGCTCCGCTTTTTCGTCATCCAGCTGGAGCAGTACTGCTCCCACTCCATAATTTGAGGCATCCTATTGGATAAAGAAGGGACGTCTGAAGTCGGCATGAACCAGTACTGGGACCGTGGTGAGTGCCTTCTTAATGGATTCTAAGGGATCTTAAGGGATTCCTCCCTTGATAATGAAAACTTCCCGCGCGGATGCTTCTTCAGCGCATCTGTCAGCGGCACAGCGATGGATGCGAAATCCTTGATGAAGCGCCAGTACCATCCTGCGGTTCGTAGGAAGCTACGTACCTCCTTCACGGAATTCGGGTTGGGAATTCTCTGAATGGCCAAAATCCTCTCCGGATCCATCTGCAGCGTGCCGCCTCCGAGGATAAACCCTAGGTATTTCAGTGACCTGATGCAGAACTCGAGTTTTCTAATCCTATCGTTAAATCGGCTCTCTTCAGGCACTGTACTACCCTTCTGAAATGACGGAGACTTGTTCGGAAATCCGGGACTATCACTAGGAGGTCATCAAGACACACAAATACATTGGATCTGATCTGAGTCAAGATCACCTTGTCCATGACCCAACAAAACCGCTGGGCAGCGTTGCACAGACCGAAAGGCATCATCAGAAACTGGTACAGCGGACGACGCAGTGCACTTCCGGCTTTCTTGATCCAGCTTGAATTGGCAGAACGCGAATTTGGGGTCGACACCCGAGATATAGTACGTCTGGTCAATTCTCGACAGTATGCCTTCGATGCTCGGAAGAGGGTAAGCGTCCTTGACGGTAAGCTGGCTTAGCTTTCGGGCGTCCAAGCAGAGTCGGTTTTTGTTTGGTCTCCGCACCAACGTCGTCCTATTGCTCCATGGACTATCGCTAACCTCTGTAACTCCTAATTCCAGTATTTTGTCCACCTTGGCCCAGACCACTTCCTGCATCGATGGAGATTGAGGCAATAGGGTTCAGCGCCCTCCACCAACTGGATCCGATGCTCCTCTACCGTCGTTATTCTCAATCCGGCATCTTCATACGTCAGGAACTCCTTCTTAACCTTATCCAGCTCTTCCGATTCCCTTTCTTCCAGATCACAAGCATCCACGTTCTTCTGGCGATCTTCGGCATATTGGCTGATCTGCGACATTTGGACTTCGTCTACTTGTGCGTCGCTGGATATGCTTGGCTTTTTCCTAAGACTGTTGGAGCTAGAGCGAAGGACCTCCAGAAGTCGACACCCAAATACATGGCCTGTTCAAGGTACGGGCAGACATAAAACAAGATCTCTTTGCTAACTCTATAGTACTCCAGAGAGATCTTTATTCTGCCGATAATGGAGTTGTCTTACCCGAAAGCTGTCTTGACAATTGAGACGTACTTCTCCATATCCACTCCGAGGTCAATCAGGAGCTCTCGACTGCCCTTGCCTAGTATGCTTACGGATGCCCCGTGTCCAGGACTCACGCAATCCCTTTTCCTCGGATGTGTACTTCGGAAAATACTCTGGAATCGCGTCCTGCTCCACGCCTGACTGCTGACTGCTGCCACCTCCTTGCGAGTCTGTCGCCTTTTCTGGAACCGTGAACGAGCCTTTTGGAGTTTACGGCTGACGCTGCGCATCCCTTCCAGCTGCCGATCGTCAAAGATCCGGTTTCGGACTTTCATGTACTCCCTCATCTTCTCTTCGGCCGGTAAGAACTTTAAACTATTTTTATTTAATATATTATTTTGGTTATTAGTATTATTATTTTGTGTAATTTTATTAGGAAGAATATTGTTTATCTCCTCACTGGCTTCGTCCCCGGGCGATGATTTCCCGCCTTCATCACGCCCACTCGAGCCTTTCCCGAACACTTGGGACATGTTGGCGTGAACATTTCTGGCTCCCCACAACGGTAGGAAAATATGTTGCGCTTCTTCGCCACACAATCCTGGAATCCGTGGTCACAGTGGCCACAGTTCCAGAAGCACAGCTTGGGCTTGTTCGTCAGGTGGGTTTCCTCAACCATAACCTCTTCTTCTTCCTCCATCAGTTTAAGCTTTGGCTCTATCTCCTCCACTCGCTTTCCGGATGACTGAAACTTCGGCAACGAGCGATAAGCTTACCTCTGCCCCCGCCTGCGAAAGTGGTGCTCCACCTCCAAGCACTCTTCTCTCAGCTGCTCCAGATTCTGGACTCGGATTGCGTAGACATACCGAACGATCTCATCATCGAGTCCCTTTTTCACGACTTGCACCATTTCGGACTCAGCCATGGGTGTGGTGAGTATCGCCGTCATTCTACGCACCGCTGTAAAGCAATCCTCGACAGATTCTCCAGATTTCTGTTGCCGCCCATGCAAAGCGCGTAGTCGCTCAAACTCGCCACCTACGGCTCGAAACCGGAACACCAACTCGTCCTTCAAGTCTTCCCATACCTCCGGAGGGCACTCTGTGATAAATTGCCAATACCATTCGGCTGCCTGGTCTTTGACAAGATGATGCAAATTATCCAGGACTTCATCCCGCGAGCGTCGGTTCTGCCCACGTAGGAACTCGATCCGGAAGACGAAATCTTCCACCATCATCTTGTTTGGATCTGGATCCCCGTCGAAGTGGATGTCCCACTTGTCCACACGAACCCATCTGGAGCATCTCGAATCATCTCTCCTTTCCTCTGGCGATGCGAACCTCCGACTTGATGTCTCGCGATTCTGCCTTCCAGCGCTAGGAACCGGATCCTCGATATCCATTCTCCGATCCAGTCTTGGCTTAACCTCTCCGGCTGCCTTGGATTCTGCGGGGGATTCTGCACAACATCCTCCCTGAACACTTTGGTACTAGCCCTCTGCGTGTTTTTTTCTGGACTTTGTTGATAGCCGGCATCCTGTATATTGTCAACACCTCCGGTCTGGCCTCTTCCTGTTCACGTATCCTGGATCATCTCCAAGTTCTGGCGCAGGGGCGGTATCGCCTCTGTTATGGCACCCATAAGTTCCCTAAAACCGCTCCGTATCTCCTCTTGCAGCGCCCTGCTGATGGTGTCTGCCATGGCTCCTCTCTGCGTCTCCTGAGCTTGCGCAATGACGACATTTATTCCGGACACTATTTCTGAGGGCAGTACGTTCGGATTACCTGGCAAGTTCCAGCTGTCCTCCTCACCGCCCTCGGCACCTCGCATATCGTCGCTTTGACAAATTTGCAATGTCGATAGCAGAGTCATTTGCACAATATTTATGTACATGCACATTTTATTTAGTATATACATTTCTAAAACAGGGATATGTATATATAAGTGTGCAATATCAAAAAAGTAAAAAAATTAACATATTTTATTTTTATATATTGTTTTTATTTCCCACCCCCACCCACTCTGCCCATTCCTCATTTATGTTGCGGCAGATCAGCTCATGTCGCTACATCAGCCCTCAAAACAAAACAAAAAGGCGAAATTTAGTTCAAGCTGCCAAAAATTTTAAAGCGCATCTCGTCATGAATCGAACATGTCGAAAAAATGCCGAACGTCCCAGGTCCCCGACCCGAACGTCTCAGGTCCGCCACCCGTATGTCCCAGGTCCACCAGCCGAAGACCTGGGGACCTGGGACAGAAAACTCAGCTGCGACACGTTCGGTGTATGAACTGGCACATCTATATACTGTAGTTAGTTAGTGCCCGTACTCAGTCAGAATATACATTTTTGAGCATATGATTTTTTAGAATTTTAGAATAAAAAAAAAATTTTACATTTGACATCTACAATGTATATTTTACATCTAACATGTAGATTATAGATGTACCATTTATATTCTACATCTCCGCCGCTAGGGGTTGCTCGCGCACTGAACGCGGCAAAGTGTGCGAGCGAGAAGGAGATGGAGTAGCGGATCTCATTCAGGAGGGGGCGGGGGAAGCAACTGAACATTAAATTTTCATTTTGGCTATAATTATGATCCGATCTGATTCAGATTCGGCAATCTGGTAGATATGGGCATATGGGAAGGGAGCGGGGCGAAATTCTGAAATTCACTTGTAGCAGTGTGATATCACATGAGTCTGGAAACTAAATTTGGTTTCTCTAGCACTTATAGTCTCTGAGATCTAAGCACTCATCAAGACGGACGGACAGACAGACATGGCTATATCGACTCGGCTTTTGACGCTGATCAAGAATATATACTTTATGGGGTCGGAAACGTTTCCTTCTCTGCGTTACACGCGTCCACTTTTACCCACAAATCTAATATACCCCTTAACTCTTTTTTGAGTACGGGTATACAAATGTAGAAGGCAGCATACTTAGAAATTATCTCAAATTGCAACAAACACGGATTTAATATACAGACTACTTTTGTATTCCGATCCCTTTATTACAGGACTAAGGACATTGCCATGCAAATACAATTCAAATTTAAAGAGTCTGCATTAGATTTGAAGAAGAGGATTAGAAGAATCGGATTAATTATTTTTTCTTCCCTTTTTATACCCGTACTCAAAAAAGAGTTAAGGGGTATATTAGATTTGTGGTAAAAGTGGATGTGTGTAACACATAAAGTATTTATATTCTTGATCAGCATCAATAGACGAGTCGATAGAGCCATGTATGTCTGTCCGTCTGTCCGTCCGTCCGTCTTGTTTGACGCCTGGATCTCAGAGACTATAAGAGCTAGGGCAACCAAATTTAGTTTCCAGACTCATGTGATATCACACTGCTACAAGTGTACATATTTAAAAATTTCGCCCCACCCCCTTCCGCCCTCACAAAGTACGAAAATCTGTGGCAGGCACATTTTTAAAGATACGATAAAACTGCAAGCGCAGTATCGTAGAGAATGCCCATATCTACCGATTGCCGAATCTGAATCAAATCGGATAATAATTATAGCCAGAATGAAGAAATTAATTTTCAGTTGCTTCCCCCGCTCCTCCTGCAATGACACGATACTCATTCTCTTTCTCGCTGGCATACTCTACCGCGTTCAGTGCGCGAGCAACCCCTAGCGAAGGAGATGTGGAATAAAAATGGTACATCTATAATCTATATGTTAGATGTGAAATATACGTTGTAGATGTAGATGTAGATAGCAGATGTAGCATAAAATTTAATATGTAAAATTTTTGTTTAATTCCAAAATTCAAATAAATGTATGCTCAAAAATGTATATGCTGACTGAGCACGGGTATAAGTAGAGTCGCGTCCCCAGAAGCGACTCACACGTTACTTCTCGTTTTTTTTTGATTTAGTTAATTTTTACCACGTCCATTTCTTTTGTTATGACTCCTATTTTGTTCCTATAAAAGTATTTTATTGTTATAATAAAATGAATAATATTTTAATCTGGTATATTTGCTAAAATTATTTTGGTTTGCAATTATTGCTATATGGCAGCTATATGATATAGTATCCCGATTTTGACTAAACTCGCCAGAGCTATAAAGTCATAAAATCATTCAGGGGTGCCACAGAAATCACTTCCGCTGGAAAATCACCTCAATTCCATTCCGCCGTGCCATACACCGATTTTTCAGCGGAATCAAAATCGCTCACAATTTATCCAGTGATTTGATTAAATACACCCATGAAACAAACCTGAAGCGATTTGAATCTAACTTTCCCATAAAGGTTGTTCAATTGGTGATTAACCCTCATCCAAATAATTTAACATTATACATGTTAAGTTAATAAAATAAGCATTTTAGTAAATCACTATTCAATCCGCTGACTGAATTTTCACTTAACGATTCCGCTGCAGACCGAGGTGGCCACCTAGGACGATTCGGACTTTCGAAGTTAATACAGTAGTGCCACCTTTTTTAAGCCGAATTCGGAGCAAGATATTTAATATTAATTATATTGAAAGCATTCTGTTTTTCTTTAATTAAGCATTACAAAAAAAACGAGAAGGAACGTGTGAGTCGCTTCTGGGGACGCGACTCTACTTATACCCGTACTCAGTCAGTATATACATTTTTGAGCATATAATTTTTTAGAATTTTAAAATTAAAAAAAAAAATTTTACATATTACATTTTTTTGCTACATCTGTTATCTACATCTACAATGTATATTTTACATCTTACATGTATATTATACATGTACCATTTAGATTCTACATCTCCTCCGCTAGGGGTTGCTCGCGCACTGAACGCGGCAAAGTGTGCGAGCGAGAAAGAGAATAAGTGGTTGTTTTCTTGCTGGAAGGGGCGGGGGAAGCAGCTGAAAATTAATTTCTTCATTCTGGCTATATTTATGATCCGATCTGATTCAGTTTCAGCAATCTAATAGACATGGTCATTCTCTACGATACTGCGTTTTTAGTTTTATCGTATCTTTAAAATTGTGCCTGCCACAGATTTTCGTCCTTTGTGTGGGCGGAAGGGGGCGGGGCGAAATTTAGAAATACACTTGTAGCAGTGTGATATCACATGAGTCTTGAAACCAAATTTGGTTACCCCAACTCTTATAGTCTCTGAGATCCAGGCGCTCAATAAGACGGACGGACGGACGGACGGACGGACAGACAGACATGGCTCTATCGACTCGGCTATTGATGCTGATCAAGAATATATATACTTTATGGGGTCGGAAAATTTTCCTTCTCTGCGTTACACACATCCACTTTTACCACAAATCTAATATACCCCTTAACTCTTTTTTGAGTACGGGTATAAAAACTAATTGCAGTAAAACTTCCTTTACGTCAAACGTGTGCATACTTTTTATGCAAATTGTGATAGCAATTTTAGTCATTTGTAGGTCTACCTGGTGGCATCGCTTCAAGATGCTAAAACAGAACTAACAAATCATTTTTACAAATTATTGCCATTGCATTTATGTCAAAAACACCTGTTCGGCTGAGTGCAGACCCATGGCAGCACAAAGAGAAGCATAGCGATCATTATTCCCAAAACTGGTAATTGTAATGAACTAAATTAGCAGTAGTTTGAGAAGACAATCACAAAAACCACATACATATCGTCTGAAGGCGAAAACGAGTCCGATGCGCATCTAAGAAGCCTGCTCTGCAAGATTTGTATTCTAATATGTTGCCTCCGTAGTTATTCGATGGCCAATGTTCTCGATAAAAGCATTTTATTTAAGTTTACCGTAAAATTCAGATGTCTGTTTTTTTTTGAACAGCTGATTGCTGTTATTCACGGAGAGTTGCCAGACAACTGCTAGAGTTGACGAGTTCATTGTTTTGTTTGACTCGCAAGATATGGGATGTTTTTTTGCTTTGAAATCATAGAAGTACAGCTTTGAAATATCAATTATTTTATATCAAAAAAGAAAAAAAATAAAAACCAATTGTTTTGATATGATAAAATGAATAAAACTGCAAAATGAACCCAATTCGAATTGAATCTTGAAAGGTGCCAACCGTAGCCTTAGTTCGAATTTGGTTTGTGACAATGCTAAGAAAAATGAAATCGCTCGGAATTCTGTGGCACGGCGGAAATTTTTAAGCGGAAATCCTCTGCGCGGTTTCCAATTTCACTAGTGATTTCTGTGGCACCCCTGATTATTTGTGCAGAAATATATTATTTAATTGCATTATAATAAAAAACAAAACAGTTTTCCATACAAACACTCGATTTCATACCAATGGTTTACATGGCAACTATATGATATAGTAGTCCAATCCGGCTGATTTTTATACATCAATTTACAATAAAGAATAACGACAATTTTGTGAAAAGTTTCAAGAGTCTACCTTAACTGTAAGTATTTTTGGCTGCTCTCCCATAGAACGCCGCCCACGGTGCGCTGCTGACTCAAAATACCAGTAGACAAGACGCTCTGTTTTCATCCTGGCAAAAGACGATCCAGGATTTCTATCGTCGACTGTAGGGATCGAGCAGAGGCAATGGGCCAAGACAATCCTGCGGAATTACCAACCAGCCATAGCTGGTAAGGGCACAGCCAAAGCCCCAACTAAGCGGCCACGCTCCGCGGAGGAACCCGCTGCGCAGGATCAGCAGCGGTCTAAGACGCATCTGAACCGCTCATTCGCCAAAGTCACGAGAGGCAAGACCTTAATCGGAGTCCTAGACAGCTGTCTGAGGATCTGCTCACCCTATATGGGTCATAACCAAACAGACCCTCCCTCCTCACGCGCCCCCACGTGCTTTGATAGCAGACTGCGAGACCATGGATATCGGCTTTTTAGTGGGGTTCGACTCCAATGCACACCACTGTCAGTGGGGAAGCAGTGACACGATCTACTGACCACTCAGATGGTCATTTCCACCCGGTGGTTTCCGAATCTTATACTTCCTTGTGCATAGTTACGTTAAAGACGGGTTGGCACCGCATTTGTCTGCTCATTGCGACAGTTTTATGAGAGTACTTGTCATGCACTCGCATAAGGTCTGTGGGAATTTTTCAGAGAATGTTATGGCATCCAACCCCATCTATCTCCCGCAGCAGTTTGTTTGCAGCTTCGTTCCAGAAGAGGGGCGCCGCCCTGCGGTATATGTCTGCTGACTAGCCTGGTGGACGTTGACGTCCCCAGTGCGGCCTCAACAGTCCTGCATTGAAGCATCTGATCGATACGGCTCATCGTCAGGGATCAATCTCAGGTCCGTCAGTGCACCCATGATGGCAGCCGGGATTATGTTATTGAAAGCGCCGTCTATGTCTAGGAAGGCTTCCAAGGTGAACTATTTACAGTAAAGGGACGGTTTGATGATCGATATGTGTGCAGGACCGTTTCGGTGGATCTTTCCTCCCCATAGGTATGCTGAGAATCAGAGATGACATTCGCCCTGAGTTGCAGCCCTAAAAGCCATTCCATCGTCTTCAAAAGAAAAGACGACAGACTTATGGGTCTGAAATCTTTGGGGCAGTGTGCGAGGGTTTGCTTGCCTTGGATATAAAGCCGACTTTGGTCTGGGACTCCCTCGTGTGGTGACTCAGGGAAAATACGGCCCAGGAGGTCTGAGTAGCGAGTCCATTTTGTCCGCCTGAGGTTCCGGAATTTGACTGGACTCAGCGCAGCACATGCTAACTTACAATGGTGGAGGTTTATCTGCAGGAGTTTCAAGGACATTCCCGAGACTCGCCTCCTCTCGGAGGACTCCAGCTTCTCCCCAACCTGGATCAGCCTGAGACCTCTGGCTAGGTCGCTCTCGTCGGACACGTAGCCGTCCAGGATATCATCTGACAGCACAGACGACACATCCGCGGGTTGGCTTTCTGCCCACGGGTCTTCCGGCAGCTCCAGATCCGACTCAACCTCAGCTCGCCTGCCTTTGGAGTCGGACTTGAAGGGACCTATGGTCACCTTTCGGTAGCCAAAGTCCACCACTCCGCCCCTTCTAATCGGCTGTAGGAAGGTGGGGGTTGCAGACTTGCAGAATCTTTTCCGGTTCTGCAGGTTCCACCGAAACCCACGCGCGGGCCCTTTGTCTGCTTGGGATGTCCTCCCAACTGACGGCCTCCAGTTTGGCCCCTGGGACGCCAAGTAGGGCTTTTCCCCGTGCCACCTCTGCAAACGATATGTTTGCCAGGTGGGTTTTCGCCCGCCTCTGCTCCATTCCCTTTTCCAACGACTTAAAGTTCAGGTTGTCGTTGGACGGGATGAAAGGGGCGCGCCACCTGTCTTGGTAGGACGGCTTCTTCCTTTGTGGTGCAGTACATCCGCTTGTCGAGGTTGACGGTGGTTCCCCGGTCACAGGGCGCTTTCCAGCCGCGACTGCGCTCTGCTTGGCAGCCACCCCGATAGCACTACTCGACAAAATCGAGCTTTTTTTCCTCAAGGATCCAAACCGACCTTTTCTGATAAAGAATTATGGTTGTTTTCTATGGCAAAACTTTTTTTGAAGAATTTTTTAAGTCTGGTATTTTTTTTAAAGCTTTTTTCAGAGGTAGCGCTTATTTTTTCACATAACTCTAATGTCTTACGTCTGTTTGTAAAGAACTTTGCTATTTTGAAAGAAAATTTAAAACAGCTAGAAGTTAAGCTGAAACACTTTGTGATCCGTCTGGGAAATATAAAGCATTGAAATGCAAAAATTATGATTTTTGTGCGGTATTTTTTTTTACGAAATTTTGACTTTACAAACTCAGGAAAAGTCGAAAAAAAACTATACAGGGGTGCCACAGAAATCACTTCCGCTGGAAAATCACCTCAATTCCATTCCGCCGTGCAACACACCGATTTTTCAGCGGGATCAAAATCGCTCACAATTTATCCAGCGACTTGATTAAATACACCCATAAAACACACCTAAAACGATTCGTATCTTACTTTCCCAAAAAGGTTGTTCAATTGGTGGTTAACCCTCATCTAAATAATTTAGCACTATACATGTTAAGTTAATAAAATAAGCATTTTAGTAAATCACTATTCAATCCGCTGACTGAATTTTCACTTAACGATTCCGCTTTCAATCCGCTGCAGACCGAGGTGGCCACCTAGGGCAACAGAGGAGCACAAAGCTGAGGCAAGCGTCATCCCAAGTTGAGCTGCCGTAGCTGGATCAGGGCGAGAAAACTCCCTCTGGAACAGTGGACCACGGTGCCATTCCAGCCGCTAGAAAGCAGCTCAAATGGCAACAGGTGGGCCCCAAGGCGCGAAAGAAAGCGGAGCCTCGCCAGCGCGAGCCGAGGCCAGACGCAATCATTATCCAGCCCCAAGGAGATCTGAGCTACAGCGATATTCTTCGGTTGGTCACTAAGCGGGAGGACAGTAAGCTCCAAGAAGTGGGTGCTAATGTCAACAGAATCCGAAGGACGGCTAAGGGCGAACTGCTGCTCCAGCTAAATGGCGCGAGCAAGAGCAACACTGCAAGTCTCAAGGAGGTGATTAGCGAGGCATTGGGCATGCATTCGGGTATCAGGGCGGTCACTGATGAACTCTGTGTGGAGATAAAAGATCTTGACAGCCTTGTCACGAAGGAGGACATAACAGCAGCGGTGGCAGCAAGCGTCGGCGCACCCTGAGTGGACATCGACACTGTCAAAAGTTTGAGGCCGTCGTATGCCGGCACACAAACATCATTTGTGTGCTTGCCCCCCGCTCAGGCAAAAGCCCTCCTGGAGATGGGGAAGCTTAAAGTCGGGTGGACAATCTGTCGGCTCCGGGAGCGGATATCTGAGAGACGATGCTACAGGTGTCTGGAATTCGGACATCTAGCAGCCAGGTGCAGGAGCACGGTGGACCGCACTGGATGCTGCCTCAGGTGTGGCGTACCAGGGCACAAAGCGGCTGTCTGCCAGAGCTACCCAAGCTGCTTCATCTGCATAGCCAGCAGGCGGAAGGAGACGCACCACTACGCGGGAAGCTCAAGATGTCCAGCAGCCAAAGGTGGATCCAGTATACCGACGCATGGATGAAGCTACTGCAGCTTAATCTTAACAACTGCGCTGCGGCCCAAGACCTGCTGAGCCAGACCGTACGGGAATTGGCAATAGACCTCGCAGTCATTAGCGAGCTATATAGAACGAGGGAGTCGTCTGGCTTCATCCTAGACGCCACCAAGAAGGCAGGGCTGTGGATATGTGGCGACACATCGATGCAGTTTACCGACATTAGCCGTGCAGTTGGATTCGTCCGTGCAAAAGCTGGGAGTATGTATCCCTTCACGAGTTCGCAGGTATCCTCGACAACCTAGCGGCCGATGTCAGAGGTCGACACCCAGTGGCTATTGGAGGCCATCGCACCCCTGGACATCGCTCTCCTAAACCAGGGAGGGCAGCACACCTTCTCAAGAGGAGGAGTCGGTTCGGTGGTGGATCTCACCCTGGTCAGCTGCTCGCTCTTTAACTCGTCGAGCTGGAGTATTAGCAGTGCCTACACGGCGAGCGACCACCTGGCAATAGTCTGCCATATTGGGCAGCAGAGAGGGACGAGACAGCCAGCTCCGCCCAGATGGAAATGCTTCCGCGCCGAGAGCATGAACACGGCGCTGTTCACGGATCTGAACATGACGATGAACCTTGCAACGGGTGGAAATGCGGAGTGCATGGCCAACCACGTCATGGTGAACCTGGAGTCAGCCTGCGAAGCCACTATGGCCCAGAGGAGGCACTACGGCCGCCACCACCCACCCGTCTTCTGGTGGAACGATAGTATAGCCGAGCTACACCGAGGATGCAACCACGCATGACGCCGCTGCCACCGCTCTCGCGGTAACCCCCTATTTGGGCAATGGCAGGCAGCCTTTAGGGACTGCAGGCGCGCGTTCAAGTCCGCCATTAAGGAGAGCAAATGCGAATGCTTCCTGGCCCTCTGCGACTCTGCCGAGCACGACCCGTGGGGAAGGGCGTATAGGTTGGTGGCCAATAAAATGAGCGGCAACAAGAAGCAGGCACCTCCATCAGAGCCCGACCTGGTCGGATCCATTGTGCAGGAGCTCTTCCCGCACATGGTGGACCACATCGAGGCGACCCAGAGCTTACGGGAAACGCATAACCAGGCTCCCTTTGAAGAGGTGACGCTCGATGAGGTGAAAACGGCAGCCAGGAGCATTAGCCCAAACAAGGCACCAGGGCCAGACTCTATACCAATTAGAGCGCTCATTTTCGCCATTTCCCTGCGCCCGGACATCTTTGTCGTGCTTATAAACCAGTGTTTTCCAGAGGGAGTGTTTCCGGAGCGGTGGAAGAAGCAGAAGCTAGTGCTTATCCCCAAACCAGGCAAACCACCAGGGGCAGCGTCGTCTTACAGGCCAATCTGCCTGATCGACACGGCAGGAAAGCTGCTCGAGAAGGTGATTTGCTCCCGTTTGGACCAAGCTATCACGGTGGCGGGAGACCTCTCGCCGCACCAGTACGGATTTCGCAAGGCCAAATCGACCATTGACGCCATCAATCGAGTGGTGGGCATTGCATCGTCTGCAATGGCTGGAACTCGATGGAAGGGGGGTGGCAAGGAGTACTGCCTGATAGTCACTCTAGGTATCAGGAATGCCTTCAACACAGCCTGGTGGAGCTGCATCCTGAGGGCCCTGGAGGGTTTCAATACACTAAGGTACCTGCTAAGGATCGTACGAAGCTACTTTGAAAGGAGGATGCTGCTGTATGACACGTAGAACGGCACGAAGCAGCACGAGGTGATAGGTGGCGTTCCGTAGGGTTCGGTGCTGGGCCCCCTACTCTGGAACGCGATGTACGACGGCATCCTGCGACTGAGCCTCCCCCTCGGAGTGCAAGTGGTGGGCTTCGCGGACGAAGTAGCCATATTGGTGGTTGCGAAAGAGTTGTCGGTGGTAGAGGCGACCTGCAACCAGGCGATCGCGCACATCCAGCAATGGCTGGAACAAGTGGGACTGGAGCTTGCGCCCCACAAGACCGAGGCGGTGCTGGTGTCCAGCCGTTAGAAGGTAGAGATGGCCAGCATCACGGTCGCAAATACAACGGTAAGGTCCAAGAGAGTGGTGAAGTAACTGGGCGTCATTATTGACATACGGCTCTGCTTCCGAGAGCACCTGGCATACATGAGCGCGAAGGCGGCGTCTAGCTATGCTTCCCTCACAAGGATAATGCTGAACACGCGTGGACCCAAGCATTGCCGTAGACTCCTGCTGACGAGTGTTACGATATCGGTGATGCTCTATGCGGCGCCAGTCTGGGCCAATGCCCTCAAAACGGCGAGCTACGCCAGGGGATTGGTAGCCACGCACCGTCTCTCCTCGCTCCGCATCATATGTGCCTTCCGAACGGTGTCCGATGAGGCAGCCCATGTCAGCAGCAGACACTAGGAAAGTGGCAAAACCGATGGGATACGGCCACCAAGGGACGGTGGACCCACCAGCTTATCCCAACCATCGAGCCGTGGCTAGCAAGGAAACACGGGCAAGTCAATTTCCACATGACCCAGCTCCTCAGTGGCCACGGCTGCTTTCGAAGCTACCTGCACCGCTTTGGGCCCGACCAGTCTGCGGAGTGCTCATGGTGCGGACAAGGAGTTCAGGAAGACGCCGAACATGTCATCTTTTAGTGTGGAAGATTTGGCGAACAAAGGCATCTGCTGGAAGTCGCCCTGGCACATTACTACCCGGAATCTGGTGCCGTTTATGCTCCAGTCCGGAGCACTGGGAAGCGACAAGCAACTTCGCAGCGACCATCATGTCGGAACTGCGCGCTGTTGAGCGAGAGAGAAGGGAGCGGATAGGCTAGGCGTCGCCTCCGCATGTGTGAAGCAATGCTTCACGGCCGTACCACACAAGAGGGGCTCGCTCAGCCATTTACCTAAATTTTAAGATTGTACATAGATAGATATACACTAGAGGAAATAAAACAATTAAAAAAAAAAACCTAGGGCGATTTGGACTTTCAAAGTTAATACAGTAATGCCACTTTTTTTAAGTCGAATTCGGAGCAATATATTTAATATTAATTATATTGAAAGCATTCTGTTTTTCTTTAATTAAGCATTACAAAAAATAGCTCATTGCAGTAAAACTTCTTGTACGTCAAACGTGTGCATACTTTTTGTGAAAATTGTGATAGCAATTGTAGTCATTTGTAGTTATACCAGGTGGCATTGCTTCAAAATGCCAAAAAAGAACTAACAAACCATTTCTACACATTATTGCCATTGCATTTATGTCAAAAACCCCTTTTCGGCTAAGTGCAGACCCATGGCAGCACAAAGAGAAGCAAAGCGATCATTTTACCAAAAACTGTTAATTGTAATGAACCAAATTAGCAGTAGTTTGAGAAGACAATCACAAAAACCACATACGTATCGTCTGAACGCGAAAACGAGCCCGATGCGCATCTGAGATGCCTGCGATGTATGGTTTGTATTCTAATATGTTTCCTCCGTAGTTCTTCGATGGCCAACAGTCTCGGTAAAAGCATTTTAATTAAGCTTACCGTATAATTCAGATGTGTTTTTTTTTTAACAGCTGATTGCTGCAATGCACGGAGAGTTGCCAGACTACTGCTGGAGTTGCCGTGTACATTGTTTTGTTTGACTCGCACGATATTGGATGTTTTTATGAGTTGAAATTATAAAAGTACAGGTTTGAAAAGTCAGATATTTTATATCATAAAAGAAGAAAATAAAAACCAATTGTTTTGATATGATAAAATTAATAAAACTGCGAAATGAATCCTATTCGATTTGAATCTTGAAAGGTGTCAACCCTAGCCGTAGTTCGAATTTGGTTTGTGACAATGCTAAGAAAAATGAAATCGCTCGGAATTCTGTGGCACGGCGGAAATTTTGAAGCAGAAATCCTCTGCGCGGTTTCCCATTTCACTAGTGATTTCTGTGGCACCTCTGATATCCTGTGTGCTCTATTTTGTTGTGTATTGGTGCATTAATTAGGCGCCGTTTAAGGTATTGCTCATTAAATGAAAATCCTAAAAAATGAAAAAATCAACAAAAAATACCTCTAGCTCTAGCCATGGCTCATCACAAACAGCGGAGTGGCCGAAACCGATCTACGCTCGGAAACAAACTAACATACAGCATACAGTCAACGAACTCTGGTGCTGGCCACGGTTCTCAACAAAGAGCGGTGCGTCAGCACCCTCGGAAAAATAAAATAGTCTAAAGCAAAACACCCAATTACCCAAATTGAGAACTCTCAACTGTACACACCAAAACACCTCACCTATGCATATTTAGCAATCAACGAAGAGAGCAGTAAATTCTCTGTCAACCACTTCTTGGCAATATTTCGCAACCATTCACGTCGGCCTCAAATTATCGACCTACCGACCCAAAGTCAGCTATCACCTTCTGCGATGTAGAGTTAGCAAAAACCAATTCTACACCCAATTCCCAACTACAGCCCGCACCTGATGCGATGCAGTCTCAGCAAAATACTTTCCTCAAACCCACTGACCCACTAGCCAATTCTCAACGAAGCACCAAGCTTCGACCTACTTACCACGCCCCACAATGATTGTCACCCAATAATCATAAGTTAGCAATAATTAATTATATCCGAGTCAAAGACAGACCGTGGAAAATCATGGTCTCAGGTGCGATCGCCAGCTGCTTAAAAGGGCCAAGACAAACGACAGAAGTCATATAATTTCCCACCTTGCCTACCACACTTTCGGTCATACAAGGCCAGCCCCGAACCTTAAATTCCAGCAAATCTACAAATTTCTTGTAGAGGAACCCTGGAAAGGCTGATGCATATCCCAGCATGAAATAAGGTATCTTACAAGTGGCGCCCGAGCAGGGACTTTTGGTAACTTTAAGGCGACTTTAAGGAAACTTTGATAACACCTTAACACGGGGCTTCGTGGACTAAAGACCCACGGCCACCGAAAGAGAATAGGCTAGCGAGGACCGTATTCGGATTTGGCAACGAAGGAACTGTCGAGGAACGACGAAAGAAATTCGCCGGAACACTCACGCAGGACGTCTGGGTTCGACCAGAAGACCTCAAACGGCAATACGCCAGGTCACCCATGCCCATGCCTGGAAAATAGACCCAAAAGCCGGGTTACAAGTCCCCGCCGCGGCCGCATACAGCTGATGTATACCTCGAATAACTCGAATAGGTGACAGTGTTTAGCTTGAAGATCCGTATGTCGTCGTCAAGAGAGTCCCGCCACAATATGCATTGGAGCATGGTGTCAGGCATTGATACACGCACCTATACATTTTACCGATTTCACCTATAAGAGCAATGGATAATGTACGAAATCGAATGAAAGTGGGAAACAGCTTAGCTTGAATGGTGGGACCTGACATGAGCCGTCGAATACGACTCTCAGCTTTATCGTGGAGCTGTCCTCTTTAATGACGCAATGATGCGGTAAGACATATCTGCACTCGTGTCTATCTTCTTTTGGCACCAGAGACTAATGATCAAGGGACAGGTACTCCTTCATAAATGCGAAATATTTCGAATACAGGGCTGGACTACGCACGAGCTTGAGCTCCAAATTTTCCAGCCGTCGCTTTGCTTGCAAGTAGGAATCACCCAAGGACTCCAAACTTTGCTAGAGGGGCAAGATAACGGAATATTCCCCTGAGGGTAATCGAGTGTGTTGGTTGACAAAGTGGTCCTCGCAGTGCAGATCCTCCTTTGTTGCCCTAGCGATTAGCTCAAAGATGTGCTCCACTTCCCAAAATTGACGAACCAACTCATCGAGCCGAGTGCAGTAATTGGTGTCATCCGAAGATTGGGTTGCGATGAACAACGAATTATTGAGATGTGTCTTCTGCAGCAACGGTATTCCAGGCCCCAGCTGAATTTGCCCCACACACAGCAACCAGAAGAAAAGTCCGGCTCCGATGAGCAGGTCAATCCGCTGCGGCTTATGGAACGAAGGGTCAGCAAGCTGGCTATTCGAAGGTATTAGCAGTGCTAACTGTGATACTAGGTTGATGGTCCGTGATCTTCTGGGCAACGACGGCAGTGATGCTAGTGATGAACGCTGATATCCGCAATTTCAGAACGAGATCCACCGAGATACCTTCTGTTGGGAAGCTAGCATCTCCTATGCCAAAAACAGCAGTAAGCGATTTGGTTTTTCGAAGTTTTAGCTGATTAGCTAGATGACAAGCATCAGATGGACTGTGGGACATAAGTGCTTGGGGCAAGGAGGGCGACAATGCAACCATGGCGCTTCGACTTGGTTGGGCCTGTGAGGCTTCAATTGGAGGCACAGATTGGTCCGCCTCGGTTGGAAGAATGAAATGCAAAAGAGTGTGGTGCTTCGATCGGCAAGTGCGGCAGGGACCTGATCTACAATTTCTTAATTAATGACCCTTTCGTAAGCAGTTAAGGCATAACAAGAGCCCTTTAGCTTCCAGGCGACGATCATTCGGCGATAGAATCGTAAACCGTTGACAATTGGCAATCATGTGATGAGTGCTCTCGCACGATCCGCACGAAACTGAAGCGCTCGATGCTACAAACGACTTTCTTTGATGCGTACTCACGGTTTTTCCTGACTTGCCAACCTGACAATCTTGTCCTTGAATGGATTGATCCGTATTTTCAAGTGTTCGACATCTTTTTTCCAAAAATTCAGAAAATTTCTCCCAAGATGGCATCTCTTGATTCCAAGAAGACTCCTTCCATCTATTTTGAGAGGTTTTGTCCAGATCAAAGAACTGAAGAACAGTCTGCACGATAATCTGCCACTTCTTCCTTGCTTGCAAGCGACTCCATAGCACGAATATGCGATGTAACTCTATCAGTCAGTTCCCTCAACCTGCCCACCTGCCCTTCTCCAACCCAAATATCACTCTGATGTGTGCCTGCAAACTAAAACGTTTATTGTCAAAGCGTCGCTTCAGAATGTCAAGTGCTACGATATAATTAGCTTCAATTATTGCCAACGAGCTGATGGTATTCAGGGCTCGCCACTCAATCAGGAACGTAGATGCTGCAGCTTTTCGATAGGGCTCAGCTCGGACTCCTTGTCAATAATCGCGGTGAACATTGAGAAAAATTTGGCCAACTCCGTATAAATTCCACTGAATTTGGGCAGCCCTAGGTGAGGTAACCGAAATCGATTGGACATAACGACGATTGACTGTGATTCACAAGAGTTGGCGTTGAATGTAGAAAAATGCTTATTACTCAAACAACTTCTAAGCTCGCGCTGAAGAATGGTCCTGAACGACAATATTGACGCAATATTGACATTGACTCAAAATCCACTTCCTTCAAACTGGTGTGTGCCATAACAAAATTTGATTTTAGTGCTAGTCGATCACAATTAAATATGATTGTACAACGCCCGAGTTCAGACGAGTTCAAACGCTTTTGCGTTCACTTTTTCGGCACTTGTTATATGAGAAATGTATGCACTGGTAAAAGCAACGAACCGACGACCGAAAAACCAACAATTATGCAAAAGAGAGAACGTTCGAGATGTACTCTGATTTCGAGTTCGAATTACAGTGCGAGCCACAGCCACTCCAGCCAGTCTCGACAATTCGTTGCGCAGGCTGAAGCAGACGGCGAAAGAGAAAACAAAAACGAATAGCGGGCCGCTAGAACTGCTACGGTCGGCCACAAAGTCTTTTGGCTCGCTAGTTTTTCACAAATAAAATTGGTTTAATTGAATGGTTTAAACCCATTGAGAACGCACTGTAAGTCCACAGCGATCACGTCGGGGTCACCAAAATGCTGCCGAGCTTTTTCGGTTACTCTGATTCCACACTTACAAATAATCTAATCCGTTGGTAAATTTTACAAAAGTTTTTAGTTCTCAATGGGTTACACAATAATTATTTGGACTGCTGCGAGAACAGGGCGAAGCAATGCAATATAAGCAGTAATGATATATGTGTGTGGGTACGGGAACGTATTGAGAGAGCGATTTTCAGTATAAGAGACGATGTGTGATATCAATTTCTTAGGAACTATTAGGCTGCTGCTCCGAACAGAACTCAGGGGGAAAAAGGTGGTAACACTTTCCGCTCTCAGAAGGAGAGAATCGAAACTTTGAAAAAGTTCGAGAACTCCCGCAACCACCAGAGAGAACAGATTACTGTATACCAAGTGATCACATCGCGACGCCTTTCCAGGCATGCGACACCTCTCTCGGAAAGCAAGCAAGTAGCGACGCCTTATGCACGAGTTGGCTTCTAACGCACGAAATTTTCTAATAAATTGCCGATAGGCGATGACAGCGTAACAAGTTTGCGTAACACTGTACACTGAACATTGGCTAATGTGCATACCAACCCTCAGAAAATCTTGCTGTGCCGTCGGAATCCCACGATGATTTCGAATATGGTGTTTTACCGTTGCCGTTGGGTTTTTCTCTGACTCATGATGAAATCGCCACATCTGCACTCTTTTGAGGACGATCTGTGTGCCAGTCCTTTGTCAAACGGTATACAAAACGGAAAACGCAGTATCGTAGTACCTCGTACAGATTGGATAATTATTATAGACAGAATGAAGAAATTAATTTTTTATTTTGATTACCCCGGCCTCCTCTGCACCACAGAAGCTACTTATTATCTTCCTTCCTAAAGGACAGAACGTTCCAAGTCGCACAGAGCGGAGCAGTTTCCACGGTGTGAGTGATAGAAGCGTGAGTCCCGCAAGACAGCGTGCTTGGTCCAACTCTGTACAGCCTTTTCACGCACGATATGCCTAAGAATAGCGTTGATAATACGTCCCAGCCAATCGATGTGAAACTTGCCATTTGCCGACGACACGGCAGTCCTGTCAAGGGCCAACTGCGTCTACGACGCAACGGACAACCTTCAGCGGTACCTTAAAAGGTTTGAGAACTGGGCATGTAAGTGGAATATCAGTGTGGTAATGACACACACGCTTAGGAAAGGAACGTGCCCTGGGGTATTTCTTCATTGCGAGCTGTCGGAGCAGCGGAAGAAACATAAGTACCTGGGAATCACGCTGGACACCCGCCTGACCTTTGCCTTTGGTCAGAAGCGCCTTGGAAAGCAGGGCTAGAAAACTGTACTGGCTTCTCAAGCCTAACAACAAGCCCAGTCTGGCTAACAAGATCCGCGTATATAAGATAATCCTGGCGCCTGCATGGAGGTATGGCATCCAGGTCTATGGTATCGCAGCGAAAACGAACCTGGGCAGGATCACGGTGTTTCAGAACAAGACCCTCCGAAAGATCTGTGGTGCTGAATGGTATGTCCGCAAAGGAGACATCGCCAGAGACCTTGCAGTCCCCTCAGTAGGTGACATTATTAACGAACAAGCCACAAGATTCTTGACCAAACTAAGAAGCCACCCGAACGTCCGTTCCGTCCATCCGTTCGACTTGGCCATCAGGAACATATAAATTATTGTTGCACAATCTCTCCGTTTTCGTCCGTTGGTCCCGCATTTAACTTAAAATAGTAAATTTTAAATAGAAATTGTCCTTGACCCTTAATAAAAGTTGCTAATCAACAGTAACATTACGTTAAGTAATTGTACTTTATTGTCTGTGATAATTGCTACATAATAAACGCTGAAAGAAAGATGCAAATTTTACATTTCAGATGTATAATCTAAATTGTAGATGTAGATGACAGATGTAGCAAGCAAATTTAAAATCCATATATGTCAAAATGAACGGCATCACGCAAGAACGGCTGGACCGATTTCGCTAATTCTTTTTTTGTTGTGATTTTATTGTCAGGAGGCTGGCTGGCGACCTCCCAGAGGGTGCCGGCCTGGCAATGGGCACGGCATTATCCCGGATCGGGTAATGCATTGCCGCTTGCTCTGTTCCAGGTAATGCAGTGTCAGGCTAAGGCCAGGTCCAGGTCTTCCCGACCTAAAAATTGGGGGAACTGAACCATGGACATGGCTTGAGGTGCCTGGCGGGTAGGCATAAAACGCTAGGGGGTGGTCCCCCTGATAAATATTATCCATATGGACCGGAGCAAGGATAGAACAGGGTCTGGGATGTCAGTCCAAACGTCGGTGGAAAGCGTAACTGCTACCACCGGCGGGCACGGGGAGGAGCAATCCTCTCTGCGTGTCGCCAGCGGTCAAAACTATAAAATGGCGGGAGCAGGTCATATTAGTTTCAAAGCTACTGCCACCAAAACGCCTCACTGCAAACTGAGCCGTTTTCGAGACACACTCCGACCTGGACAGCGTACCCAGCGGAAGCAGAACGGAAGAGGATAGCCTTCTCCGCTCGCCTGAACCAGGTACCAGATCCCTGCGTAGGGAAGGGCCGAAGTGTTCCAGGAAGGGGATGAAGGCTAAGGCCCAATACAAGGCGGCCCTAAAAATCCGAAGCCGGCTTCAAGGCAGAGGGGACATCTCGCAAGGGGAGAAGTGAAGCATAAGGTAGAAGTGGGACGTCAACACTACGTGCAGTTGCCTCAGATCCAGGCGACGAAGGGCAAATTCGCCAATAAGGTTGAGGAGATGATGGCCACCAAAAAGCCACGCTCGATCGAGAGTGCCAAGGACACTCCGGCGAGAAAACGGCAACGCGGGCGAAAGGTGGCTATCCCTCAACCAACGACGAAGAATCCCAAACAGAAGGTCAAGATGAGCGACATATCCAAGAGACACCTCATCGTGGCACTGATCGACCGCAGCGAGGAAAATGGGAAGATGACGGCGGCGCAGAGGAAACAGGTCGCAGCTCGTGGAATCCCTCTTCGCGCGAATGGAGGACGATCCAGACGCTCCCATGCCCACCTTCGACGGTGCGGGATGGTTGAACGGGGTAAAGATATTAAAGCGTAACGACGATCCGACGGGGAAGTGTCTGGAGCAAGTGGTGCCCAAATTGGAAGCTCTGTGGGAGGGTGCCAAGCTGGAGGTAGTGGGAGGGAGGGAGATGATCCCGTCCATCCCAAAGGCGAAGGTGCTCTTCCCTTTTCCAGTCCAGGGAGACCGAGCACTAAAACTTCTTCAGAGGCAAAACGCAGACGTGCGAACGGCATACTGGAAGATACTGCATTCTGGTAGCCCATTATCCAACGAGGGGGGCCAGCACATGATCCATCAGATCAACAAGGAGGCGGAGGACATTCTCTACCCGAGATTAAGGAAAATGGCGTGGGGCCCAGGCAGCGTCTGAAAAAGCGCCACCCAGACGATAAAGATGCGCAGATCCTTATTGCCTTGGAGCAGAGGTCCGTCGCCAAAGCTTTGGTCCCGGAGCCATGGCTTGCCTCTAGTAATGCTAAGTCCTCTAAATACAATCTTTTTCACCCACCATCGGTAAGCAGGACCAGAACCACCGTACTTGTACGAAAGGGAATCCATGCTTACCTTATGTCTCATTACAGCCCTGACGACCTGGCTGAGGTGATGCGTGAAAGCGAGGACAAGCGCCTTATAGTAGCGTCCTGCTACATGGCACACGGCAGGCCAGCTCCATCGGAGGAGCTAAGAAGTCTGGTGGCGGAAGCCAGTCCGAAAGACCAGGATCTTCTAGTTGGTACGGACGCCAATGCGCACCATAGCGTGTGGGGAAACCCCGATATCAACGACAAAGGTGGTGAGTCACTTCTAGACTTTATACTATCTACTAGCCTAGGGCACATACTCCGTCGGCAGAACGCCTGCACAGTCCAACAGTCCAACAGCGGACTGGCTGAAAAAGGTGGAATGGGCCTCGGCGGTGCTGCCCAACTTCGGTGTGAAGCCACAGAAGGTGGCTGCACAATCGAAAAGGCAGCGCTCGCAAGAGACGCCCGGACCGGCCGCAAAGCGCTCCAGAGTGCTACCAAATGTATCCTTCGCGCAGATTGCCAAGGAGAGGACGCTGATAGGCGTTCTCGACAACGGCAGCGCGGAGGGGAAAACCCAGAAGCTAATGGAAGTGGGTGGAAGCGGCATTGGCCGACCGCTGCTTCGAGCTTCTCGAGAAGGATCCCGGGCCACCTCCACCAGTCTGCAAAGACATGGGATGGTTCCAGGGGAGCATTAAAGTGATAGCCTGCGAAGATGAGCGAGAAGCTATACAAAGCTACGGTGGCGCAAATCGGAGAAGTCTACGCTGGGGCGAAGCTCGTCGCTGTTGACTGGAGCGAGGTGCCCAGCAGACCAAGGGCTCGTATATGGGTGCCGGCCACTTTTAAGGAGCCCGAACGGATCCTCAGGATGTTGCAGAGATGCAACCCAGCACTGCCAACCTCAGACTGGAAGGTGGTCAAAGTTGAGGCATCAAAAGGCCCCACTAGCCAGGCAGTGATAATCCTAAATAAGGAGTCGCTAACCCCAATCGAGGCAGCCAAGGTAGAGCTCAACTTCGGGTTCAGCTCGGTGACCATGAAGGTCTACAAGTCGGATGCAGCGGCCGAGGCGCGTCCTGTCAACAACCCAGTTGAGCAGGACGTTGCCTCGGAGATCTAGGCACCCGACGTAGACCTGGAGAGCTACTCCTCGGAGACGGAGCTGATGCTCGATTTTGAGGCGCTGTGTCGTGACGAGATTCTCGACGACTCTGACACCGACATAACAGTGGTGGAGAACAACTCTAATGAAGTCTCTGAGGCTTCTGCAGATAAATCTCCACCGCTGTAAAGCAGCATCCGCTGCCCTAATACTCCGCTTAGACGCGAGCGGAATGGATATAGTCCTAATCCATGAGCCTTAGGTGGTAGTAGGCAAGGTCTGTGGATTAGCGACGAAGGACTACAAGCTGATTGTAGCCCAAACTGAAGGTAAAACGAGAAGGAACGTGTGAGTCGCTTCTGGGGACGCGACTCTACTTATACCCGTACTCAGTCAGTATATACATTTTTGAGCATGATTTTTGAAAATTTTAGAATTTAAAAAAAAATTTTACACTTTACATATTTTTGCTACATTTGTTATCTACATCTACATCTACAATGTATATTATACATCTAACACGTAGATTATACATGTACCATTTAGATTCTACATCTCCTGCGAGCGAGAAGAAGAATGAGTATCGTGTCTTTGCAGGAGGAGCGGGGGAAGCAACTGAAAATTAATTTCTTCATTCTGGCTATAATTATTATCCGATCTAATTCAGATTCGGCAATCTGGTAGATATGGGTATTCTCTACGATACTGCGTTTTATCATATCTTTAAAATTGTGCCTGCACTTCCGTTTTGGCAGCCGTGTTTGACTGACGTGTTTTTTTTTCCGGTGTTTTTTCTTAACTCCCTTTGTTCAATCTTGTTTTAATGTGCAATCGTCGACTGTTTTCTGCTGATTTTAAGATCTAAAAACCTCTTGAATCAAAGAGCTTCAACTAATTATTATACTTTGTCGGTCCTAATAGTGCTTTTCACTTATAGAAGCTGGTAAGTCCCTGGCAGGCTGGTGAAACTATGGATATCAAAAAGTTTATAGTAGAGTCGAGGCAGGATTTCAATCGGGAAAATAAAATCGTACATACAAGCGTAATGGAAAATAGCACCAATACAAACAAAGATAGTAATACATTTGCTGCCGGTAGCGTGTCTCCAAATGACAGTAAAATCAAACAACATGACATAAATCTGTATGAGCTCTCTTTTAAAGGAGAAGCCTGTGTTCTTCTTGCAACTAAACGTAGCAGTATTTTTTAAAATAAAAATATAAAAATATATCTCTTTGAAAGAATTAAACATACAAATCTTGATGGACTTAAGCGCATAAACCCCCTTGCAGCGACTCTATACAAACTGTACTTTAATACCCCTTATGATGCGAATGCTTTTGTGCTTAACGATGAATTAAAAAAATTAAATATCGATATTTTTATTCCAAAGAACTTCACTGAAACCGTAGGTGTCATTAGGGGCATTCCTACAAACATCTCTGACATTAAACTTCTTGACAATCTTTCCTCGATAATTAAAATAAACAGTGTTGAACGCATTTTAAGAAAATCTAAAAATGAAGCGAATGAAGTAGTTCTTGAACCAACTGAGACTGTAAAAATTTCTTTTGCAGGCACAGAAATCCTATCGTCTGTTCAAATTTATGACATATGCTCGCTAAAAGTCAGTTATTATATTCCTGTGGTTATACAGTGTTACAATTGTGGTCGCTTAGGACATACAGCCTCACGTTGTAAGTCACAAAAGCGTTGCAAAAAATGTGGTAGCAATACTTGCAATGAAAGTTGCAACATTAACAAGTGCATCTTGTGTCAGTGTGATGGGCACAATGCTTTTGAGAGAAACAAATGTCAGGTATGGGCCAAAGAAGTCGACATAAATAAGATTATGACCATTAAAAAATTAGCCAGGAAAGAAGCCTTAAAGCAATTTTCTTTCCAACAAAACTATGATCGCAATCTTGACTACGACAAAGAATTTCCTCAGATTATCCACAAAAATCAGTTCAATCAAAATAATACCAAATCAAATGATCAAATCTCCCAAGTCATCAACAAGAATGAAGAAGCTAACCACGTTTTACAAAAGCACTCCTATAGCAGCAGACTTGTTCAACGAACTGTAGGCTTTGCGAAACAAAAACCGCACTTCTCACTAGATTCATACACTAATGACTCCAGTGATCATGCCTATAAATTTCCCAACAAGGAAAATGGGGACACTCTAAGTAGTGTCAATAGCACTATAGTTCAAGAAATTCTTGAACTTATCACTCCTGTACTGCTCTTGTCAGCTAACGGCACTAATATTCTTCAAAACATCAGAGGAAAAGTCCTACAGGGTAGCTCGCATCACAGCAAACAGCATGTAGGGAAGAATATAGACCTTTTACATAATAATGACTGTTAAAATCTTACAGCTCAATGTCCAATCTCTTAAAAACAATAAAAATGACATAGAATATACCCTTAACTCTGGTGAATATAGCATTGCTATTTTCTCCGAAGTTTTTTCTCATGATACTATAGATACCTATACTATAGATACTATAGATACCTATAGAAAACTGATCAATTATGATCTTATTGAAAAACATAGAGATGATGGTTACGGTGGAGTAGCCATTGCTTTTAAAAACGGTATAAAACTTAAAAAAGAAGTCTACAACTCAGATCACGATGTTCTCATCGCCAAAACATGCAACTTAAACAAAAACTTTACCATTGTCTCAGTCTACTTTGAACCTTCAATGAAGACAGATAC
Organism: Drosophila tristis; assembly: GCA_018150885.1. Taxonomy (NCBI): domain Eukaryota; kingdom Metazoa; phylum Arthropoda; class Insecta; order Diptera; family Drosophilidae; genus Drosophila; species Drosophila tristis. Next base: position 1,242,340 of record JAECWT010000207.1, on the reverse strand, counting down.
TTTTAAAAATGTAATTCAAGACATTGTTGAGAAGCTTGATGGCAGGAGCAACGTGATTTTTGCTGGAGATTTCAATGCAAAAAACACCTGCTTTGGTGACTACGTCACGAATGCCAAGGGTAGATTTCTGGAAGACTATATGAGTAATTCTGGCTATAAGTGTTTAAATGATGGAAACTGCACCTTTAGACGTCATATCGACAGTCAAAGTGGTTCTGTTTTTGATCTAACATTCACAAACTGCTGTGAAAATATCACTTGGAGCTGTAATTCCACTTTTGTTGGAGGCAGCCACCATCACCCTATCTCAATAATAATACCAGAAACCAAAGAGAAGCCGAGGCTCTTTCTTGCCAAAAACAGACTCCTTAGAAGACTTGCAGGTGCTACGCTAGCAGGAAACATATCAAACATCACGAATAGCCTCACAAACAGTATTATGGTCTCAACTTATGCCTTAAGCAACATTAGATGCCCCAAAGCTTGGTGGAATCCAGAATTACAGCTGCTGCACTCCAAATATACAGAATCACAAATCCTGGCACAGAGAGCTCCAAGTCTGAACAACTATATAAGAGTGGTTAACCTGAAAACAGAATGGAAAAAGGCAGTAAAGCTTGCAAAAAAGAACTCGTATGCCAACAAAATTGATCTACTCAATCAACAGCCAAACTCAAGGAAAGCCTGGCTTTTCTTGAGGAACATCAAGTCCTTCAATGATCCTTTAAAATCAAGCTTTAGTTCAGAATGGTCTTCTCCGTACCTTGAGTTTCTTAGAAGACAAGTCTCTGTATCAGCGAAAGTTCAAACATATTTTCCTAGAAAAACTTCTCTTCTCTGAACATTGATTCTTTTGACTTGAGTGACCTGTCTGCTGTTCTCAACAGAGGCAGAAACACTGCGGGAGGTATAGACGGAATTACATATGATATGGTAAAAGCACTCAGTAGTCCATCACAGAACAATCTTATACAAGAATACAACAAGCTATTTACAAAGTGTAGAGTCCCTGATCAATGGCGTTCCATCAAAGTCATTCCCATCCCAAAGCGCGGTAAGGATCTCAGCATTTATCAAAACTATCGCCCTATCTCGCTCATCTCTGTGTTGGCTAAAACTCTTAACCTAATGATTAAGAATCGCCTCGATATGTTCTTAGAAGAACACAATACCATGCCCAGACGGACTTATGCCTACCAAAAAGGCAAATCAGCAGCCATGTGTATAAATGATCTTATCAATACCATGGCCCATGAGAAAAAACGGGGAAAATCGGTTGTAACTGTCGTTGTAGACATAGATAATGCATATAACTGTGTTAATCTACAAACCCTACAAATGTTAATGGATCATGAACACATTCCTACGCAATATACAGATTGGATTGTTAATTTCTTCTCATCAAGATTCTTAAAACTTGGTGACTCCATTAAAGAAGTCAATAGTGGTTTGCCTCAAGGCTCCTGCCTCTCGCCTATACTTTTCAATCTGTACACCAAAAGGCTGCATCAAATCAATGATTGCCATACGACTGTAATTCAGTTTGCTGATGATTTTGCCATCATCTCAATTGGGTACAACATAACTGAAGCTAGGAACAACTTACAGGTAAAGGTCGATAACTTTCATTTGCTCTGTCAGGATCTAGGTCTTAATTTCAATCCCAGCAAATCTGCAGTTATGGTTGCTGGGAGGGGAATACGTAACAACATCTCGGTAACATGCAATAATAGCAGTTTTCCGATAAAGGAATCCATCACCTTTTTAGGCAGAGTCCTTAGTGCCAATATGTCAGACAAATTGCACATTGCAAAAATCAGGGACAAGTCAGACAAAAGTCAGCTTCTGCTACATGCTGTAACCACCATTAAATCAGGTCTCAAACCCAAAATCTCTTGCAACATCTTCAAATCTTTCATCAGATCTCAGCAGGAGCACGCAATTACCAGTTTTTCAAATCTAAACATTGGCAATAGCAAATCTCTTAATACTGCACAGACGGACTGCCTTCGCCGATGTGTGGGTGTCCCTCCAAAAACAACTACGCACCTGATTTTTGCTCTGGCTGGTATTTTACCGCCTAAACACAGAGCTAAGATTCTTACAGTCAGAGAACTGCTTAAGGTTAAAGTGCTAAACCCGACTCTTTATGATAATGTCACTCTGTCTAACGCAAGGACTGCTTACACAGCCGTGTACCAAGAATTTAGGGACCTTTTCGACAATTATACTGAAAGTAAAAAATACAAACACAGTCCTAAAGCTGCAATTTGTTTCTCAGTCTTTGACAGGAAAAAAAAAAGACATCTCAAATGAAGAATGTAATGCCATGTATCAAGCCAAGCTTGAAGAGTGGGTGTTAGATGGGTGGAACATTCTTTCCACTGATGCCTCCATCAATGGTGATAGGATAGGTATAGGTATCTTGGATTACCCTAGTAACAACAGCTATAAATTTAAGATTGAAAATAATTCCTTTTCTGTTTTTGCAGAACTTGTAGGAATACTAACAGCAGTAAAGATATCAAGTAAACAAAGATATAATAAAACTGTTATTCTCTGTGATAGTCAAGGGGCCTTAAAGGCTCTGAAAAGCAATGAATCAAATTCATACTTAACAGGCGAAATCCACCTCAATATAGACAATTCCTTCACTAGCAACTTTATTTTGCACTGGATACCCGGTCATAAGAACATTGCTATTAACGAAAAGACTGACTTACTAGCCAAATCAGCCACTAGCGTGGGTAGAATAGTTAACATACCTCTCAGCTTCGATGAAGTAATTAGAACAGTTAAGATTAGAGTCCAGATCGACTGGAATAATGAGTATAAAGAAATATCAAAAATTAAAGGGGCGTATTTTGCTTCAATTTATAGCGAGATTCCAGTCAAACCGTGGCACTGGGCTCTTGACTGGCGTGCCAAAAATATAAAGGTCACAAACAGACTACTTATTGGACGTACCTATGATCACGTCTTTTTACATAGGATCAAAGCCAGAAATACCAACATCTGTGAAGTTTGCAGTGTTCTCGATGATGCGGAACACGAAATTTTCTACTGCCAGAGACATGCCAGTATTAGGAAAAAGTACAAGATTTTCAAGCGATTTAATAACATCAAGGAGTTATTACTCACAAAAGAGCCTCTTTTCTTTAGAGAATTGGCGAAATATATTGATGGGGCCAATTTGGAGTTTTGAATCAAAGCACATGGGATCAATTCAGGTCGGGCAACTCGGTGCTATCGGAAGTCACTTTGAGGAGCAGCCTTCTGCTCCGCGCTTGGCTCAAGGCTAAAATAGTCTTTATCCCCAAAGCAGGGAAACCCTCACACACAACCCCAAAAGACTTCAGACCAATAAGTCTATCGTCCTTTCTTCTCAAAACTTTTGAGAGACTAGTCGGGCTGCAGCTGGGAACAACCATAAATCCGCAGTGGCTGTCAGGCGCACAACATGCCTACCGAAAAGGAAAATCCACGGAAACGGCACTCCATGAAGTAATCTCGGCGGTAGAGAAATCTCTACACGTCAAAGAATACTCCTTAATCGCTTTCCTAGACATTGAGGGAGCTTTTAACAACGTCATACCAGGAGCCATCACAGAGGCCCTGACTGACCTGGGAGTGGATCGTCACTTGGTGATGCTCATAGATCAATTGCTCACATGCAGGACAGTGACATCATCAATGGGATCGTCCACTCAGTCAAGGTATGTCAACAGAGGCACCCCGCAAGGTGGTGTCCTGTCTCCCCTTCTATGGAACATAGCAGTCAACAAGATTCTGTGTGACCTGGAAGGGGAGGGCTGCAAGGTGGTAGCATACGCGGACGACGTTGCCATTATCTTCTCGGGAAAATTCCCTCAAACACTCTGCGATCTAATGACCGCGAAGCTCGCGCGACTGTCAGAATGAACAGAGTCGCGTGGACTGGGAGTTAATCCCTCTAAAACGGAACTTGTGCTGTTTACAACCAAATACAAAATCCCGTCCCTCAACCCCCCAATACTAAACGGATGCAGGCTCTCCTTCAGCGACAGTGCCAGTTACTTAGGGTTGGTAATTGATAAAAAGCTTAGCTGGAACCTGAGCATCAAAGACAGAGTGAAGAAGGCTACGATAGCCCTCTACACTTGCAAGAAGGCCATTTGGCTAAAATGGGGCATGAACCCAAGAATAGTCCAATGGATCTACCTAGCAATAGTAAGACCAATACTGCTCTACGGAGTCGCAGTGTGGTGGCCTGCCCTATCGAAGGGGACCATCACTAAACAACTAGGCAAGGTGCAGCGTACTGCAGCCCTAAGCATCAGTGGAGCTCTGAGCACAACACCAACGGATGCGCTAAATGCTATACTATGCCTGCAGAGCCTTGACCTTGCAGGTAAGGAGCAGGCAGAAATGGCAGCAATCCGTCTTAGAGACTCTGACCAATGGGTGTCACATCACACCGGTCATGCGTCCATCCTAAATGGAAACAAAATCGTCCCCACAAAAACGGACTACTGCGTTCCGACGGAGTATACAGATACCCCCTTCGAAACAATCATCCCTCACAGAAACAACTGGCTTGAGGGACCACCTGGTCCAAAGGGAGCCATTCGAATCTTTACTGATGGCTGAAAGCTGGACAACAAGGTCGGAGGAGGAATCTACTCCGAACAGCTGAACATAAGACACTTCTTCAGGCTCCCGGATCACTGCAGTATCTTCCAAGCGGAAGTCATAGCGATTAAGGAAGCTTTGAGCTGTCTTCAGAAACTAGCCCCTGCGGGAACTCATATAAATATCTATAGTGATAGCCAAGCTGCGATCAAATCGCTGAATGCGATAACAACAAGCTCGGCTACCGTGGCAAACTGTCGCAAATCTCTTCATGAGATGGCTTATCAGTTCGTCATCAGCCTAATATGGGTCCCGGGCCACCAGGACATTGAAGGCAACTGCATAGCAGACGAGCTGGCCAGAGCTGGTACAACCCCCCTTCTCCATGATAAGGAGGATATTCGTATGCCAATGGCCACCTGCAAGCTCAAAATAAAAGAACATTTTAAGCGATTAATAAATGACAGATGGCAAACTGTGCCACTATGTCGCATAACTCGGCAAACATGGCCTAACATTACTAGGAAGCGCACCGATGAGCTTTGCAAACTCAGTAGGAGTAGGTGCAGCTCAGTCATACGCTCCCTTACGGGGCACTGGCTAATAGGCACACATGCAAACAGGCTGGGCGTCCCATATAACGACTTCTGTCGAAGCTGTAGAGATGAGGACGAGGAGGAGACTGTGGAACACCTGTTCTGCTCCTGTCCGGCTCTCAGTAGAAGGAGACTTCAATACTTAGGCGCTCCTTTTCTAATTGACATTTCGGACACGTCTACAATCAGTCCCAGACGGATCGCAGGCTTCATAAGGGCATCCGGGTGGGATAACGGATAACATAGGGTCTCACGAGGGAGAAGGGAACGATTTTGCGGTATCACAATGGGCCGAAACCGGCCTAGGTGTGTCGGGTCTCTGACAATCCCGACAGCCGCCTCAACCTAACTTAACCTAACCTAGATGTAGCAAACGTGGGGGAGAAACACACCTTCGTAGGTCCAGCCTCGTCTAACGTACTAGATCTAACACTCGTAACAGGAAACAGTACTTTGATATAGGGCTGGAGAGTCCTTGAAAGAATATCCTTCTCCGACTACAAGTACATTCCGTTTAAGTGCGAATTTAAATACTCTTCAAAGACAGCTGTCTATAGAAACCCCCCGGAACACAAACTGGGAAAAGTTTAAGAAGACAGTTACCTCGAAGCTCGCGACTCATCCGGGTACAGTGAAATCCCCAGAAGACATAGAAACAAGGAACTACTGGATGCGTACCACGCAGCATGCCCACCCTCGAGAATGAAAAAAAGAGAACCAAACCACTCTGGTGGAACCGGGATTTATCGCTTCAAAGAAACAACCTCAAAGAATTCTTCAAAATCGCCAAACTGGAGAACGATGAGATAATCAATGAGGAATACAAAATCCTACTCAGGGAGTACAAGAAAGTACGCAGGGCACAAAGAAACTCGTATACTAACTTCTGCTCCAATATCGAGAAAGTCCCAGAAACGCCTAGACTTCGGAAGCTTCTATCAAAGCAAGCTACCATACAGAGTCAGCTGAAACGAAATGATGGACAATGGACTGAGGGCAGCGAAGAAGCCCTAACAGCACTAATGGAATCCCACTTCCCAGGATGCACCGAGGTTGCTGACGCTACAACGCATGAGGACCTAGCAACTGAGGAACAGCATCACCCAACGGGTCTCATATCGTCTAGGAGAATCCACTGGGCTATAGACTCCTTTGTGGGTACGAAAGCACCTGGACTAGACGGTATATTTCCAGCCATGCTACAGGCGACCAAAGACGTGATCACCCCATGGCTCTCGGCAATATACTCAGCTTGCATGAGCACGGGCTATATCCCTATTCAATGGTGGACCTCGAGGATTGTCTTCCTTCCAAAGGCAGGAAAGTGCAGCCATATGAGCCCCAATGACTACAGACCGATAAGTCTCACCTCTTTTCTACTCAAAACATCTACACATCAGAAACGATGTAGGTGGGCGGATGTTAACCAACCAGCATGCCTATACCAAAGGGAAATCGGTAGAGACGGCACTGCACTCGCTAGTAGCCACCATCGAAAATGCCCTCCATAATAAGAAGTATGCTCTCCTAGTTCGTAGACATATCCGGAGCATTCAACAACGTGAATACGAGCGCAATAATGGACCGCATAGAAGCGAACAACACGCATCCCGCAATCAAACTCCGGTTAAAGAACCTTCTAAGTTTGTAGACGGGTGCATTCAGAGTGGGGCACCGCTTCCATGGTGATTTTGTTATTTTTTTCCAATATAAAATTAATTACTGCATCAGCGCAAAAATCGCTATTACACGGCTCTACGACGAAACTCATGTGTGACTAACGACCAATTTTCTTCAAAAGGGGGACAAACGGGGACCGACGTAATTAGTTTTTGTAATGACGCCACGGTGGTTAGTTATTGTCCACGAAACACAGAGGACCCAAGTTAGTTTTCTGCAAGTCTACACATAAATTGGACAACACTTAAATCTTAGAACTACACAAAAAAATATATATATTATATATATATATATATATATCTGTTTAGAGTAGGATACCATATGTATCACCTTTATTTTACAATAAAACGTCACGAACAGTGTTTCGTCATGTCGTCGTCTTGGTCAATGTTTTATGTTAAGATTATTTTTGAATTGTTTTGAAGTCTAGTGTAAGTATGTTAGGGCAAGGCGGGAGCGTAATAAAGCTCGCTCTTTCGCTCAAGGCGAATTCGCCCCGCTTTGCCACCGTAGGTTAGCTAGGCTTAGAACGAAATGTAATGAATTTTAGAATATAATCGTTGAAATTGAAGTCGATCGAGCGCACATACATTATTTTCGTCCCCGCCTTTTAAATAAATCTTTACGCCACCCACAGTCTCTCGGTTTTATGTTCTTAGAAAAACTATTCTAATTTTTCATGGCGCCCGCGGGTGGACGATAAAGAGCAAAAAATAAAGGCAACAAATAATAGTGACAGTGACACAGTGATAACACAAACAGTGTAACAAAAAAAAAAAAAAAACATACATACAGATTAGTTATAAATAATATAACTAATTAATTCTATATTATAGAATTAAAAGTAGTGTATAGTTGCCCGCGTCGTGTTGTGCATCAAATAACAAAAGACTTGCCAAACCATCGTGTCGGCCGCGCAATACCCTCACCAGCTTGCTGATCGTTGCTGCTCCCTGCTTGTTCACCGTTGCTGCTACCCTGCTGGTTACCTACCGCTTCACCATCAGACACCGTTGCTGCAACACAGGAGACGAATGGCCCCTTGTGATTGCACGGACTGCAAGAGGAAAGTGGCAGCTGGACTTAAAGATCCGAACGCAGAGCCTGAGGTATTTGTGCAAAAAATTGAAAGCTAGAGCCGAAGACATATGTACATAAATACATATATAAATTGTCTTGTGCTGGAAAAATTGCACCTCGCTTTCAATTCTTGGCACAGCCGTATGATATAGTACAGTTTGATTTGCATGCATTTAGTTTATTAGTGCACATACATACATATATAACACCATATAACACATACATATGTACAAAAACCATACCATACTCTATTTGAACCGCTATTTGGACGCACAATTATATATATATCGTTTACCGCAATCACTGTCGCCCCCCCCTTTCCCCTCTCGTTGTGTGAAATTCGCCAAAAAGTTGGTTCGTTAACCCAAGCCGCGGTGTATAACACTTACTTCCATACATACATACATACACACAAGCAGCTGCACCGGTGCATTCTTTTCGTCTCTCGCTTTCGCTTACCCTGCAGTACCAGAAGTGAGCGATGACAAATGTCAACTACGCATCATTCAGGATTTTTCTCTGCCGCTGCTGCAGACGAGCAGAATAAGAAGTCGACGTCGCGATCGACGCGTCCGTCAGACCAAACTCGTGTTTTTTCTTTGTTTCTTTCTGTTACGACGCGTGCCGTAACAGAATTCGGTTTTTTCGTCGGCGTCGACAACGTTGTTAGAATTGTGCGGTGAAAAGTGAGACGCAGATTATGTTTATTTTGAGCAAAATTTTTATCAGGTAAGTGCAGTGTTTCATTTAATTAAAAATAGTCTATTGTGCGTTGTAAAAAATGAAGAAAATGTGATATTGCGAAATTAAATGCGTTTGGGACAAAAATTTTCATTTCCAAAAACGAAAACAGAAAAAAAACCACCCGAGTGGTTCTTGCGAATCTTGAGTCGAACAGGGGTGTTTTGTTTTTAGCGCAAATGCACTGCTGATCTACTGAGAGCATTTTTAACAAATTGAAAAATATTTTAATTAACCCATTTTATTTTAAAGGCGATTCAGTTGAAGTGCCCGGAAGTGCACGACGGCCTTACGAACATGAGCAAATCAAAAAAACTAAAAAGTTCTGTGGAAAAAAGAACACACAGCACAAAAATGTGAATATGTATACATTTTTATAAGAAAACAATAAATAAAAGAAATTTAATATTTGAAAACATAATTTAACCATGCTTTTTTCCTTAAATATCAATTCATCACTTATTAGGGCCTTACTTTTCAAGGGAAATTCATCGCTTATTAAGGCCTTACTTTTTAAGGGAAATTCATCGCTTATTAATTTCTCGCTTACTATGTCATCGATTATGCTCCTAGGACATCCCTGTGTTAAAGTAAACAGCCCATCGTATGGCAGGTCATCGCTTATGTCATCGAGCTGCATGACGTTGCCATCGATGTGTGGTTGCTTACACATCGCTTACCCGTACTGCAGGGTTATCCACCGTTGCTTGCTGTGTATTTGGTGTGAGAATTTTCGCTGCCGCGCTTGATCAAAACGGAGCGCCAAGTGACGCGCTACCCTGTTTTTTCGAGGGTATATTGTTTTTATTGTCACTTCGCAAGTGACGCGCTACCCTGCATTCTTAGGGTATATTGTTTTGGCTCTCAGTTGGAAAGTGACGCGCTACCCTACAGTGTGTGGGTATATCGTTTTGGCTGTCACTTGCAACCAACTATACACCTCGTGCCTCGACATTCAATTATTGTCGTTTTCGATTTTCGTTCTTGTTTGAACATTTATTATTTCTTTATCTACAAAAATATTGGTTTTCGTCGCGTAGATTATAAATAGTAAAATGGCACAAGAAAATAAGTCTGTTCTCGATGACTTAAAAAGTAAGCTCAGAAACCGAGTCAAAAGCATTTGCCGCTTATTTATTTATTTATTTCAATTAACAATTATCTGCTAATTATGGAATAGGAATAAAAAAAAAACAAACTAATTATATATGTACAAGACAGAAAGGAAAGATACAATTTACGCATTTTCTAAACTAAGGTAATGATAGATGTTAAATATAATTTTTTCAAGGGATAATTCGGGGGATATTAAATGGTACAAGTAATTATAATTATTGCATAAAACCCGGAAAGGTTCATGCTGGGAGTAATTAGATCTACATATGGATAATCGGATGGGGCGGAAGGTACGGGTTGGTCTGGAGGGAACCGAAAAATCGATTCGTCCCAAAAGCGTTTGGGAGTTCACAATCCCGAGAATGAGCTTATGCATGAATACCACGCCATTGCAAATTCTGCGATGGTGTAAAGAGGGAAGATTCAGTAGTTTTAGCCTAGATAGGTATGGTGAAAGGAGTCTGTCAGAGTCCCAGTTTAGATGTCTAAGGGCGAATATTAAAAATTGCTTTTGAACGGATTCAATAATAATTTGTTACTCCTTGTATTGTGGACTCCACACACAAGAACAATACTCCAATATCGGGCGAACCAACGAGACGTACAGTGCTTTAGTTATGTACGGATCGTCAAACTCTTTTGACCAACGCTTAATAAACGCTAGAACTCCCTTAGCTTTGTTAACAGTTGAAGCAATATGGCTATTAAAACATAGCTTGTGATCAAAAAGGACTCCTAAGTCATTTGATGTGGAGATTCGATCCAGGACATGGTGTCCTAGAGAATAGGAGACCAAATGTGGTGCACGGCGGTGAAAAGTCATAAGTTTGCACTTAGAATGGTTCAAGAAAAGTAGGTTATTTGAACACCAAATGCTTAATTCATCAAGGTCAAGTTGTAGGCGAGTATGCAAGTACCAGTCGGAGAAGGAAAAACAAATTTTAACGTCATCAGCATACATTAAAGTAACTGAGTGCAAAATAACTTGGGGCAGGTCGTTCACAAACAAATTGAAAAGAAGCGGACCTAAATGACTTCCTTGAGGAACTCCAGAGGTTACTTTGACAACATTCGACAAGACATTGTTAAACAACACACGCTGTGTGCGATTCGACAAGTACGATGATATCCAATTTACAAGATTTGTGGGAAAACCTAATAAAGAGAGTTTATGGATCAGTAAAGTATGATTAACAGAATCAAAAGCTTTACTGAAATCTGTAAAAATGACGTCAGTCTGCAAGCCACTTTGAAATCCTCGGTTGATTAGAGACGAGAATTCTAAAAGGTTAGTAGATGTTGATCGATGTCTAAAAAAACCATGTTGCGTCGGGGATATAATGCTAGAACATGCGTGTTGCAATTGACGAGTAACAAGGTGCTCGAGCAACTTCGGAATGGCAGACAGTTTAGCAAAACCACGATAATTTTCGATATTAGATCTGGACCCTTTCTTGTGAAGAGGAATAAGGTAGGATTCATTCCAGATCATGGGGAGGCGAGAATGCTCCAGGGATAAATTAAATAAGAAGGTCAAAGGATGAGTTAGGGCTTGAGCGCAGTATTTTAAAATACAGCTCGGAACTTTATCTGGACCCGCAGAGAAACAGATGTCAATTGATGACAACCCTTCGAAGACTGTACTTTCATCAAGGAAGGGAAGAAACACGTTATTTACATGAGGTAGATGATATGGATAAGGGGTGGAGGAGTCATAAGTATCCGAGGAGTACGTCGATTGAAAGAAGGTGGCAAATAAATTTGCAATTCCTTGATCTGAAGTTTCAGTTTTAGACTGTAACTGAAGGGAAGAAGGGAACGCGTTAGACTTGCGTTTCGAGTTGACGAACGAAAAGAATTTTTTGGGATTACTACGGAAATTTTTGCCACATTGGGAAAGATATACATTATAACATTTCTTATTGACCGTAAGAAATTGAGAGCGAACCGAAGAATATAGAGCAAAGACAGACAAAGAACCAGTTATCTGGTACCTTTTGTAGAGCCGAGATTTTTTATTTTTTAGGTAAGACATATACTTGGAAAACCACGGAGGCTTAGAGGATACAAATACGGTGACTTCAGGGACGTAGGTATCGAGGGCAGAGTATAATGTTTCGTAAAACAGATTGACAGTAGGCTCTATATGAGATGAGGACTGAAGAAAGGACCAATCAACTTGCGAGAGATGTAGACAAAGATCGATAAAATTAGTTTTGCGAAAACATTTAATACGACTTTTTGAAGGTAAAATGGTGTTAGTAATAGAGACCTCGAAAAATATAGATAAAGTAGGATGATGCGGATCTTCAGGAAAAGATATCGGATTGCCTCTTAAAACCGTTGTACGAGAGGCATCGCTGACAAAGATGAGATCTAACAGTCTATCTCTATTATTTCTGACAGAGTTAATTTGGGCAAGCGAGACGTCAGTTACCCCCTCGACGAAATCATGTTGACTTCCAGGTAGCAACATGTTTGAATCATCCTGTTGCCAAGATAGAGATGGGATGTTGAAGTCACCCATAACTAGTATCTGGATCTAGAGGATCGATTAGAGGATGGGTCGATTCCATTGCAATTGACAGAGCTACAATGCAGACTCGATGTGCTGAATTCTGCTATTAACAAGGCCAACCTATTGCAGGAGCAAATAGAAGAAATTGATAGCAAAGATGAATTTGGAGCCGAGCTGGAAGAAATGGCCATTGTAACCAAGGCAAAAATAATGTCGCTTATCGATGCCTTGAAGCTAACAAGCGATACGCCGCCCTCGGTATCAGCTTCTACAGCCCCAACTCGTGCTCGACTTCCGAAATTGGCACTACCAAAATTTAGTGGTAAATATTCGGAGTTTAAAAATTTTATTAGCCTTTTTGAGACTCTTGTTCATAATGATGAGAGTATACCGGTGATCGAAAAATGTAATCATTTAATTTCGTGCCTCTCTAATGAAGCATTAGGAACAATAAAGGCGTTCCAAGTCACCGAGGCCAATTATGCAAAGGCCATGGACAGCCTAAAGCGAGTATATGACAACGAATGTCTAATATTCTCGAACCAAATCTCCGCACTGTTCAATCTGCCAAAAATCTCGCAACAGTCCGCATCGTCCCTAAGAAGCCTCATCGATACAGTGTCATCGATCTATGGTTCATTATTATCGATAGGAGACGATACGAAGATTTCGAATGCAATGCTCATTCATCTCGTTTTGAACAGAGTCGACCCAGTGACTAGACAGAAGTGGGAAGAACAGCTTGACTTCGAAAAGTTGCCGCTTTGGTCCGACTTTGAAAAAATTTTAAATCGTCGATACCAGCATTTGTCTGCGGAAGAGTCGACAAAGCCGAGGCAAGAAAAAGTCATGCCAAGCAAGTCGCACAATCGCAGTTCATTTGCTTGTTCTTCCACTCCCCCCAACAGTAGAGCTCAGCGAACATGCAGCTATTGCAATTCGGGAGACCATGTAGTGGCCAACTGCACGCCATTTTCACGTCTCTCGGTTATGCAAAGGTTCGAGTTCACAAAGTCTGCGTCCTTATGTATAAATTGTCTGCAAAAGGGTCACACTGTTGTAAGATGCAAGGTCGCCAAATGTCGAGTTTGTGGCCGCTCACATCACACATTGTTGCATCGATACACAGTGAGTGATAATAGTCTCGCGTTGCCGCCACCCCCAGAGAGTTCGTCTCCTCCTTTAAATCAGGACCACCCTTCCACCTCTCATGCTCTGCATGCGACTTCGTTGGACAGGGTGATTTTGGCTACGTCGATCGTAAGTGTCAGAACAAAAAATGGTGAACACATTTTGGCCAGAGCTCTCCTTGACTCTGGATCCCAAACAAACTTCATCACGGAAGACCTCGCCCACCGCTTACAGATCCGTAGAGAGGAGTCGTGTATTACCTTGCTTGGTATTGGTGAATCCAATTCTCAAGTAAAGAATAAAATACACACTGTGGTGAAGTCGCGCAAAAAAAGGTAGTGAGTTCTCCTTTGATTTTTGGATCCTGAAATCAATTTCAGGTTATCATCCTGACCATCCTGGTCATCCTAACTGATTGGAAAATCCCAGAGAACCTACCACTGGCAGACCCCTATTTCTACAAGCCACAAAGAATAGACATGCTGATTGGAGCTGAATCATTCTTTGAGTTATTAGCTGTTGGTCAAATCAAGCAAGGTCCTGACTATCCAACTCTTCAGAAGACCCTTCTTGGCTGGGTTGTTTCGGGAAAATATGTTTTCAAAAGTTCTGCCCCCCAAACGGCAAACAGTTTGAGTTGCAGTGAAGAGCTGTTAGTTTCCATTGATAGGACCTTGCAAAAATTCTGGTCACTGGAAGAAATGCCATCTCCAAAGAAAATTATTTCGCCTGAGCACACGTTATGTGAAAATCACTTTCGGAAGACGACTCAGGTATTGCCATCAGGTCGGTTTGAAGTAAGGCTGCCGTTTAAATCAGATCCAAATTGTTTGGGCAACTCCTTTGAGGTTGCTAAACGGCGGTTTTTGTCGCTCGAAAGAAGATTGTCTCGTGACCCTGAGTTGAAGAAAATGTACTTGGAATTCATGGAAGAGTACCTCTCCTTAGGTCATATGTCACCGACTGACAATACGGTTCCTTCTACTCCACACTACGTAATTCCACATCAGTGTGTCCTTCGGCCCCAAAGTACGTCCACCAAGCTTCGCGTCGTGTTCGATGCGTCGTCGAACCATTCAAGAGGAATTATACTCAACACTGCTCCGCTTCCGTCTGCACAGGTTCGCCCTGACTGCCGATGTGAAAAAGATGTATCGCCAAGTGATGGTGAATGAAGCGGATAGGCAGTTTCAGATGATAGTGTGGAGAAGAGACCCATCTGAGTCCTTGAGATTATACAAGCTTAACACCGTGACTTATGGGACTGGACCAGCCCCTTTTTTGGCTATCCGGTGTTTAAAAAGGTTTGAGTTAGCGAAGTGGTTTTCGAACTCACCTAAAATCACCGCATCTGAGAGCACAGCAAAACCCATAACGATCTCGGATTCAGAATCGACTAAGGCGTTAGGAATCTCATGGTTGCCTAAGGAAGATGCCTTTCAGTTTAAAATTGACAATGAAGTCATGGGTCTCCGAGCGACAAAACGGAACATACTGTCGGTGACATCGAAGCTGTTCGACCCCCTTGGATTGTTAAGTCCTATCGTCATAAAGGGCAAGATCCTATTGCAGGAACTTTGGCTTAACAAACTAGATTGGGATGAGTCGATTCCGATGCATTTGGAAACAGCATGGAATATGTTGAAAAATACACTGTCTCAATTGGAAGAGATATCCATACCTCGGTTTGTGTATTCCGATCCGATGTCACCGATCCAAATACATGCCTTCGCTGACGCCTCCATGAGAGCTTATGGAGCGTGCGTCTATGTCCGTAGCAAAACTGCAGAAGGTTTAAAAATATCGTTGTTGACTTCAAAGTCCAAAGTAGCGCCGCTCAAGACCAAAACGCTCCCACGGCTTGAGTTATGTGCCGCTCACCTTCTCGCGGATCTCTGTCACAGAATCAAGCCCCTATTAAAGGTCCCTATCGAACGAGCTGTTTATTGGTCAGACTCTGAAGTAACTCTTCACTGGATTCGGTCGCATCCATCTTCGTTGTCGACGTTCGTTTCGAATAGGGTGGCTGAGATTCAGGAGTGGTCAGATGAAGCTACGTGGCGGCATGTCCCTACAAAACAGAACCCTGCAGATATTGTGTCAAGAGGTTGTGACGTCAAAGAAATCGTCCAGTCAATCTGGTTTGAAGGACCATCATTTTTGAAGGATGAAGAAGAGACCTGGCCAAAAAACCCTCATTTCGAGCCTACAGAAGATGTCGAGCTGGAGACGAGGAAGAACGCGGTCGGGCTGACCGCTGCGGTAGAAATTTCGGATTTGGTAGATGTCATCGAGGGATTCTCGTCACACCTCACTTTTTTAATAAAAAATGTAAGAACCCGAGCATAACGTTTGAAAAAACGGTTTCACCGACCGAGTATGATGAAGCCTTTCGCAAAATTGTTGAAGTGATCCAACATCACGAGTATCGTGAGGAAATCGAGAAAGTTCGGAAAGGATCTAGAGTTGGTCCTAGTCTTCAGCGGTTGAACCCTTTCATCCATGAAGACACTGGTACTTGGTGTACTTTTTCGTTGTTGAGAGTAGGGGGGCGACTAGCTAAAGCTCCTATATCATACGATGCCAAGTTTCCGTTGCTTTTGACGAAGCGTTCGCAATTCGTGCGGAGCTATGTTCGTCATCTGCACCATATCAATTTTCATGTCGGCCCACGAGCACTTGTGAGCATCCTTCGACAGAGTGTTTGGATCGTAAACGCTCAGGAGGTCTGCAGTCAGACAGTTCGATCGTGTATCCTCTGCTTTAAATGCAAGCCTCGACTGCTGACGCAACTGATGGGAAATTTACCCGCAGACCGGCTCCGTGCTCTCCGCCCATTTTCAATTTGCGGCGTTGATTTTTGTGGATCCGTCTCGACGACATTGAAAATTCGAGGAAGGCCCCCATACAAGTCCTATATCGCGCTTTTTGTTTGTTTTGCGTCCAAAGCGGTTCACTTAGAACTTGTATCCGACTTGACCACTGACTCTTTTTATTGGCTTTCCAAAGGTTCGTTGGGCGCCGAGGATATCCCCAGATCGTCCATTGCGACAACGGGACGAATTTCGTCGGAGCGAGCCGCCACCTCAGCGCTCTGCAGAAGGCGCTCGAGGACGGGGCGGACGCAGTTCGCGAATTCGCGTCAAAAAACGGATGCGAATTTGCGTTCATACCGCCTCGAGCGCCGCACATGGGAGGACTTTGGGAGGCAGGTGTGAAGTCTGCGAAGAGCCTACTCCTAAGGGCCGTAGGCAGCGCGCTCTTGACCGCCGAAGAGCTCGCCACAGTCCTCGTCGGGATCGAGGCCGTCCTGAACTCCAGGCCGCTGGGAGCCCTCAGCCAGGACCCCAGCGACGGCGAGGCACTCACTCCCGGGCACCTGCTGACAGGCGGGTCGCTCATCGCCCCCCCAGCACTGCGGACTCCGGACCAGGAGGGTCTCAGCTGCTTGCGGCGATGGCAACTTGCCTCGTCAGTCAGGCAAGCGTTCTGGCGGCGATGGTCCAAGGAATATGTCCTGGGGCTTCAAATTCGGGGCAAGTGTCACCTACGGAAGCCCGACGTCAAGGAGGGAGACCTCGTCCTCGTGGCCGAGGACAACATGCCTCCACAGGAGTGGCTCGTCGGGAGAGTGATCGCCACGCACGCCAGGGAGGACGGCATGGTCAGGGTCGTCGACCTTAGGAGGAGCGATGGGGGCATTTTTCGGCGGGCCATCCACAAGTTGGCGCCGCTACCAATGTGTTGAAGCCGCTCAGGCCTTCAACGGGGCCGGTGTTTCGTCATGTCGTCGTCTTGGTCAATGTTTTATGTTAAGATTATTTTTGAATTGTTTTGAAGTCTAGTGTAAGTAGGTTAGGGCAAGGCGGGAGCGTAATAAAGCTCGCTCTTTCGCTCAAGGCGAATTCGCCCCGCTTTGCCACCGTAGGTTAGCTAGGCTTAGAACGAAATATAATGAATTTTAGAATATAATCGTTGAAATTGAAGTCGATCGAGCGAACATACATTATTTTCGTCCCCGCCTTTTAAATAAATCTTTACGCCACCCACAGTCTCTCGGTTTTATGTTCTTAGAAAAACTATTCTAATTTTTCAAACAGATTATTATACTTATATGTTTATTTATTGTCGATTTTGTCGATTAGGCGACGATGTGTCAGTTGCGAGTGCTACGTCAAGTCTCTGCCAAGGGCAGGCGAACCAAATTGCCCGTACCCTAATGCTGCACCACACACTAAAAATATTAAATATTGCTCAGCTGAGAGACCGAACAATATCTTTGATCTTTTTTTATATTTTCGTAGATTTATTTGCACAAATTTAGCCTTGAGCAAAATGTAAACAAATAATTTGTTTCTCCCCTGCATTTCATAGTGGATCATGGAGTGCTCAGAGCCCATCCCTCCGACTCGTACTACCTAACCAACGATTTGCTACACGACCACAACAACGACAACAATCCCAACAACAACCACTGCAATTGCTCACAGCCAGGCACTGTCAACCCACTGCGACAAGCCCCACCTCTCCCAACCAATAAGTTCGAAGAACGCTAACGGAGCGGCTATTCAGACTGGGCTCGATCGCTATGTGCAAATCAAAAGAAAATTGAGCCCACAAACTGGGAACAATAATAATGCAGCTAAAATAACCAAAATAAACGAGAACACTGTGCCACTACCAAACAATAGAATTGCCATACTGAGTGTCCCAAATGAAGATGAGATCGCCCAAACACCCAAGGCCAACAGATTCAGGCCGCCACCTATTTATGTTCGTCGGGCAAATTTTGCTGAACTGGTCAAAAAAATACCTGATAAAATTGGCGCAAGCACATTCTATGTCACGTCCATAAAAAGGGGGAACATAAATGAAACAAAAATACAAGTCAATGACGAACAAAACAATCGATCAGTTGCGAAATACCTCGAAAATGAATGAAAAAATGAATTAATACACTTACCAACTTAAAAGTAGAAAAGGATTTACAAGTGGTTATCAAAGGAATCGAACCAACAGTCCCAATTAATTTATTATAGATGGACTTAATGATAAGGGCTTCGAAGTCAAAATGGCTATGAACATAATAAATCAAAATTCCCCAGCCAATGTTCAACGTAGAACTGACATCTGACAGCATGCATATAAGCAAAAATGAAGTTCACCCAATCTTCAAGCTTCAATATCTACTGCACCGTAGGATCACCGTTGAGGAACAACACAAACGAAAGGGACAAATTGCCAGGAATGTGGACACACGAAAATGTATTGCACGGGCAGTCAGCGTTGCCTGAGGGGATATCCATCTCACTGAGGACTGCCCCGTAAATATATACCATCAATTACGACTCCAGAAATTTATTTTGCTTAAACTCTAAGCCTACACTTCAACCAACCACTGCAGGAATAATGCAGCATGAGTCAGTGCTGGTAAGATAAAGACAATGGTAGCAATACAACAAACGATGCAGGAGGTTCTGCGCAACCAAAATCTCCTCCTGGAGCTCCCAATCAACCAGAAATCTGTTTAAATGGCTTGTCTAAATATATGTTTTTGGATTGCAAATGGCATTTTGCAGCACAAATACTTACAGTTCCTCGCTCAACGCGACATTGGCGCCATGCTCATATCAGAGACTCACAAAACAAATAAAAACTGTTTTCACCTATAACTTGGCTATAACTTTTATGCGACAAATCATCCCGATGGTAAGGCACTGGCGTAGGTACTGGTACTGGCGTTCCTATCAAGCATCGCATCAGGCATTATCCATTGCCTTCATTTGCTACCTTATCTACAGGCAACATCAATTCATATTAAAATTCAGAGCGGCTACCTGAACCTAGCTAACCTACTTCCCACCGCGCTTCTGCATATCCGAAACAGAATTTGTAAAATTCTTCTTCGAAACAAGGTAGACTTTACCTCTCCGGGCAAGCCTACATATTGGCCCATTGATCCAAAAAAGCATCCCGACTTGATTGATTTTACAGTAACACGAAGAGTGCTGCAAGCTCAGATTCATGTAGATCACCTATCTATCATCGGATCACTCGCCCATTCTACTTCACCTTTACGACCATCCACAGCTTTCAGAACTCCCACACTTTCTAACAGAAAACAGATTGGCTCAAATACAGGAAGTACATAAGTTCACATATTTATAGCTGCCCAAACATTTATTGTAAAGATGACATTGACAGGTCAGTATTAGTATCCTCAATGTCACTGGCGGCAAAACGCTCAAAACCAATATTAGCAGCTAATTAACTTTCCAGCAGCAGTCGTGTTTCTAGGCACATTGAAGTGCAGCTACGCGATAAAAGAAGGCTTCGCCGAGAGTGGAAAGAACACAGATCACCCGCCTCGAAAGAGCGGCTAAAAATAGCCAACCACCTACTACGCAGAGCCCTAGAAGATGAAAAAAACTTAGCTCAAATATCCTATATGGCGCAAATCTACCCAACTATCAAACGATTCCCACTGCGGGAAGCTAAATCAGGCGTAAGCCTGATTTGCGAACACAAACAGGATAGTGGGCTCGCAGCAACAAAGAGAAGGCAAATACATTTGCCGTCCATATAGAAAATCTCGAAAATACTGCGCCTATTTCAATAAGACCTGGAATTCCTGTGTAAGACTGATTCTGCCCGACTTTTTCATACTTATACTTATACTTGTTCGTATATTCCACCCTAATCGGATACCTCTATATACGAGCAGCTTCTTTCCACTTTAAAAACTGTTTCTTCCTCGCTAGCAGATAAAGACCAATGATAGTTATATTTCAATTTCAATTTGCCAGGTACTGTTTGGTCTTCGGTAAACGAGTCTAATAACCTTGTGCCCACTACGCGACATAACTTTTTTGACGGCTTGCTAGACCTGTCCCTCTCTCAAGTAAACCATGTGAAAAGTTCCTTGGGCCAATTGCTTGATCTGCGCTTTGTGTCGGATTCGACCATAGCGTTGCTAACCCGAGCTCTTCCGCTCACTGTGTATACTGAAGCCTCCCACCATCCTACATTCGAAGTGTCGGTCGATATTTCACTGTATTGGATCGAGCGGCAGGCTTTTTATCCGCTTTCGTAAAGTCGATCTTACAAAGCTTATTAAACTAATTAGGGATTTTTATTAGTCCGCTATGTACTGGTGCACTGCCGTTGAGAAAGGCACACAAATTATTTACAATGTACTTAACACACTTTTTATACCCGTACTCGAAGTTAAAAGTGGAAGTGTGTAACGCAGAGAAGGAAACGTTTCCGACCCCATAAAGTATATATTAGGTTGAGCCAAAAACAATCACTGCACATCGTCTTGGAATCGAGCTATTCAATCCGATACCGTCTTGAACCGACCCCCGCATCTTCAATCTGGCCCCGTCTTGAATCCAGTTAACTATCATTTCGACTCTGTATCGCTTATTTACTTCACCACAATAACCTGTGAATATATATATTGAACAATCATCGCCTTTTTAATAATATCGCAATACAACGCTACTGAAGAAGCTCAATAGCTCAACATTTGGTGACCCCGACGTGGTATAAACACTTAAATCACAAAAACAATAAAACTTGTCGTTCGTTAAATTTGAATTAAGCCACGGGTTTTCGGTATTCGGTTGTGCACAAGCAACAAAAACGGTGCTCGCGTCGTCTGCTTTGCGATCTGCTTGCGGTTCTTGCTGCATTTATTGAACTCGAGAAGCTGGACTGCGACGAGATTGGGAGTGATCTCGCCGATGACTTTGAAGAGCTGTTTGTGACGCTCAATGGGATCATTCTCTCAGAGGTCACTAAGCGGTCCACTTCCATAGCTCCACATCCTGCGTTTGGTCAGAGAATCACACCGGCCCCATTTCAAGTGGATTCGTGTGCGATTTTGGAGCCAATTGGACTGATCGACAGAAGTCAATGCCAATCGAAGCATCCGTTTCTTGACTGTTCATGGCGGAGCAGGGGACGAGGAATCCTATTCGAAGTTGGATGGCGGCCTCGATTGCATCAACACAGGTGGACTTGCGTCGGATCAGGTTCCTGCTCAGGCTACGACCTCGCTTACATACTTCAAGCATTGTTGATATCCTGCAAACGCCCCGTTCCGGCCGATATATATCCGAACGAGCCCCCGCTCTCTGCTGGCGGACGTAATTCTGGGCATCGCGCTGGACCTCGAGCTATGCTGCGCCCAAGACCACCCCCACATTTCCCTATTGGGGGGAGGGCAGAAATTGCTAATCCCTCAGTCTTAATTTCAGAGAGCCATGCTGATATGGACACATCACCTCCAGTGCCTGGTTTGAATGCGCTATTCTTCTTCGCCTCTTCTTTTGTTGCCGAGCCTCTCATTACATGGCTCAACTTCAACCGACTAGGGGCCGGACAACACGTGGCTTCCATGCATCGAATCTACAGGTCTCGATGGAAGGAAGAGCGGCCCCATCAACAACAAGCTTTGCCTGCTGAACCCTGTATGCTGTTAAAAAGGGATGTAAAAGACCCGTGCTCTTCAACGGGGGGAGTATGTTTGGTTACGCAGCCAAAAAATCAGTAGATCACAGTCAGTGGTGCAGCAGTAGAGTAAATATCTATTATTGTTCAGCATTTTTTACAAATACATATTCTATGTTTTCTGAGAATCGGTTTGGGACATTTTGGGTGAAAGATGTAGCCGAAAACAACAAGGCGTTTTTTAAGGAATATTTTCTATAGCCATAGAATTGTATACTTTGGGCTTTTTTTCTGAGTACAGAATAGTCGAAAGGCTGTCAGTTTTGCAGAGTATTCATAAGAGAATTCCCAGGATAGTCCATAAGCCGAGTTTGTGTGCCTGAGACAATTCTGACATCGGTCAGAAAAAGTATGCGTACAAAAAAAAAAAAAACCAAAGAATATTCCTTTTTTTCACAAAATAATAGGAATTTTAGTATGAAGTTGGATACCCTTTACGTCCTCCTCGTTCACTTTGTTTACTTTAAACAAAACAAAAAAAACACAGCTGTTTGAGCTTTGTAATCGTAGGGAATGCAGTGCACACCTCTGGTCACGCCACTGGCTGCAAGAAAAATATATGACATATTTTTTGCTTGCAAATAGTTTTTCTATATGAGTCTAGACTTTAAAGTGTGAATAAATACAAAAGTGTAAAAATAATATTTTGACTACTGTATGCATACGTATGCATTGGGAGATAAGAGAGGTATGTATGTGCAGTACTGAATTTATTAAATTATTTGGTGGTTTTTTGGTGCTAGAGGGGGACGATACTGGAATCAGACGCCAACATACCCAATATTGGATTAACTCATTATTTAGATACATACATATGTATGTACAATATCTACTAATATAGACATACTAGCAGACCCGCGCGCTTCACTGCTTACTAAATGCATTTAATGTTTAGGAATTCATCGAAATTAAATAATGATACTTACACAAATTGCAATTTCTTCAGAAAACAATTGCTCATTAAAAATGGTATACACACAAAATGTATCATAAAATGTTCTGTTCTACAGAATGACACAAAATGAAATGAAATAGGCGTTAACACATATACTTTTGGACCAAATTTAAGTTTTTTTTTTGATTAACTTCACTTGATTAATTCTTGAAGAACCCATTTTTAGAACAGTACAAATTAAAAAAAAAAACAGCATGCTATTTGGTGCACGCGTTGCGGATATCCACTTACACACAGATGTTTTTTTTTTTTTTACAAATTTATAGGATAGATTTGTGTAGGGCTCTTTGTGGTATTAACAACCTTATCGTTGACACCAGCGACCAGATTTTTTTTTTAGATTATTCCCTTTTGGCCAATGATTTTCGCTAACGAACCACGAAAATTAAAGTTTGTTGAACCGCAAAATATAAATAGGCAAGAGGGATAACGCTGAATTATGCCTTCAGTAGTCAAATCGAAATTTAGTCTGTTGGGATTGATTAGTCCAACCCGAGGTCCCTCGGTTCAATTCCTGGGCTGGATTATCTTTTTTTTTTAACATTTTTTTAAATGTTAACCCTGTAGGTTGCATTGCCGGCTCCAACCACGTTATTTATTTTGTTATACATCTCCTTTTAAAAATATCAGCGAGCGAAGCCGCCGAGGTATTGCTAGTAATAATATATACGTAAAATATAAAATGGAATCGGTTCGGACCATGGACTATTTTTTTTTTGTTGATTCAGAGGTGAGCTTGCTTTATTTCACATAATTTTTGTATTCTTAACATCTGGAAAATATTAAGCTTTAAAATGAAAACTGTATAGTTTTATACTTTATACTATAAGATACTTTTTTCGTAATTATATAATATATCTACGTGTACTATACTCAAGTTATGGGAAAACAGTAATTATACCCCTGAAAAAACATTACAAAAAAATTTGAAGAAATAAAATAATAGCCTTTTCACACTGGAGACCATTCATTTTTGGGATGGTCCGTAAGGTTTTGCAGTTCCGAAAATTTCCCAGTTATTCGACCATGCATCTGGGATGTTCCTAAATCGAACGTTTCTGTGCGGTATTTTTTCGATAATTGTCAAATGCAACCATAAATATTTGACATTCACAACAACAGATCGGAATTCACTACGAAAATGTAAACAATGACAGACAGGAAAATGCTAAAAAAAAAAAAACAAAACATCTCATGTCAGAATTGTCGGTTGAAGTTGAGCCATGTAATGAGAGGCTCGGCAACAAAAGAAGAGGCGAAGAAGAATAGCGCATTCAAACCAGGCACTGGAGGTGATGTGTCCATATCAGCATGGCTCTCTGAAATTAAGACTGAGGGATTAGCAATTTCTGCCCTCCCCCCAATAGGGAAATGTGGGGGTGGTCTTGGGCGCAGCATAGCTCGAGGTCCAGCGCGATGCCCAGAATTACGTCCGCCAGCAGAGAGCGGGGGCTCGTTCGGATATATATCGGCCGGAACGGGGCGTTTGCAGGATATCAACAATGCTTGAAGTATGTAAGCGAGGTCGTAGCCTGAGCAGGAACCTGATCCGACGCAAGTCCACCTGTGTTGATGCAATCGAGGCCGCCATCCAACTTCGAATAGGATTCCTCGTCCCCTGCTCCGCCATGAACAGTCAAGAAACGGATGCTTCGATTGGCATTGACTTCTGTCGATCAGTCCAATTGGCTCCAAAATCGCACACGAATCCACTTGAAATGGGGCCGGTGTGATTCTCTGACCAAACGCAGGATGTGGACCTATGGAAGTGGACCGCTTAGTGACCTCTGAGAGAATGATCCCATTGAGCGTCACAAACAGCTCTTCAAAGTCATCGGCGAGATCACTCCCAATCTCGTCGCAGTCCAGCTTCTCGAGTTCAATAAATGCAGCAAGAACCGCAAGCAGATCGCAAAGCAGACGACGCGAGCACCGTTTTTGTTGCTTGTGCACAACCGAATACCGAAAACCCGTGGCTTAATTCAAATTTAACGAACGACAAGTTTTATTGTTTTTGTGATTTAAGTGTTTATACCACGTCGGGGTCACCAAATGTTGAGCTATTGAGCTTCTTCAGTAGCGTTGTATTGCGATATTATTAAAAAGGCGATGATTGTTCAATATATATATTCACAGTTTATTGTGGTGAAGTAAATAAGCGATACAGAGTCGAAATGATAGTTAACTGGATTCAAGACGGGGCCAGATTGAAGATGCGGGGGTCGGTTCAAGATGGTATCGGATTGAATAGCTCGATTCCAAGACGATGTGCAGTGATTGCAAGATCAAGACTAAATCAAAGGGCAGGCAGGCCGAATTGCCCGTGCCCTAATGCGAAACGTTTCCTTCTCTGCGTTACACACATCCAATTTTAACTTCGAGTACGGGTATAAAAAGTGTGTTAAGGTTTGAGGACCTATCTCAGGCTGGGATATGCGTCAGTCTGTCCAAGGTTCTCTACAAGGAAAATTTGTAGACTGCTGGTACTTTAAGGTTCGGAGCGGCCTTATCTGACCGAAAGAGAGGTAGGTGACAGGGGGATCGTTGTGTTGCTGATGAAAATACTTCAAGAATCGTGGTTGGTTGTTTTTATTGGCGTTGTTATTTTAATTATTTAATTCTTCGTGGGTTTGTTTAAAATGACTTACTCGCGGATCTTGTTAGTTGGCCTGTGAACACGTGGACTCGGTCTTGTGTTGTCTTGAGCTGAGGGACTGTCTAATGCAGTGTCTTGTGTTCTTGGTCTCTTTTGTTTTCGGTCTGATGTACTGCCTAGTGAAGTGTCTTGGGTGTGTGACTGAGGGACTGCCTAGTGCAGTGTCTTGTGTTCGGGCTGATGGACTGCCTTGTGTTGGGGCTGATGGACTGCCTCGTGTTGTGTCTTGTGTTCGGGCTGATGGACTGCCTTGTGTTGGGGCTGATGCACTGCCTGTTTTTTCGGCCGATCTTGGCCCTTTTATGCATCTGGTGATCGCGTCTGACCCGGAAATAATTATTGCTAACTTATGATTATTTTATGACAATAATTGTGGGGCTAGTAAGTGGGTCCAAGCGTGGTGCTTCGTTGACAATTTGCTAGTAGTGTTCAGGAAAAGGTTTTGCTGAGTCTGCATCGTAGTAGGTGCGGGCTGCAGTTGGGAAATTGGATTTCGGATGGGTTTTGCTAACTCGGCATCGCGGAAGGTGATAGCTGAGTTTGGGCCGGTAGGTCGGTAATTTTATGCTGGCTTGATTTATTGTGAAATAACGCAAGTGATATTTCTTATCTAGGTCGTCGATTGCGAAATGTGCAGAATGGGTAGAGTTGTTGATCGAAAGATCTTAATTTTAGTAATTGCGTGCGTTGCTTAAGACTATTTTA
Organism: Drosophila tristis; assembly: GCA_018150885.1. Classification (NCBI taxonomy): domain Eukaryota; kingdom Metazoa; phylum Arthropoda; class Insecta; order Diptera; family Drosophilidae; genus Drosophila; species Drosophila tristis. The sequence continues at coordinate 1,216,034 of JAECWT010000207.1, read as the reverse complement.
TTTCCCGGAGGTGCTGACACACCGCGATTTGTGGAGAACCGTGGGTGAGCCATGGTTCGTCAGCTCTGTGTAGATCAGTTTGATTTTTGTTGCTGACTATCGTGGACGCGTCGCCACTCCGCCGTTTGTAACGAGCCATGGGTAGAACCATGGTTCGTTACACCCCTCCCCATTCTTCCGGGTGGGTAATGAAGAAGTTAGTGGCATCGCATGGCGGGTGCTGACGTTCGCCTTTTTCCGAGTTCCTCTGTCCTTTGGCTTGTGCCGAGTCTTTGGATTCGTCGGTGTTAATCTAGTCCCTTTAGCGTGGCGTCGGTAACGTTATCTTTTCTACTACTGCTGTGGTCGTGATCTTTCTGCTGTTCTGGGTGCTTTGTAGTTGGTCTCTGCTTGGTGGGTCGATTATCCCATATGACGATGGTTTTCTCGGCTGTTTTCTTTGGTCGTTCTTTGTCCATTTTTGAATCTGCGGTGCTATATCGGGTGGCCAAGGATCCGTGGGCAGTTCTGGGTCTTTTGTAGCTCCGGGGTCAGAGGGTTGATTCGGGTCTTTCGGAAGGATGGGTTTGTCAAGTGTGCTGGACGGTTCGATCCTCCGTTGGTAGTCGCTCATGTGGGCGACGATCGTGGTGGCGTTGGCCGTGGATAGATATGTTTCTGATGCAATACTTGGGTGGTATTGGCGGTCGTTTGGCGCATGAACAGGTGAGTCTCGGTGATGCCTCTTATGTCGGACCAACAGCTGGCTCGGGCGACGAAGATCTCGGACCTGGCTCTAGGCATGGCTCGGTGCATGGCGCTAGCAGTCAAGTCGGTAGGCGGAAGGTACTCCATTGTGTTGGCGAGGATCGGTGTGGTGTCGGCCGTGGGTACGATGTTTTGGTATGCCGGGTGTAGTACTCGTGTTATACTACAGCCAGACTGGTACGTGAATAGGTGAGTCGCGATGACGCCTCTGGTATCGCAGCAACGACTTGTGTGGGCGACGAAGATCTCGGACATGGCTCTAGGCATGGCTCGTTGCATGGCGCTAAGAATCATGTCAGTACGCGGGAGGTACTCCATTGTGTTGGCGAGGATCGGTGTGGCGTCGGCCGTGGGGAGGACGGCGGTCTGGGCATCGTGGGGATATCTGTTCGATTATGGGCCCCGTCCAGCGTGGGGTTAGCGTGGCTGTTTCCCGTGTTGCTGGGCTGTCGGATGGTGGTTGCCGTTGTCCTTTTTCGCTGCTGGCGGTCGGTTTTGAGGGTGTCCGTGCGTTCAATTCTTCCGTTGCGGATTCTGTGCGTGCTTGCTCGTCTTGGACCTGGGCTTCCTGTGTCGAGCGCCGGGTCCAAGTGTGTTTGTCTCGTGTGTGAGACCCTCGTGTTGTGTTTGGGATGCTTGTTCCCTGTTGTTGGCCTAGGACGCGGTTGCTCCGTTGTGACCGTGGGACTCGTTTTCCCGCTTGCTTGATTGCTGTTTGCTGGTGTTGGCCTTGGATTCGTGTTCTCCGTTGTGGGCCGGCGTTTCGTTTTCGTTGCCATTGGTTTGGGTGTCAAGTGCTGCGTTGCGTTATTGGGTGCCGTGTGCGTTGTGGTAGGTCGTGGACGTGGGTTCGTTGCGATTTGTTGGAGTTTCTGGTATCGAGGTTCGGCGTCTTGTACGTGGATGGTAGTAAGCACGGGTTCAGTGGGTGTGGGGCGACGGTCTCGTAGCTGTAGCAGCGTGGTGCCGCATTGGATCGTCGTTTCGATGGAACCTAGGAAGTCCATGCCGACAATAACTTGTCCCAACATGTTTGGCAGGACCAGGAGCGGGATTTGAACCTCTCGTTCATCCAGCTTGATGTGCGCCAGTGAAACTTGTGAGATCTCTCTGACCGAGCCATCGGCCAGGCGTATGCGGACGCATGCATCTTGCAGGTTGGTGTTGTTGTCAAGTTGTCGGGCGAGGTTTGCGCTGATGAAGCTTCTGGATGCCCCGGTGTCGATTGTGGCTTCCGTTGCGTGTCCTCCTATGGTCACCATCGCCACTATCCGGCCGTTGCTCACGTGTAGAGAGTTTTTTAGTCGCGGGTTAGAGGAGGCGTCGTTCCCGGCTGATCCCGTGTCAGTTGGGAACGCATGTCGTTTCCCGACGTGTTCTGGCGGCAGCAATCGACGGTCCGTGTGCCACATTCCCAGCAGAATAGGATCGAAGGATTTTGGCAGTCGTATGCCGCATGGCCCGCTTCACCACACCGGCGACAGGCTGCGCGTGGGTTGGCGATGGGGGTCGTGATCATGCGAGGTGCTACATCGGGATTCGTCGTACTGTTTGGATGAGCTGGCGGTCTCCCTGGTGTGTCTGTCGACTCCCGAAGTGGTCTCCAAAATGGTGGCCGGTACGAGTCGTCGTTCCTCTGCTCTGTAGTCGGCCTTGCGTATCTTGGGGGGGTGTTGCGGGGGCGCGAGAGCCGGAAGGGTTCAGTCTTGGAGGCTCTCGAACTCAGTGGCCAACGTTGTGAGCTGCGTCAAGCTTTGGAGTTCGTGTCGTCGTACGTACATCCGGTATGCTGGCAGGGCGTTGTCGTAGATCCTGTTCAACTCCTTGTCTGCGTCGTACCCGGCGTGGTGCATGAGTAGGCGTATCTCGATGAGGTAGTCTTTGAACGATCCTCCTACCGTTTGCTTGCGGGCCCGGATCTGGTCTTCCAATTGGTCAAAATACCGCGGCGGTAAGAAGAAAGTCAAGAATGCTTGGCGGAAATATGCCCATGAGCTGCCTTGTAGTTGGCTGGTGCGGTACCAGCTACAGGCCTGATCGGTGAGAAGTTCTGTCATGGTCCGAGGCACGTTCTTCGAGTAGTTCCACAAATACAAGTGGGGCGTCCTGTCCGTCGAACCTGAGTCCCCATTTCCGAACCTGTTCCGCGACGTGGGCGATGTAGCTGTGGCGGCGTCCATCTGTGGAAGTGACCATGGCTGGCACGATCCTCTGTGTGGGCGAGCGGTTGGTCTCCGTAACTGGAGGTCTGGGCAAGTCGGCTGGCGTTACGATGCGTGGGGGGGCGGGTGTGCTGTATTCGGCCGCGATTGGGACCTGTAACCCGGCTTTTGGGTCTGTTTTCCGCTGGTCAGATGGTCCAGAAGTGGTGGGCATGGGTGACCTGGAGCGTCCTGCTGGTCTGGCGTATAGCCGTTCGAGGTCTCCCAGTCGAACCCAGGCGTCCTGCGAGAGTGTTCGTCGTTCCTCGACCGTTCCTTCGTTGCCAAATCCGAATTCCTCGGCAAGGGTTTCCAGCTCATTTCGACGGAGTTTGTAAATCCAGCCGGTGGTGACTCCTGGATTGGTATGGTGTCCCTCCGGGTAAAATTCGTCGAGTTGACCGTCTCCGTGGGCTTCCATGATGTGTTTCTGCGGCTAGTGGTACTGACTTACTTTTGGTTTGGTGGTACTTCTGTACGGTAGCACTTTTGTTCCATACTCGTATGATCGGTACTGCGGCACCACTTGCTCGCGACTGGATTTAGTGTGGGCGGGGTTTGTGCTTGACGGGGTGTTCAGAGTGAGGAGGGTGCTGGGGGGGGCACCAGCTCTGTGGGCATTCCAGCCACACCACTGTTAGCAATCCAGCTACGCAAGCTGTTGCCCTCGCTCTCGCTCTCACGCTTATGAGCGGTTTTCCCCCCGGTGAAGCGCGCTCGCGCGCATATTCACCACGCTTGCGCTCCCGCCCACGCTCACGCTCCCGCTCTCGCCGCCGACAGCCCTCGGCAGCTGGAGTACAACCGATCGAGCATTAATTCGCTTTTCCACCCAACGCAAAACGGCCGGCTTTTGCTCGCGACATAAATACATATACATATACAGAACAAAACCCCCGAAATATATCTTGAAGAACCCGGACTCTAACGCCTTTTATCTTGGGACTATCTGGTGGACACCCTGAGACGCCTCTACGCTCAATCATTGGTCCTTCGAGCCGGATATACTTCGCCTTCCCCAAGCATATCCAGCATTCGAGCATGGCATCGCCTTCACCACTACGATCCTAAGATAAGTACTACTTTCGTGTGCCACAAATCCCTTCCATTCGCGATTTGTGTTTCCAATTTCCGCAGAGTCCGAGTTCCGCGATATAGGTACATATATATATTCTTATATATGTACTTATTTCTTCTTACTGTGCCATCCGTTTTCCGTGTCGCTTCGTTCTTTTCGACGCCGCCATATTATCGGCGATTCAGGCCGTTCTCCTTTGTCCAACTCCAACTACCAGTGCTACGGTAGTTTTTCAATTCCGTTTTGTTTAATTGTGACAACAATTAAACCAAAAAAAATAGTGCATTCCGAGCATCTGTATGTACGCACATTCCAGCCCATAAGAGCGGCTTGCGTACATACACACACATCTACATCCGTGTCTCTACAGGTGCATTCCAGCACGACCCACCCCAATAAAATATATACTTTGGCACACTCCGAGTGCAACTACAATCACATGTTTTATTTCCATACATATAAACACATTTATATTTATTTCCATACATTCATACATTTATTTCCATAGTTGGCCGCAATATATTGCCAACTATATCCATAACAATATTCCATACAAAAAAAATACCACTCCCCGTAGAAAAATACCGCACTCCATACTACATACATAATGCGCGAAAGTGCCAAATTTAATATAAAATTCGCGATTTTGTACAATCCGTGCACTCCAGCCACTTTTCACGATCGCTACCCCAACTCCAAAATTCTCCACTTTCCAAATAAATTACTCGCGACTAAAGCACTGCGCAATTATAATAATTATTTGGCAATTTCCACTGCCAATTGGCAAATTGTTGTTTCGATCTTTTGTTGTTGTTTTTTTGTTCCGTTCATTAGAGGTGGCGCAATCCAAAAATATCGGTATCGTAACCAAGTTTTGCGTTCGACCAAAAATAAATAAAAAAAATCAATATATAAAAAAAAGACAATTTCCAAACAAACACACCGACACTATAGGAATAAATTGAACGATCCACGATTTCTAATCTAAACCGTTTCGTCATCCTTTTTCCGATTTTTTCTTTTTTCCTTCGGTATTTCTCCCGATAGTTCTCCAGCGCCCATCCACAGTCATATTCTTGACTGTAGCTTCCGGTAACGATTACGGCGACTAGGTTTATCTGCACTTTGTCGATCCAAACTGACATAAAGAGCAAACTATCGCCCATTCCAATCAACTATCGAGGATATAAATGCCACTCCGTCCGCCGTCCATCCGCAAATAACCCCGTTCTGATCACGACTGCGTCAAAGAGGTAAACGGAGGAGCCCGCACTAACAATATTTGCAAAATATTGCCAAAATCAGTGTGACCGGTCCTCTCCTCGGCTCAGTGCAATACAAGTCACTCATTGTTTGAGAAATTTCACTTCACGGTGATCTCAAACAATCCGAGTCGACCCGACTATTGTTTTCCAACAAGCTCGAGGCCTTTTTCCTGACAGCCTTCCATAAGTGGGTTATATTTGTTTCACTCAGATCATTCTTCTGTCCCTCCAAGACTTCTAAGTCCGATTTTCTGTGCGTGTGTGAGTTCGGAATATGCCAACAGGTCACAAGGACGGCAACCAGCTTTGCCTGTGACCTCTTCCAACCGGCTACGCACCTCGTCCGCCTCCGGAACTACGCCGACTCAGAAAATCAAGGCACCCTCACCCCGAGAGCAGCCAGTAGCAGCCCTGCGGCAAGGACCAAATCGGTCCTGTTCCCGTCTCCTGTCACTCTGAAAGTTCCAGCTGTGACCAAACAAGATCCGAAGGGCTCCTTCGTCAGCAGCCCCGTCAGCTCTCGCCACTGTATCACAATGGCTCAATCCGCCACCTCAGTCGCTCGGACCAAATTGGTCGCCGCTATTGGCCGACTGATGCACCTGGCAGAGCGCATCACCGCCGCCCCATCCGCCTCCTTGTCCGAGGTCCGTCGAGGCCAAATCCTCAGCATGTGGACGGACGTCGAGGCCGAATATAAGGCCTGCTCCGCGGCGATGACGGACGAGGAGCCAGAAATCCAAGCGGACATCCGTGACACATACGGCGAATGCTATGGGGTATTTGAGCAGTGCCTCAGTGACCTCAATGCCCAACTGACCACATCCACAGTTCTTCCTCCTTCACAGCCAGTCCAACAGGGCGGCTGTCGACTGCCTCCCGTCAACATTGAGGCATTCTCAGGGGACTACGTCCGCTGGCCTACATTCCGGGATCTGTTCACTGCGGTCGTGATCAACAATCCTAGATTGTCTCCGGTAGAGAGGCTGTACTATCTCACCGAGAAGACCCGGGGCGATCCGAAGGCCATCGTAGAGAAATCCCCCCTCACTAATGACGGTTTCGAGTCCGCATGGTTGGCTCTCCGCAGCCGATATGAAAATAATCGGCTTCTGGTGACCAACCAAATCAACATCCTCCTCTTTTTGCCCCGCGTAACATCCGAATGCAGTCGTGCCTTGAAGGATCTTCAAAGTACGATGCAAGGAGTCCTAAATGCGCTAGCGGTCTCCAACGTCTGCACGGACAACTGGGATAGTCTGCTTGTGACCATCTGCGCTTCCAAATTGCCGAAGTTGAGCCGGGCGTTGTGGGAAGCGTCCGTAACGGACAAAAGGAGGTGCCGCCCTGGAAGGAAATCGACTCCTTCTTGACTCAGCGATACCTAACGCTAGAGGCTATCGAGTGCGACCCTTCCACTTCCCAAGGCGCTCCGAATCCGCCACCCGCCAAAGGCAGTCAGAATCCGCCATCCTCCCGAAGCCAGTCGAATCCGTTCCTTTCCCAAGGCAATCCTGTTCCAAGGACAGCGCACTCGTTCCAAAGCAACATGAATCCGAGCAAGAGCACATGTGATCTCTGTTCCAAGGAGAATCACCCAATCCGACTATGTCCTCATTTCCTACAAATGACCGTTGATGCTCGCTCCAGCTGCATAAGGCAAAAGCAGCTCTGCTTAAATTGCTTCGCAAAAGGCCATTTGCTTCGAGAATGTCAAAGCTCCCACAATTGCAACACTTGTGGAGGACGACACCACACGCTTCTGCATCGTGGCGATCCAGCTACCAGCGAGTCACATTCCACATCCGTACCCAATTCCACATCCGTACTTAATTCCACAGCTTGGCCAGACGTAAGACGGCAAGCACCCGCCGCACAAAATTCCAATTCTTCCGAACCTTCGACGAATGTTCAAACGTATTTCGCTTCCGGCACAAGTTCTGTTCTTCTCGGCACGGCAATTATTAATATTTGCCACCTTGGGAAAACTTTCCGCGCCCGCGCTCTGATCGACTCGGGCTCCGAGGCAACGTTCATTACGGAACGCCTTTTCAACACGATTCAATTGCCTTTCCAACGAATTCAGACACAGATCTCCAGCATCAATCAGACAGTATCCGCTCAGTCCGATAAGCTCTGTCAGTTTTCCATTCGCTCTCAACGAGGCCTGGTTTACAATTAAACGCCAAAGCCTATGTTATCCCCGAATTGGCAAAGAACCTTCCGTTGAATCCTATCTCGCCAAGTTTCTTGAAAGATTTGCCGAGTCTTCCATTGGCGGATCCTACATTCTTCGAGAGCTCACCAATCGATGTCCTGATTGGAGCCGATATCCTACCATCGGTAATGTCAAGCGGCTTACAGCCCAAGAAACCATTTTTGGTTGGGTGCTCACTGGTCCCGTGTCCAATACGGCGAGCCATCAAGTTGCATCCTTTTCTTGTCAAATTTCCAGAGTAGCTTCTAATGTCCCAAATGTGCCCGTCATCCGTTCCAAGCTCACTTCTAATGCTTCTTCGACTTTTTCATTTCGCCCTAGCCATTCACATACAGACATGGGTTCTCGACCCCGTTTCGACCGCACCGTGGAGAGCAGACGTTCACGGGGTATTAAGTCCTACCAATGCCGAGTCTGCTCTGAAATCCATCCTCTACGGAAATGCCGCCGCTTTCTCCGCCTGGATTCCGAAAGGAGGCTCCAAGCTGTCCTCCACTTCAACTATTGTACCAATTGCCTGGCTCACCGACATTCCGCCCAGGATTGCCGAAGCGGTGATCGGTGTAAGGTGTGTAACCGGAGCCACCACACGTTACTCCACCTTCCCGAGTCTCGGCACCCATCTGGCTCCTCTGCGGCACCGCCGCCTTCATCTTCAGCGTACAGCGCCGATGTGCGCCCTCGTCTTCCTGTGAGCCGCCCCGTCATAGGAATCCCGGATTCATCAGCAACCTCCTTGCTTTTAAATCGGAGCATGTAGGGTCTTTGCAATCCTGCAAGGGGGGGGAGAATGTTCAGAGTGAGGAGGGTGCTGGGGGGGGGCACCAGCTCTGTGGGCATTCCAGCCACACCACTGTTAGCAATCCAGCTACGCAAGCTGTTGCCCTCGCTCTCGCTCTCACGCTTATGAGCGGTTTTCCCCCCGGTGAAGCGCGCTCGCGCGCATATTCACCACGCTTGCGCTCCCGCCCACGCTTCGAGCCAGATATGAACCAGCGACCTATGGATCTACAGTCCGTTTGCACGGACAATTGGGATAGTCTGCTTGTAACTATCTGCGCTTCAAAATTGCCGAAGCTAAGCCGCGCCTTATGGGAAGCGTCCGTGACGGACAAGAAGGAAGTGCCGCCCTGGAAGGAAATCGACTCCTTCCTCACTCAGCGCTATTTGACGCTCGAAGCTATTGAGAGCGACCCTTCCACTTCCCGAGTGGCTACGAATCCGCCACCCTCCCAAGGCGGCCAGAATCCATCCACTTCTTGCAACCGATCCAATCCATTCCGGTCGCACGGCAGTTCGGTGCCGAAAAAGGTTCTTTCTTTCAAGAACCAAGTGAGTCCGAAGAAGAGGACGTGTGATCTCTGTTCCAAGGAGAATCACCCGATCCGACTATGTCCGCGCTTTCTCAACATGTCCGCTGATGCACGTTCCAATTGCATCAAGACAAAACAGCTGTGCCTAAATTGCTTCGCAAGAGGCCATCAGCTTCGCGACTGCTCAAGCAGCCACAATTGTTCCACTTGTGGAGCCAGGCATCACACGCTTCTGCATCGTTGCGCGCCTCCGTCCAACATGGCGGCTTCGACATCCGCCCAAACCCCCAGCTCGTCCAATTCTCAGCCCAACGTACAGAGCTATTTCTCCTCCAGCACAAGTACCGTTCTTCTGGGCACAGCACTCATTAATATTTGCCACCTGGGGACCAATTTCCGTGCCCGCGCTCTGATCGACTCAGGCTCCGAAGCGACGTTCATCACTGAACGCCTCTTTAACATCATTAAGCCACCGTTCGAAGCTATCCAGGCTCAAGTCGCGGGTTTAAACCAAACCGTAGCGGCTAGGGCGCAAAAGCGTTGCCACTTCATGATCGGGGCCGCCTCCAGGCCGGGCCTCAAGATCGAGACCACGGCATATGTTCTGCCTCAATTATCAGGCAACCTTCCTTCATATCCGATACCGCAGCACTTCTTGGATAACCTTCCAAACCTCCAATTGGCAGACCCTTCCTTCCACCGAAGCTCGCAGATTGATGTGCTTCTAGGCGCTGACATCCTTCCTTCTATCCTGTTGAGCGGCTTCCAGTCTGCCATTTGTGGCTCGCTGCTGGGACAAGAAACCATCTTCGGATGGGTCCTATCCGGTCCGGTATCAGCTGACTCGGCTCGGACGGTTTCCGCCTTTACCACGAAGCTCTCGTTTAATTCGGATGTCCGACTCGAGAAGCTTCTCACCAAATTCTGGGAGGTGGAGGACCTTCCGGGGAGACCGACGAGCGAGTCCGATTCAGTGTGCGAGGAAAACTTCCTCCAGACTACTAAACGAACCCCCGATGGGAGATACGTTGTTACTCTCCCTTTCAAGTGTCCAGAAAAAGTCGAGCTGGGCCACTCCAGAAGTGCGGCCCAGGCCCAGTTCCTTAGAAACGAGCAGCGGCTGCAGCGGAACTTGCCGCTCAAGAAGCAGTACGACTCCGTCATTCAAGAATATTTAGAGCTCGGCCACATGACAGCGGTTACACCTAGTCATGATTCCGGCCATTTCTACCTGCCACATCACGCCGTGCTTAAACCCGACAGCACCACAACCAAATTGCGCGTAGTCTTCAACGCCTCCAGCCCGTCTTCCAACGGGAAAAGCCTCAACGACACGTTGCATGCTGGGCCAGTCCTTCAGTCTGACTTGACCATGCAAATCCTGAGGTGGCGCGTCTTTCGCTACGTTTTCAATGCCGACATCAACAAGATGTATCGGCAAATCCAAGTGGCTTCCCAACACACGCCCTATCAGCGAATACTGTTTCGCGACTGTAACGGGGACGTGTGTGACTACGAGCTCACCACTGTCACTTTCGGAGTCAACTGCGCACCGTACCTCGCCCTCCGCGTCCTCAAGCAACTCGCACAAGAGGTGCGTCCACAGCTGCCGATGGCAAGCGTCATCCTGGAGAGCGACATATACGTGGACGACGTGCTCGCTGGTGCTCACTCTCAGTCTCAGGCAATTTCCGCCATTGCTGAACTACGCGAAGCACTCGACTCTGCAGGGTTTCCGCTCCGAAAGTGGACAGCTAACCATAAGGGCGTCCTGCGCGACATTCCAGTCGACCACTTACTCCGCGCTGACTTCCTAGAGCTGGAAGAGAGTAGCATCGCTAAGACGTTGGGAATCCGATGGCAAGCCAGTGCCGACGAGTTCTTCTTTTCGCCTCCCGCCTTAAACGAGCGAAAATCCTGCACGAAGCGCAATGTGCTGTCCCAGATCGCGCAGCTCTTTGATCCAGCGGGATGGCTTGCCCCCTTCGTCGTCCAAGCGAAAATATTTATGCAGGAGATTTGGTTGAGAGAGTTAGGATGGGATGACGTCCTTCCTAACGATCTGTCTCAAGCCTGGGAGACATTCCTGAACAGCTTTCCGGCCATCCAAGGGATCCGCATTCCGCGGTGGTTACACGTCTGTCCGATGGCCAAGGTACAGATTCATGGGTTCTGCGACGCGTCTCAACGTGCCTATGGGGCAGCGATCTACGTCCGAGTTGAGCGTCCGCAGGGCATTGTGTGTACCCTTCTCACAGCCAAAACCCGCGTTGCCCCCGTGAAAACAGTCTCGTTGCCGCGACTCGAGCTGTGCGGAGCTGTCCTTCTGACAGAACTCTCCGTGGCCATCCTTCCTCAAATGCCGCTCGACGCCAGCCAGGTGTACTTTTGGACCGATTCCACTATTGTGTTGGCCTGGTTGAACAGGCCGGCATGTGATTGGACCACTTTTGTAGGGAATCGAGTCGCCAAAATCACTCGCTGTTGGCCCCGCGAACGATGGAGCCACGTCCGATCCGAGGACAACCCGGCCGACCTCGCCAGTCGAGGGCTCGGACCCACTGAACTGGTCGGCAATGACATGTGGTGGCATGGCCCTGCGTGGCTGCGTGGTCCGCAGTCGGAGTGGCCTTGTCCACGAGGCTCAATCCTTGAGACCGACTTGGAGAAACGAGCCGTCAAGGTTCACCACGCCACTGACACCGCCTCGGACATTCTCAGCCGATTTTCCGAATTCGGACGCGCTCTGCGCGTGATCGCCTACGTTCGGCGGTTCGGCCAGCGCGTCAGAGGGCAAGCAACGCCAGTCCACGTATCCACAGAGCTAGACAATAAAGAGGTCGCTGCAGCTCTCCAAGCTGTCACCATCACGACCCAACGCTTCCATTATACGGCGGAGCATCGCTGTCTTGTAAACAAGCAGCCACTTCCGACTACGAGCTCTCTTCAGAACCTCAATCCGTTCCTGGACCAGAACGGAGTCATGCGGGCATGTGGCCGGGTCCGAGCCTCGGCATCCATGACCTACAACGAGCGGCATCCAATCCTGTTGCCACCCGCATGCCTCCTGGTTCGCCTGCTGGTTCGATTCACCCATCACGTATCCCTACATGGTGGGAACCAGCTGGTCATCCGCCTTCTCCGGGCAACATACTGGATCCCTCGACTACGTCACGTCGTGAGGGCAGTAATCCACTCCTGTAAGGTCTGCGTCATCCAACGCAAGCGACTCCAAACCCAATTAATGGGCGACCTTCCTTCCTCACGAGTTACATTTTCGCGGCCGTTCACATACACCGGAGTCGACTTCGCCGGGCCGTTCGACGTGAAAAGTTTCACAGGACGCGCCTGTCGCATCTCCAAGGGGTATGTGTGCGTTTTCGTTTGTTTTACCACGAAGGCCATCCATTTGGAGGCTACGTCCGACTTGTCCACCGACACTTTCCTAGCCGCCTTCGCCCGGTTCGTCGCGAGACGAGGCTGTCCCCACGAAGTCCACTCCGACAACGGGAGGAATTTTGTCGGCGCATCCCGCTCCCTGGCTGTGGACCTTCTCGAGGCCCTCCGCACTCGGACCTCCGCGGTATATAGCCAGCAGGGGCTAACGTGGCGATTCATCCCTCCAGGGGCCCCACATATGGGTGGCTTATGGGAAGCGGGTGTGAAGAGTTTCAAGGCTCTTTTCCAACGGTCGATGTGTACTTCCAAATACACATTAGAGGAGTTCGCGACCTTTCTCTCCAAGATTGAGGCATGCCTTAACTCGCGACCAATCTCTCCTATGTCTGAGGATCCAACTGATCCGTTGGCCTTGAGCCCAGGCCATTTCCTGATTGGTGGTCCGCTACTATCCGTGGCAGAGCCAGAAATACAAGCGAGCGCCTCCTCCATCCTAAACCGCTGGCAACATCTCAAGGCTCTCAACCAGCAATTCTGTTCGCGCTGGAAGACAGAGTACCTGCGAGAGTTGCACAAGCGCAACAAATGGCAGCATCCGACAAGAGACCTCGAGGTTGGAGACCTCGTGGTGATCAAGGAGGAGAACATCCCCGCTCAGGAATGGCGTCTCGGCCGTGTGCAGAACGCGTATCCTGGAGCCGATGATAAGGTCCGTGTGGTAGACCTACTCACGGCCCGCGGCCTTATCAAGAGACCGATCACGAAGGTGGTTCTGCTGCCTATGGAATCGGATGTCCTGTCCATCTACTCGCGCGGAGGCTCCGATTCATAAACCTCCGTCCTTTTGTTCTGCTTAAATCCAACGTAGTTATCCGTACCCGTATCCGTATCCGTATGCCAACCCATGCCAGTTTTTTACTAATGCTCCGGTGATTCCTTTCTTTCATCCTAGTTTTTTCCAGAAGGTAGATATGGCCCCTCAGACCGCATCACGTTCCCGATCCAGCCGCAGGTCGGATCGCTCAAGGGCACGAGGGAAGAATTCCTTCCAGTGTCGAGTGTGCCCCGGAGTTCACCCACTAAGGAACTGCCGGAAGTTTATCCGGTTGAGCGTCGAGCAGAGGCTCCGAGCCGTCCTCCTGCACAAATACTGCTCGAACTGCCTGGCTCACGAGCACTCGGGCAAGGACTGCCGCAGTGGAGACCTCTGTAAGGTGTGCTCCCGGAACCACCACACTCTGCTCCACCTGCCCGGGTCTCGGCGCCCTGCTGGCTCCTCTTCGGCTCCGTCGACTTCACCCGGGTCTCGGCGCCCTGCTGGCTCCTCTTCGGCTCCGTCGACGTCACCTCCGTCTCGGCGCCCTGCTGGTTCTTCCTCGGCTCCGTCGACTTCACCTAAGTCTTCCCGCGCCAAACCACGCCCTCGTCTTCCGGTCAGCCGCCCTGTCGTCGGAATTCCAATCCCGACCGCAAACTCCTTGCTCCAGCACCGGAGCATCAACGTCCTCCCGACGGCAATGGTGGTCCTCGCAGGCACCAAGATGATGAGTGCGCTGATCGACCCCTGCACGCCGGTCAGCTGCATCGACGCCGAGGTGGCTAGGGAGCTGAAATTGCCCACTACTTGCATCGGGGACGAGCGGGTGTGCACCGCCATGATCCGGGCGAAGATAGGAGATTTTAAGGTGGAGGCAGTCTTCAAAATCGAGCCCCGTCTGCGCGTCCGTACGCCGATCCGTCCACTGAGCGACACCGTCCGTGCTCGCTTCGACGACTTGAATTTGGCCAACGAGGAGTTCCACAAGCCGACCACTATCTCGCTCGTCTTGGGTGCAGATTTGTATCCAAGGGTCATTCAACCGGGGTTCCTCGCCCGCGCAGACGGCCTTCCCGTGGCTCAAAGCACGGTGTTTGGATGGATCGTGTCTGGTGCGTGCACGCAGACATAAAAATCTTTGCATTCCTGCAAGGGGGGGGGGAGAATGTTCAGAGTGAGGATGGCGCTGGCGGGGCAACCGCTTGTGGGCATTCCAGCCACACATCGCTGTTAGCGTTCCAGCTACCCAAGCGGTCGCCCTCGCTCTCGCCCTCGTACTTAAGAGCATTTTTCCCCCCGGCGACGCGCTCTCGCGCGCATATTCACCACACTGGCGCTCCCGCCCACGCTCACGCTCCCGCTCTCGCCGCCGACAGCCCTCGGCAGCTGGAGTACAACCGATCGAGCTCCAATTCGCTTTTCCACCCAAAGCAAAACGGCCGGCTTTTGCTCGCGACTTAAATACATAAATATACAGCACCAACCCCCGAAATATATATTTGAAGAAACTGGAATTTAACGTTTTTTATCTTGGACTATCTGGTGGACACCCTGAGACGCCTCTTCGCTCAAACACGGGTATTGCTCATTGCTAGCATAGTCTCTTTTAGTGGCCGTGGATCTTTACTCCACAAAGCTCCGTATTAAGGTGTTAGTTACCTTAAAGTCACCAAAAATTCCCTGCTCGGGCGCCACTTGTGAGCACCTATCTCAGGCTGGGATATGCGTCAGTCTGTCCAAGGTTCTCTACAAGGAAAATTTAGTAACTGTGGTGCTTTTTTGGTTGGGGGGGGCGTTTTTCGGCGAAAAGGGGGGTAGGGGACAGGGGATCGTTGTGTTGCTGATGAAAATACTTCAAGAATCGTGGTTGGTTGTTTTTATTGGCGTTGTTATTTTTATTATTTAATTCTTCGTGGGTTTGTTTAAAATGACTTACTCGCGGAACTTGTTAGTTGGCCTGTGAACACGTGGACTGGGTCTTGTGGTGTTTTGAGGGGGGGGACTGTCTAATGCAGTGTCTTGTGTTCTTGGTCTCTTTTGTTTTCGGTCTGATGTACTGCCTAGTTCAGTGTCTTGGGTGTGTGACTGAGGGACTGCCTAGAGCAGTGTCTTGTGTTCGGGCTGATGGACTGCCTTGTGTTGGGGCTGATGGACTGCCTGCTTTTTCGGCCGATCTTGGCCCTTTTATGCATCTGGTGATCGCGACTGACCCGGAAATAATTATTGCTAACTTATGATTATTTTATGACAATAATTGTGGGGCTAGTAAGTGGGTCGAAGCGTGGTGTTTCGTTGACAATTTGCTAGTAGTGTTCAGGAAAAGGTTTTGCTGAGACTGCATCGTAGTAGGTGCGGGCTGCAGTTGGGAAATTCGATTTCGGATGGGTTGTGCTAACTCGGCATCGCGGAAGGTGATAGCTGAGTTTGGGCCGGTAGGTCGGTAATTTTATGCTGGCTTGATTTATTGTGAAATAACGCAAGTGATATTTCTTATCTAGGTCGTCAATTGCGAAATGTGCAGAATGGGTAGAGTTGTTGATCGAAAGATCTTAATTTTAGTAATTGCGTGCGTTGCTTAAGACTATTTTATTTCCCGGAGGTGCTGACACACCGCGATTTGTGGAGAACCGTGGGTGAGCCATGGTTCGTCAGCTCTGTGTAGATCAGTTTGATTTTTGTTGCTCACTATCGTGGACTCCGCCGTTTGTAACGAGCCATGGGTAGAACCATGGTTCGTTACAAAGTACATTGTAAATAATTTTTGTGCCTAGCGGACTAATAAAAATCCCTAATTAGTTTAATAAGCTTTGTAAGATCGACTTTATGAAAGCGGACAAAAAGCCTACCGCTAGGTGCAAAATCGACGGACACTTCGAATGTAGGATGGTAGGAGGCTTCAGTATACACAGTGAGCGGAAGAGCTCGGGTTAGCAACGCTATGGTCGAATCCGACACAAAGCGCAGATCAAGCAATCGGCCCAAGGAACTTTTCACAT